>JAVTIF010000011.1:1200000-1643002 GCA_032158265.1 Bacidia rubella | reverse complement strand
CCCCCCCCCCCCCCCCCCCCCCCCCCCCCCCCCCCCCCCCCCCCCCCCCCCCCCCCCCCCCCCCCCCCCCCCCCCCCCCCCCCCCCCCCCCCCCCCCCCCCCCCCCCCCCCCCCCCCCCCCCCCGCCTGTGGAGCTGGAGGATGTGGAGGGCTGAGTCGATGTGTTGCTCGACGGGTTTGAAGAGCTGCTTTGCGCTTTTGAGGTAGAGCTACTGGATCGTAAACAGCTGCTTTAAGCATTGGGTGTAGAGCTCCTGGCTTTCGAGGAGCTACTCTGAGGCTTCGGCGTCGAGCTGTTGGGTGTTGTAGATGTAGATGGTTTCGACGAGGAGCTGTTTAGGTTGGAGGATGTAGAGCCCTTCGAAATCGTCGGAAATCTGGTCTAAGAAGAAGGGCTGATGCGCTTGGTAGAGGATGATGTGGAGGCAGTCGAGCTTCTCTTTGAGCTGCTCGAAGGAGTAGACGTCTTGGATATGCTTGATGGCTTGGTGGAGGTGGTGGACGTAGCTCGAGTCTGCGGCTTAGAAGTAGGAGAAGTGCACGTGGGCGCGCCGAAAGACGAGCATTTCTGGCAGCAATGCTGTACGGTCTGTGTTTGCGTCACAGTGACTGTGTGTTTCCCAGAACCAGTGAGCGTCTGCCAGTGAAGCCAATAAGGCAATGAGAGCGAGGGAAGGGACATGCATGTTTAGGACAAAGGGAAGTTGAGAGAGAGACCAGCTGCAGCGAGTGAAAACAAAGAAAGGAGAGGAGAGCGAGACATGTTTGCACCACGCTGACGGCATGCAACAAGGGAACGGGAGGCAAAACTTCCTAGATCCAGACCCTGAGATCCCGGATAGCTGCATACAGATGCAGACATTGACGGCAATGATTGGATGGGCATGATAGACCGTCGAAGAGTAGTCTTGAGCTTCTTACCACTTGCAGACAAGATCTTGAGGCTTCGAGATGAAAAGTTCGAGATGCACAACGGGAGAAGGGTTTGAGTTGAATGAGATTGCTGAGTTGGGATTGTATTTATGCTTAAGGTTAGTGACATTGATAGCGTCATGACGGTGGGAGCTTGAATGATGACGATCAGGTTTCGTGTTGCCGGAGACGAAGGGTCCTACATGAAATTGATGTTGAAGCAATCATCCATGCGACATTGCAGAAGTGAAACTGTGTTCAAGTGAAGATGGCATGTACTGTATTTCCGTTAAGCCTGACTCAATGAAGGACGGATTAAATCTGCAGCTCCAATCCTCTCACCATTTCTGGTCACCGTGTATGGCTACCCTGACCAGATCTTGTGAGCTCTTGCGCAGACTTAGGCTTTGCACTCGTCCTTGCGAGCTTCGAAGACCATAACAGCCTCCTCAGCCGCTTTCACCCCAGAAAGGACCATGGCCCCAAAGGTCGGACCCATGCGATTGGCGCCGTCGACCTCACTCAGCTCCATGCCTCCCACAATGAGTCCAGGCACAATCTCACGCGTGCCTTTGACGATCGCATCTTCCGCAGTATTCATATCCAAGCCTCTCATACCTCCCAGCTTTTCCACCGCCTGCATTTCCACCAGTCTCTTTACCGAAAACGCGCCGCTAGGGCCGTCGTGTCCCGTTGTGCTAATGACTACAGGCGCGTTGATGGTGTTTGGATCCATGCATGACTGATCATCATGGTGATGGGTCACCAATGTCCAGTTTGTCACGACGCCGGCGATCTTGATGGTGCCATTAGGGCCAGGGCGGGTGATCAGGTCCTCAACGGAAGTGGCGTTGAAGAGCTTGATGTTTGGCATAGCGAGGACCTTGGACAGGAGGGTCGAGGTGAAGAGAGCGGCATGCTTGACCACGACATATGCACCTTCGTCATCGTAGGGGACCGAGAGCGAGTCAAGGAAGAGGTGGGCGGGTTTGCGCAGAATCATGGCGCTAAACAGCTGGCCGCCGAGCCAAGCGCCGCCACCTGTAGATGAGAGCGTCAGTGGTTTGCTTTTCATGTCTTTGCACGTAATGCCAGAAGTGAGAGCTTACCGGGCGCAACACCTGCTTCAATGACTGCAATCTTCAAATCAGGGCGATCCTTTGCCAGCATGTAGGCCGTGCTCAAGCCACATGATCCGGCTCCCACAATGACAATGTCGCTCTCGGCGTACTTATCCAAGTCCGCAAAGTAGCGGCGTGTCATGGCACGAGAGACTTGGGACTCGCGAATGGGGTCGAAGGCGAAGGAGTCCCATTTGCCCATCATGTCCTCCACGCCCTTTGTATCGGCATGCGCGTTGAGCTTCACATGACCATTGGTTTCAACCTTGCTCTTGAGAGTCGTCACTGTGCTACCGTTCTCGGTGGGGTAAGGAGTCATCGCGGCGGGAGGTGCCATTGTAGTGATTGATCTACTCATTGTTAGGGTTCCTGCATATTGGGGAGGAGAGGGGATGGAAGAGCATGATCCTTTCGCTGGTATTATCCAGATCAAGTTTGACCGTATGATCTCAGAACGTGCTCCGGTATCCTCGTGCCCCACATCTCCTCCTTCGCTGCAGAAGGAGGGTGGATGAAGGGAGACGAGGGCCAGAGCACGAACACCGGTCCATGCTTCAAGCGAAGTTACCTGAGGATGCTTGATCATCATGGTGTGACCAAAGCGAAAGTGACTGTGCTACCTCCATCTTGGAGAGAATCACTTTGATTGGGTTGTGATCTGTGGAATCTGTCAGCAAGAACCAAGACAATGGGGACAGAGAAGCCTCGACAGTGTGGTTGTTGCTATTGTTCAGGATTGTGGGTGCTCTTGAATCAGTCAACTTGATCAAATGGGAACGCGTGAAGGAAAGAAAGAAAGAAATTATGGACCAGGTAAGGTGGGGTTCTGTTGGGATCAATTTGCACAGTCAGCAATGGTGGTGGGGTTCTCGAGCCGGGTTTATCCGATTGGCTGGATCAATTTTCCAGTGATTGTGCCATCTCGATGAGACGCAGGAATGTGCAAGCTGTCTGAACGTTGGACTTAGGTAATGATGGAATGGGCATAGCGTTCATGCAAGGCAGGCTATAGTATTTTTAGCGATTCAACGCTGAAAAGATCTCATTTCCTGAATAAGCTTAGCTTGGAATCCGACGTCCCAAATTACACTCTCTTGTTTCCATCAACTTCCCTTCCTACTTTCATGTCGAGCCAACATGCAGTATCCATAAGATCAAGTGTTTGGCCGTCTTGTCAATAGCTGCGAATGGCTGCGAACTTCTGCCTTATCATGTATGTGCGCTTTTCTGCTGCCCCTGTCAGGCTCGGCGACCGATATCTCGGAGAACCTTCACTGCCAACGAGGGTAAATTGTGTCTTCAAGAGTGTGATGGTTTTCAAAGGATGCTGAGATGAGCGTTGTCGCCAAAGTTAATGGGCGCTGAGTGCCATTGATCAAAGGTTCTTGCAGCGTCCTATACAAACCAGGTCCCCAGCCTATCCCAGCTTTGACTCTTTGGGCTCTCCCTCGATGGTGTAGCTACCCTGCCAGTCCTGCTTACGCTGATGGCTCTCCGCTGCATGTCTTACATGGCTTTCCGAACGAGCGTCTCCCGACCGACCACCCAAATTTCCTTTCAAACTGCTCGCTCTTTCAATTTTCCTATCTAAATTGACTGCTGACTTTGTATTCTTATCGTCTTTGCAATTCGTTTTACTTCTCAAAGCGTATATCATACGCTGGCTAATGTCATATCATTCGTTCTTCATGCCTTGATCTACTGGAAGCTCCTACGTTCGGAGACTGCCAAGCAGCCTTTCGCAAGGACTCAACCGCCGGCTCGGCTCACCGAATTTTGAATATCTCGCAGCAATGGCACCTCCACCAGGGACTATACCCCCCAACGAGAGAGCCGCCCTCAAGCCATCACCAGAAGGAGATGTCAACCGCGCAGGCGAGATCCTCGCCACAACCTGGGTATTATCCGCCCTGATCATCATAGTGATAGCACTCCGCTTCTGGGCGCGAACAAAACTCCGAATCATCGGATGGGACGACTGGGTGATGTTACTAACAGGCATCCTCAACATCGCGACCGGCATTGCCGAAACCGTCTCCGTCACTCACGGCAACGGTCGGCACTCATACTACCTTTCGGACTCGCAACGCGTCGAAGCTGTCAAGATTGGCCAGTATATCGCCCAGCCCTTCGCTATCATGGCGTTGGCGACAGGGAAAGTGTCGGTCGGTTTCCTCATCTTGCGTATTGTTGGCCCATCAACAGTCTGGAGGAGGTGGGCTATCTACATCATCATGTCGTCGACGCTGATCATCGCCATCCTAACCGTGCTATTGTTGTTCTTCCAGTGTGATCCCCCGAAAGCGCTGTGGGAGGGCCCCGTGGCCTTGCCCGAAGCGAATTGCTGGGATGCAAGCGTGTTCCCGGATTATGCCGTATTTCAGGGGTGTGAGTAGCCGTTTTCGCTCAGACATTAGATGTCCATTGACGTGAAGAAATGGCAGGCTTCAACGGGCTTATGGATATCATACTCGCTATCTTGCCCCTGACATTCGTGTGGCGATTGCAGATGCCAATCCGTAAGAAGATCTACCTGAGCTTTTTACTAGGCTGTGGCGTCCTGTGCGTATCCCTTCCCCCCTCTCCCCTTTCACAGACAAAAGCCATGTTCACCAACACAAACAGCGCTGGCATCTGCGCAGCGGTCAGGACCTCCAAACTCTACAGCCTCAACGAGCGCGCCGACGTGCTGTGGGAGACATACAGTCTAGCAGCCTGGACAGGGTGAGCCTTACCCCTCCCTCCTTTCTTTTGTATCTCTATTGCCCCTCAGTCCCTTCCTACCCGCCAAACTTCTCCATTCCAGTTCCACATACTGACATCCAAGAACACTAGAGCAGAAAACTTCGTCGTCCTGATCTGCGGCTCGATCCCGACCTTGAAGCCCGTGTACGACGTCCTTGCCACCTTTTGCTCCTCAACGCTCTGCCGTCTCTCAGGAGGCAGATATGGCGCCCCACCCCCTGCCTCCTCGCACCGCTCATCCTCCTCCGAAGGCATCTTCCTGCAGAAATACGATAACAAAAGCAAAAGACGTAGGCGATGGCCTGGTGCTGGCGGTGCTGGCAATGGGTATAGGGGGCTCGGCGGTGGCGGCGGCGTAATCGATCTAAACCCCGGTTCCACACTGACGACATGTAACCGCCGCGGAACGAATGAGAATGAATTGAGGAAGCAGACTATGCAAAGCCACGAGTGGGAGAGGAAGAGAAGGGGGAAGTATGGTTGGTTTGGAAGTCTGGGCTTTGGTGAGGGGATTAATGTGGAGAGGGAGTGGAAGATTACGAGGGGGAGTGAGGAGAGGAGTGGGGATGGTGGGAAAGGTGGAGGTGGCGGAGAAGGTGAGAAGAGTCACACCAGGCTAGACGACTCCGACCTAGATTCAACGAAAGGAGAGGCAGATGCGAAGAGACCAGATGGGAGCAGCGGCGACATCGTATAAACCGCAAGCAACATCAACACAACCCATACCCATATCCTTCCACTATCGATTTTTCTAACAACGACCTCTGAAAAGGGCCTATCCTAACCCACCACTAATCCTCTCTCTCTTCTAACGTTCGATACTCCAAACCAACATCAGGCCAATGCCGCACTTTGGCGCGGTGTGCGTCACATCTCTCCAGCTCTCCTCCAAGTCTCAAAGCTTCAACTCTCAAGTCATCAAGTCGGGTTGCCTACCTTCTAAATGAGCTCTCCATCTTCGACGGCGAACTGTGAAGTGAAGAAAGAGTACAGAGTCGCGAGATAGTGGGAAGGAGAATAGGAATAGGCAGTGGTGTGGTGCACCCACGTAATGCACCATGAAGAGGCCGACAAGAAATGCTAGAATAGAGTTAATCTCCCATTTCTCTACGCTGGATGGATGAACGATCGATGGCGCCCCGTTCTGCTGTTGGGATGTTGCTCCTTGTCCGATGTTTGATGAGAGCACGGGCGGGGATGGGGTGGCATATTTCGCATCATCGGCAAGAGGATAAGATTTTTGGATGAGAGTATCAAAAGCGTCATATACAGCTGCTTCCGATATGCATATTTTGCATACAAGGGTGGTGCACTTCCTTCCTAATGCTGAACTTGCTTTAATGCTTGAATAAAGAGTCCGTTTTCACTATCATATGAAGGCGAAATCACTCCTTCATATTACATACACCAGACACGATGGTCTACGACATCAAGTCGCTAAAGGGGGGTCTGTCCTCGACGCTGGATCACCACATGATAGGACGCGGTTCGTGCTGCTTTGCTCCTCGTCCTTGATGCAGCAATCATGCGAGAGAGGATTGACCCACAGGTTAATTGTAGCCAAAGCCTGATCGACGATATTGAACCCTCGTCCACGTCTCATATTCCATTTAAGACTCTCGAGAATGAAGCATATGGTACATTGCTTGCCGGGCCCATGTTCCAAGGCAAGGGAAACGAACGTCTCACCTCCTCACATCTTTAGATCCTGGGGCTTTCTATTTCTTGAAACGATTCTTTGGACTCCACATTCACCTGTGTTATATATTTATCCGTAGGCATTTGTGGAAGCCGAGTCTCTGGTGTTGTTCTTGGTCTTGAGTAATGCTTGAAAGGAGAAGAAAAAAGAATAAGTGGGAATTGGGACTGCTAATGGGGGTTCAGCCGGCTGGCACCCCCCCTCCGCTCTGTGGAAGACTGGTCGATGTTGGGTAGGGGAAAAAACTTAGGTGATGTGGAGAAGGTCGAGTCACATCGCTCGGGCGAATGCACGCCAGTGAGCACTGTAGCTCAGTCAACAGCACTAAACCTGATGTGCTAATTTTCACATCTATCGTCGAGAGATTATCGATTTCCGAACATTGTGATCACAGACATTTCGGGTTCTTGGATAGTCTTCCCCCTTGCGTTAGAGAAGAGTACGCTTTCCCTCCTTAAGTCATTCCAAGCGTCCACCGTCGTGACTGCTCAAGAATGCGTACAGAATGAATGCGCTTATCTTATCCCAGTCATTATCAATCTTCAGCATTGGAAGCGGGGCAATACGCGTCGTTCAACTGTGTCCCGAGAACCGTAACCAATAGGAAGAATTCAACCATATGCGAGTTGTATGCAAGGCGTTACGTTTCCCCCGACGTGTTCTAACAGCATACAACGATAGACAAAAAAATAGTTGAATGGGGCATAGTGCAGACGCTTGCTGCACATTGCATACAAAGAGACTAGGGATCCCGCATTCACAATGCTAGGGGATAAAGATCTGCGATATCGTTCAACCACACTTGACCTGATGTGCTATTCCTTACATTTGCCGTTGAAAGGAATACAACATTCTTGTCAGAAGATCGGAGATCGGTGCTTTTTGACCAATGGCATCCTAAACCCACAGATGCAGGTTATATGCAAGGCGTGGGCTTTCGCATTCCTGCCAGCATACAACGAGAGACTACGAGATTGATTCATTAGGCTTAGTGCACCTCTTAACGAATGACGACTGCAGGGTGTTGGGTTGACACGACGTACAAGCATACAACGAGAGACCGCAAAACTGATCATACAGGCATAGTGCCAACGCCCTGTGCAATAATTCCGAAGGACTCTGCTATATTTGTTGCAGCTGTACTGACCCACTTCGATGCTGAACATCGAGATTGACCGATAAAGAATGACCACGCACAGAGGTGCATTAGCTCTACGCAAGAAGGGTACCCGCGTTCAACGTGGGACTTAGGCACACACCACTAAGGAAAATTCTTGCTGATCCCGTGAGCAGGAAGTATGAACAGCTGCGTCGACGACAGACTCATAGATCGACTAATCAGACATAGCGCGCTGTCTCCACGGCATTCGAACCAACGAGAGCCAGTGCACTGTGGATGCATCGTCAGATAACCCTCCTATACCTTGTGAGCGATCGACAGACGTGCAGTAGCCCCACACCGGAGGGTGTTTCTACCCGGCCCTGGACCTAAAAGTTTCCCTACATCATGTTATCGTGTCGAACGAAAAGAATGCTGCAACATTTGAACGCCTAAGTTGAGAATATACGTATGGGGTATAGCCCAGCTGCACCCATGCCCAAAGCGAGTCCTTCAGACTCCGACGATAGATGTTGGAAATGGCTTAATCGGGCAGGCAGGGGTTGGGTGGGGCGGGGAGGGGGGGAAAGGAGCTGCAGCGCGCGCACGGGCTTCGAGAAGTCGGCAGACGGAGTGGTGTCCTCCGATGAGCACGAAATGCCGCATTCGACGCTGGAAATGCATAATGACTGAGATTGGATAAGCTCATTCCGCTCATTCCTGAGCAGCTTTGATGGTAGAACGCTTGGAATAGCTTAAGGAGGGATAGCGTACTTCCTCCAACGCAAGGGTTCTCGCGCTTGGTAGTAGAGGGACCGCATATGATTGGAGATTTCGTAAAAATGTGAAGGAGGCCCGTTGTATGCTGGCACGTCGTGAGAACCCCACTCCTTGCATATAGCTTGCATTCGCGGGTGTTCAGTACATGCTACAATCAATGATGTAGAGTCCTCCGATATTGTCACAGCAGGCGTCTGCACTAACCCCAATCTTCCAACCTCGTAGTCTATCATCGTATGCTGGAAGAGCACATCGGGGGAGACTTATTGCCTTGCATACAGCTCGCATACGATGCCCCGCTTCCAACGCTAGAAGTCCACAATCATCCAAATTAGCTAAGCGCATTCCGTGCATTTTTTAGCAGTTTTGACGGTGGACACTTCGTAATGGCTGAAGGAGGGTTAGCGTATTGTTCTCAAACGCGAAGGGGGGTAGACTATACGAGGAACGCGCAAAGGTTTGTCAGAGCCAAATTCTCGGTATACCGACATTCCGTCTCCGATAGCCATTTTGTTCATAGATAGACATTAGCCCGCATGCAACGGCAGATGGGCTCGAATCTGTGAAGGGGGTATGGTGCCATATGCACGAGGATGCAGCCAAGATGCTGTTGGTGGTTGGACAGGCGAACGAGGGTTGGTGTTGTGGGTGTATGATACGGGATCAGAACGGAGGAGGCATGTGAGAAGATCAAGAGCTACAGTGAGCTACCAGCTTCGTTGACAATGGACTGCGACGTAGAGGTTGAAGGCTCTAAATGATTTGTTGAAACGGTTGATCTCGAATAGATTCCCTCTCATGTTGAAGTGCCTTATGCACGAATCTGCTTCTGTATACACCAAAATCCCAGCGCAATGCGCAAACGGCCGGAGATATCCCACACTTCCATATGATACAGCGCTCGGGCAGGAAGCTCCCGGTTTCCAGTGCTCGCAAAAGCCACAATGATGATAGACAAGATCTATTCCTCCCTTTCAGACGCGTTCCAATCTAGGCCTCCAATCCCATCTCCCTCCTTTTAATCTCGAAAGCCTCGTCGATATCGTCGGTCCAAACCCACTTCATCCGTGCCTCGATGTTCTTCTTGAAGATAGGCAAGCATTCGTCATAAGACTTGCCCTGCATGTCCGGCGCTTTCAGGTCGAGAACGTCACCCGCCTCGCGAGTTGTTTGCTGCATCTTCTGCGCTCGCGGCCTGCGCACGTTCTGGTACAGAAGAGTGTATTGTTGAAACAAGGATCCATCGCCATTCAGATGAGTGGATGTGGAAGGAACAGGTATCGTAGCGTTAGCGGCGGCCTCGAAGTATGTTTGTAAAGCGCGGGCGAGGATGTAGCCGTCTTCAATCGATTGGCCTGCTCCAGCGCCTGAAATGGTCAGCATCCAACTATGCATCACGGGGAAGGCATAGTGCTGGGTGTTAGAGAGCAACGCCCACCTTGATGTGGCAGCATGGCATGCGCAGCATCACCCAGTAAGACCACTTTTCCATCTGCGAATGTCCATTGCTCACAGGGCTCCCTATCATTCAGCACCCACTTGTTCGGCCTTTCGGGCATCAAATCGATGATTTTTTGGACAATCTCTTCAAAGCCCTCATAATCCTTGCGTAGCTGATCCTTTGTGCCTTTGCACTGCCAGGTCTCTTTCAAGTCGCCCAGGTCCTGCACAGCGACGTCTTTGATGATCAACGTGTTGAGCAGTCTGTTGTCCTCACAGATAGGATAGACTATGAAATGGCGGCCTCTATCCACCCAGGTGGCGCAATAAGAAGGGAATGGCCACCAGGATTCGAGCTCGCTAGTGGCAACGGGACCGCGATAGGCGATTTGGCCGCTGTACACGGGATTGTCGGTTGTGAAGTGCTTTCGTGTGGCGGAGCGGATGCCGTCGGCGGCTATGACGAGGTTTGCGGTGGTCGAGCTGCCGTCCTGGAAATGAATTCGCACCGTGTCGTCGAGATCCTGTAGCCATGAGTAGGTGCTGCTGATTCTAGGCGAAGGTACTCACGTCCATGCTCTTGCACCGTTTATTCGCATACAACTTCGCAGCCCGTCTGCCTTGGATTTCTCGGAAAAGGAGATCAAGGAGCTCGGAACGTTGTACGCCCAGCTGTCCAGTTCTCTGCGCATCGTCTGTTGGAACTGTAACAACCTCTTCACCATTGTCAAACCGACGGAATGACATCCAGATACCGTTCCAATCCCCGCCAATGGTTCGAAGTGAGTCCTCCATACCAATCTTAGCAAAGACTCTGACGGCATTGGCGCCAATCCCGACACCTGCTCCAATCTCGCTATATTTTGCTGCTTGTTCGAAAACCTCAATCTCAATATCATTTGCGCCACAGTGATGATGAATCTGAAGAGCACAATGAAGCCCACCAAGACCGCCACCGACTATGGCAATTCGAAAGGGCGAGGGAGAGCCAGTAGAGCTCATAATGCTGTCAAAAGGACTGCAAGCCTCTTGAAGATTGCGCTTATATGCTTCCGCCTTACTTCAATTTTATATGGCTGATGTGTGTATGATTCTTCTGTCAGCTCGACCTGTTGTATCAAGCTTGCTATAAAGATGGCTCCATTCATAAATGTAGGAATCATCGACCGTTAATATATACCAGCAGGCCTTTCAGTCACACTGCCGAGTGTAAGATCTGCCGGGGGCAACGCTGCATGTTGATTGGCAGCAACATCAGTAAGCTGCAGACGGAACACTATCCCCTGGAGATCCTTGATGCAGTCCCTCTATCGTGCATAAAACGGCCCACACAGCGCGATGAGATGCAAGAGGGGCTTGTCGGCGAGCGGGGAGACCATGTCCGCAATGTACAATGTACAATGTCCTATCCAACCCTTATCATTTAGTTGCCACTCCACGTAGCCTGAATCTCTCTCTCGGCACCACAGCTGACTAATCTTGTGCGATGGTTGCAGACTGCGAAGAAGCCAAGTGGAGCTCACCATCAAGCACAACTGAAAAGGTAACACTCACGTTCGACATCAGACGGACATTTCAACATCAGGCTGATAGTCCGATATCGTGCAGACAGTTCGAAATCATACCGACGCTTTGATATCAGACCGACATTTCGCGACCAGGTAGTCTTTCCCCTGAAGTTCGATAGGGACGAAGTGCTCTTGGTTCTCTTGTGCCAGGTTGATGGCAAAAGTATTGAGATCCGAAGCGATTCCGTTCAAGAGTGTTGCCCCTTGCCGAAGATCTGCCCAAATTACTGCTAAGATGTGAGACAGGGTTCAGGCCTGTGGGCGAAGGGGTAGAGAGAGTTGAGTACTTCTATACATATTTCCAGGGCTCATAAGGCAAACAGAACTGATCATGAAAACGTGTAAAGAGAATTGTCCACGTAACACCTCCAGACCCAAGGGCAAACCGGTTATAATGTATGCTAGGTAACAGCCACTCAGCTCAGCGTTTGATTTAGAGATCTGACAACATCGGGAAGCGTGTGATGAGTGTGGTCTGGTAACCCCAAATATATGACCCTGATTGCTTTCTGATTTCTTATCCTATGTATGACGCAGTTGGTGTGCTTCGTCATACATTGGAGGTCAGGATGAATGGTCGCTTGGATGATTGAGTGTGTATTTGGCCGGCGCTGGAAGCCACCTATAATCGGTTGAAAGCCTGGCTGGGGCAAGTCTAACGAAATTACTTAGCAGGCGCTGGCATCAAGAGTTGGTTATTATGGAGAGCCCAAGAGACCTTTCCAAGACACCAGGCTCCTACTTGTGACGCTGCCCCTTTAAGATGCGCTCGCCAGTCACATTGGTGGGCAACGACCGATGAGTGACCTCTCATACAATCGAAAGTTAGACAGACGCATTTACCGGAATGCTACGAGTACTCGGGGCGGACATGCTATTGGGTTGAGAGGCATGAAGAGGGTGTGGTGACAGACTGACATCCTTGAAACAAATTTTTGCCAAGCCTCCTATACTAGCCGACGGTATGAAATCTACGCAGTGAGTCCCACAAATATCTCAAATTTTGTATGACGTAGCGGCCTCTTGGTTTCTTGGCAAGCTTGGGCAAATACCTTCTCTAAAGGAAATCCCTGAACTTCACACCTTGATGATTGCGCTGCGATAGAGGCTCGAGTAATATGGTCTATCAAAACCCTGGATCACACATTTCGTCTTCAAAGACTTGGATATCAGCGATATGAAGCTGCCGGCCCCGGTGCGGTGGGGGCACCTGCGCTACATCAACGCTTGCGCCAACCGATGTCCTGCATGACCGTTGTAAGCGAGTAATAAGGATCAATAGTTTACGTCTGCAAGGCACCTTCCGCCTTCGGCCTCAACCCTAAAGCTCAAGGAGCCAGCTGCTCAAAATCCCTCTCCCTCTCTCAAGCCAATCACTCCCCTATCTCGCGCACGCCCCCACCGTCAAGATACCACACAAGGTACGGCTCTCGCTTCGGGACCCCTGTCACGCTACCAATACCCTGTCAATGCTACCTTGTATGCAAGCCATTGCTTGTCATGCTTCACTCACGTGTGTTTAAGGCTTCGGCCTAGGTGCCCCATGGCGACTGGCGACGGGAGACCGTTTCATGTAGCGATAGGGCCGGGATGACGAATATACAGTACAAATGATTTCAGGAGAGAGCAAATATTCTCAATGGCCTTGGATAGCAAGGACCTGAGTACTCGCTTATAAAATGTCTTGTTTGCGCCCTTCCTGCAATCTTCGTCCGAACAATTTCATCTCTTGGAGAAAAAGAACACGATGCATTACTCAAGCATACTCGCCATTTATGCCGCTGCCTTGACCAGTGCAGCTCCTGCCGGCAATCTCGAGAAGCGTGCCACAGTCAAAGGCTTCGACATCTCCCACTATCAGACGAATGTGAACTTCAAAGGTGCCTATGCCGGCGGCGCCCGCTTCGTTATCATTAAGGTAAGGCTCTCGAGGATCCTACTCTCAAGTTACCGCTCGGTCTTCATTGCGACAAAGGCGCTTCGAGCATCCTCTCAGCATCACCGAGTTCTTCCAAAGACTGACCTTGGACACCTCAAAAGGCGACAGAAGGCACATCCTACATCGACCCCTCCTTCTCCTCTCACTACAACGGCGCCACAGCCGCAAACCTAATTCGGGGTGGCTATCACTTCGCTCGCCCAGACGGAGCCTCAGGTCAGCACATCCCATTCCCCGTTCACCATTCCCCACAGCCAGCCTTCGAACCATCCTCATACCCACCCCCAAAACCCCGTGCCCTTTCCTCTCACCTCTCCACTCCCCCCCCACACTAACACCCCCCTCCCCCTAGGCTCCGCACAAGCATCCTACTTCCTCGCCCACGGCGGCGGCTGGTCCGGCGACGGACGCACCCTCCCCGGCATGCTCGACATCGAATACGGCGCCTCGTCAACCTGCTACGGACTCTCCACGTCCGCAATGGTGTCCTGGATCAGCGCCTTCGTATCCACATACCACAGCGCCACCGGCAGGTACCCGATGATCTATAGCACGAATGATTGGTGGAGGACATGCACGGGGAATACGGCTAGTTTCAGCGCGACTTGCCCGCTTGTGCTTGCGAGGTATGGGAGTAGTGTTGGGTATGTGTTGTTTTCTTTTTTTTTTTGTTCGGAGGTGGGAGGTGAATTTGGGGGGGGAGAGGTTTGGTGATGATGAATGCTAACGTGGTGTTGGGATTCTAGGACTATTCCCGGCGGTTGGCCTTATCAGACTATTTGGCAGAATAGTGATAGTAGTCCGTGGGGAGGAGATAATGATATCTTTAATGGGGGTGAGGCGGGGTTGAAGAAGTTGGCGACGGGGTAGTCTGCGGGATCATGAATGGGTGCTTCCGGGTTGGAGGTTGGTGTTTAGGTACGTTGCTTATGATGTATCTGAGTATGAAATCGCTGACAAAGGAGACGAAGGTGCTACTGTGTCTGTGTTGTCGCTGACTACTTGTGAGGCGGACTGCTTGAGACTGCTTTTCCTAAAGCCACAACCGCTGGGGTATGGTTCCCTCTTTGCGTCTGCCACCACAAGCGTGTGGACTCAATTACGACCTCGTGTTCTTACGCTCGTTGAAGCGCGTCTGCGCCGAACGGTAAAGTGGTCGGGAAACAACATGGTTGCGCTGGGAGTTCGTGCTTCCCTAAAATATCTCGTTCGCTTGTGATTGATCTCTGCTATCTCTCAACCAAAGTTGCCTTCTTAATCCGCTAAATATCTCCAATTCCTCATTCCTTCTACCGCATGCGCAATCGTTATTCCTAAATCTTTGCGCGAAACCTTTGGATGTTAGGTAAGTTTTACTCTTGACGCCTTTACCGTGGCTTGTCAAGCTGAGAATATTGAGCTCAAGACGCTGGAGATACAGATGGGCTCTTGAAATCGCAGGTGTTGAACATTCTTTATGAAGAACCTCCCCCAGACAATTTGCAGCGCAGGACAGCTGTTGGCCACACGTGGATGATATCATGAAGGGGCAACGATATTACTTGATGGACGTGGTATTTTCTATCTAGATGACGCAGGATGCCGCGTGAGGCTCTTGCTGTAGATACTACAGAGTATTGCGATTGGACTCCGAACATTCAGAAGCTTAGAGCACGGACATTGATTGCCTGTTGTTGATCGGCGATCTGTTTGTGACAAAGAGTCGGAGACAAGGGAGTACAGTGTCTATTTACGCTCGAGTGATTTTCTCAAGATGAACTGATTGGGTCTCAAGTGCACGTAAATGGGAACTGGTTCGGTCTATTGTCCTGCACTTCACAGCATTGAGGCTTACGGATTCTCTCGCAACAAGGAAGGAGTATCATGACTCCGAGAGTCCTATGATCCACGTCCAAAACAGCCAGGCTGGCCATGATCTAGCGAACGCTTGACGACTTTTCGCTGATCTGTGTCCAATCTCATCACCGATAAATGAAGTATTTCGATCAAGCACTGGGCAATTAGTGTTCGAACTTGAAGGAAAGCTGCATACTTTCGGCTGGCACCCCTTAACAATTGGCCGACACCATGACGCAGAGAAAAAACCTATTTCAGGTAGCGCATGGCGAGTGTGAGCATTCCTTCATCGGGCTTGCCTGCTCGGAAAACTTATTGAGTCCTATGAAGAAAGATCTTCTTCACGCAACTTCATACGAATGGATAATGTTTCATTCACGAGGTGAAAGACCCGACCAATTCCTGTGAAGCTTTTTACAGCATCATGGTAAATTAATAAACTGCTTTCTGGTAAAGATGTGCAAAGAAATCCTCAGTACATCTCCCCAGGAGACTATGACACCGTTCTGACGGCAAAGGCTGGCAAGGACAAGGTCAAGTTCTTTTCTTGCGTTCCCGCCAGCTTTACAACTCTACTTCTCTTACATTTGCTCCATTAGTTCGTTTTTACGCGAAGCCATAAAGCTTCTTTATGATACGGAATGCGCTGGTGCTTTCTCATGCCTGATATGCACATATTCCAGCGTCACCGCAATGAGTGTTGACACTCCTCCAGGGTTTTTGCCACTAAGGCAGAACCACCAAACCTCCTCTTTGTATCTCTTCTCTTCTTACTATACGTTTATCACATTCTGGTTCCCAACGCATAAAGATGCCCTTCCCCCTTCTTCACCTCCCTCAATCGCTCCGCGAGAAAATCTACGCTCACTACCTCGCCCCCTGCGGCTGTACAACAACAACCCCCGACCACCTCCACACAAAACGCCACTCCACCAACCCTAGCCACAAATACAACAGCTACGCCAGAACTCTCTTCCGTGAAACTCCCTGCACCATCGGCACCTGCACGATCAACACAGCCCTTCTCCTCCTCCTAACCAGCCACCTTATCCACATCGAAGCAACAGTAACACTCTACCACAACCGAACCTTCTACTTCTCCGACACGTGGTTTAACCTCTCAGACCGCCCATGCAAACACGCTCCTTCCACCTCGCCAGCTTGTCCCATCTGCACGACTCACGCAACACTGGTGCGTCACCTCCGCGATACCGATAACGGCTTGAATAACACGTATTACGAACCTTACGAGCGGACTCTGCATAGCGGGATACTAGCATGCGAGTTCATCTTCATGCACGCTTGGCTGGAACGAATCGGCGAACGAAATCGAGGGTTGATAAGGAGTCTGCATCTACATTTCGGGGGGAAGGTATTCACGCACGCGCCAACCCCCGGCCAAGTCTCAAATAAGCTGCTCGGACACTTTGTAGAAAAGAGGCCGAGTATGATTGCCGTGAATGGGGGACGGCCATTCCCAAAGTACCCCTTCGATGGAGGAGTGCTTTTGAAGGCCCTGAGATTGCTCGCTGGAGGGCGGCATGGGTTGGAGAGCGTGAAGATCACGATGTGGAGACCTGATGAGGGGTTTGATCGTTTCTATACGGATGAGTTGGTGCCGAGTTTGAGAATGCAGAAGGCGTATTATGGGTTGTGGGGGCCGGGGAGTGCGGTTAAGATGGCTTTATGTAGTTTTGGCAGGCTAAGCCATGGGTTTCAGTTCGGCGTCAGAGTTCCTTGTGTTAGGGGTGAGATGTATGATTTCGGGAGTGATATGCCAGGCTATACTGGTGAAGAAAGGGTGGGCGATGGATCTGCGGGTTTTGATACGTTGGCGCCAGCGCGGAAAGGGTTGTGGGAAGTGGAGAGGAAAGTGAGTGGTAAGGTGGCGGAGAGGAGGATTCATATGACCGGACCGAATTGTTTGGGCAGAGATTTTGCTCATATCCATCCTTTGTTAAGGAAGAAACGGCGCTCCATCAAGGAAATGCCTGAATATTAGGGGGCGAGGTGGAGAGGGTGAGACAAGATTGACGACATCTTATAAATATATACGACAGAGCGGAACGTATTCAAAACGAGCTACTGACCTCATCTGAAAGCGTCTTCCATTCATTCAATCATCTAAGAGTCCTTCTACTCATCTTTTTTTCAATGATCCTCTTCTATTAGATACTCGCTTCTTTTATTATCTTGACGTAGTGTTTCTCTTTGATGTGATCTATCGATATCTACGATGACTACTTCAAACTCTAAGCCTTAACGCTCAAACGGCTTTCTCCTGCTCGCGTGGAGATAAGTCCTCATTTGTGCAGTGAGCGAACAGTGGGACCACTACAAGCAGTCTTGCAACGAAAAGTTGGTCATTGGACAATAGCTGTTTTACAATGTACTACGGACTCATGAGACCATCCAGGTTGTGCAAATAAGAATTGGCAACACAGTGTTGAGCGTGACATCCCTTCGTGAACACATCGTTGATTGATGTGAATATCCTACTGGCTTTGTGTTGAGCGGCAACAATAGCAACAGGAGGGGATGCCACAACACTTATTTACTAACAATAATGCGGCAACCATCCAAGGTGTAATTTCTCTACTCACCATTTATTCAATTTCGAACTTTACGATTCTTGGGCAAGCACTATCGTCAAAATAACTTGCCGACGGAATATCTTGTTCATTATTGCAATATGCCGTTGTCCTTCCTTGACCTACCAAGGGAACTGCGTGACCAAATTTATGTCGAATACTTCAATCTCAACGCGATCGATAACATAGTCAACCCAGATCCAACGAAAATTCGCCGTCGAGGTAGACGGGGCCTCGAAGGGAATACTATCAAGCACTGCCGCTCCCTCCTCCTCATAAACCACCAAGTCCATACAGAAGCAACCTACTACCTCTACAATATCCCTACATTCAGCTTCGACGATCGACATCATGGTGGTGTCAAGAAGATGACAGCGACTGTCCCCTGCCCTGAATGTGCAAAGAAGGAGACCACAAAAACGAGTCGAAAGAAGTACAAAGTCGATCATGCAGGCCTTCACTATGTGCACATACCACATTGCGACTATCTTGACATACTCGATTGGCTGAAGGCGATCGGTCATCGCAATAGAAGCATGATCCGCTCCATCCACTTACATTTCAACACGAGTCAGTACACAAAAGGGTGCGATGTCAACGTGACCGCACACCATTACCGTTTACGAGCGTATCCTCTAGGAGGCCAAAGTTTGCGGGAGGCATTACTTTTACTAGCAGAGACGGGCAATCTGAAGAAAATGAAGATTACGATGAAAGAGCCTGAGGAGCGATCGGACCATAATGCAGATGGGGTAGAGCTGAGGCAAAGCATGCAGAGCGCCTTTCGTAATCTATTTCTGCCGGACTCATCGACGAAGGTTGCTCTCTGTCGCTTCCGGGGGCTTGATAGCTTTGAATTCAGCTTGGTTGGAAAGCAGTATGGGCGTTTCAAGGATATGCCGGGCGTGCATACGCCGCCGTATGGTAGTGGGAAGAAACTGGATCTAATGAGGCTGGCGAGAAAAGGGTTAGATGAGGTCAGAGAACAGACGGTCTGTGCAAAGATGAGCAAGAGGGATATGAAAATGTTGGCTTCTCCTTCTGTTTAATACGAATGGGCTGTAGAAGATCCTTGGGTGAGGGTTAGGAGATAGCATGCTAAGGTTCGCGATGATTTCATCTTTGATCTCCATTTGAGAGGTTTGAATTGTTAGCATGCGGAAAGAGGTGTATATACTGACGCCACCCTACTGTCATATATACAAAGGCTTGACATGCTATACTAAAACTTTTCTAGTGGATTAGCTGTAGAGTACAAGCTACGGGTGTGAGCCCAGATCTCGTATGATACATTCATTGTATCACCTAGGATTGACACCTGGCTTTCAGGTAGTACCAAGCGACACTTTTGTAACGAAATCCAACAATAGCATATCGCAACACCATTTGCAAAGAACAATAACTTTGACAAACAAGTTACTCATCACCGAGACTTAATCGAAACCTACCCCTCTTAAAATCTCTCCTCCCTTTTGCAACTGATTGACGTCTCAATCCTGTCCCCTGACAGAGTCTGTAGCACCCCAGGTTACAGCATACCGACAGAACTGTAGCCATGCCTACATCTTTCCTCGACCTACCGCTAGAGCTGCGCGATCTAGTCTACGCCCAATACCTCGAGACCCCTATGTCCAGCATTGCTCTCTCACCAGAAATTTCCTATTTTCGACGCATCAAAGGACCCACTACTGGCAAAAGCCTCTCTTTACTATCGACATGCCGAAAAGTCCACGATGAGGCTACCGAGATGTTGTACAGCCAATCAGACTTCTATTTTGATGACGCCAATGTGAACGGTAACGTTCGCTCCATCACTACAGATCAGCCTTGCTCCAGCTGCGCGAAGTACGCCCGACGATTTTCACGCCAGTGCGAGGGTTGAGATTGTGGTATAACACCATTTGACCACTGGATCGAAGTCCCAGAATGCGACTTTACTGACATCCACCGCTGGTTGCTCACGATCGGCCAGCGTAATAGAAGCATGATACAATCTCTCCATCTACACTTCTCTTCCGCGCAATACACTCGGGCCTGTGATGTCAACGCTGCTTATCATCAATACTACAAACGCATCCTCCATCACGTCGACACTGAACTCGCGGACCCAAAGTTCTTTCCTGGTCAGGGAGCGGAATTACATAAAGCGATGCATCTCCTAGCCACGACCGGCAACATCAAGTCCTTGAAAATTTCAATGCCACGGCCATTTTGGCATGATGATCCCGTTTCTGTGGTTCGTGGCCGCAAGGAGACAAGTATACAAGCTGCTTTTAGCAACATCTTCGAGCCACGTTCGCCTATCAAGAAGGCTATTTGTCGGTTTCAAAAGCTCCAGAATTTTCAGTTTGAGTTGACGGGGAAGGAAGGAGATGAGACTGATGTTATGCCTGGCAAGTATATTATTCATCGGAAGGGTAAGGGGGATTTGGATGTTATGGAGTTGGCGCGAAAGGGACTGCAACAGGTGTATGAGCATGCGAGGCAAACGAAGGAGGGTATGAGAAGAACTGAGAAAGCCTGATTGAAAGTCGGCTAGGTCAATACCAAGGACGACCATACGGCACTTTAATTGAAAATGCCTAAAACTAGCTTAGAATATCGTTTAGGATGGGAATAGAGATGGTTTCTCCGTGTACTACCTCGGGTGCTTGGTGTCGGACAGTCTTGGCACTAGTCTTTACACCTGGTATCAATTTGGCAAGAAATTCTTTCACTGTGACCCTTCTTAAAGATTTTATTGATCAAACTCGCCATCTCAGGTGCCATGTTGTTCTTTAAGTTGCCTTTAGAACTGCGAGAGCTGATATATGAGGGATACTTTGGCTTTGCAAGCTATAGTGGGACACCAGGAAGTAGCCGTCAGGAGGTGCTAACACCAGATCCATCAAGATCACGCCGTCGGACGGGCCTCCCTAGCGCGAGGGCGACTCTTACTGACAGTCTTTCATTACTGGTGACCTGTCGACGGGTTCATGATGAGGCTACCCGGATACTCTACGGCAGACCAGTCTACTACTTCAATGATGTTCCGCACGGTGATGAAGTCCGCTTGTTCACAGCAGATACTCCCTGCGAAACCTGTGTAGCAAGACAAGAGGGACTTCGCCGCCTTGCTTTACCCGATGATACTGGAGATCAACGTCTGACTATGGGTCTAAGACACTACTTTGTATCACAATGTTGTGACATCATGGACATCTGTAAATGGCTTCAGGCTATTGGCGGCCGCAATAGAAGCTTGATTCGGTTCGTGCATCTGCATTTCAACTCAGCACAATACACGCGGTACGTACCATCTCCGAGTCACAACTTCCTGTTCTGGAATGAGCCCTGCGATGTCGAATTAAGGACAGTCCTAGCAGTGTTTCGCGGTTTTCCTTTCCATCTCTGGTTTCTTGTTCTTTGATCCTTTTCTTTGTCTGCAACAGAATAATACTAACACCAAAGTGAACAAAAGTACCTTGAATATCAATGATGCTCTTGAAGAAGTTAACTCCTGGTTTGTAAACAATACATTGGACCCTGAGAAGCCAAGATACGTTCCTGGCCGTGGTAAGGAGCTACAAAAAGCGTTATGCCTGCTGGCCGCCCCTGAAAGCAACGTCAGCCTTCTCAGAGTGACAATTATGGAACCTTGGCTTGAGACAGACGATTACGGCCCTCCATGTCACAAGAACCAGACGAGCCAGGCTGCGTTCCGCAATATCTTTGCGCCAATTTCGCCAATGCAGCAGGCATTCTGTCGGATGCCCAAAATCGAGCGCTTCGATTTTATTGTTGCTCCCTTTTATGATACGGGGCAAGAAGAAATGACTGGCACTTACGGTATTCTTGAGGGGGAAGACAAAGGGGCGGATTTGATGGAAATCGCCCGCGATGGTTTGCTGCAAGTGCGTGAGCACGCCGCACGGATGAGGGAGGCACGCACGCAAGCAGACATACTGAGAGCGGAGCATCTCAGAACAGAGGAGTCTTGGGGAGAAAGCTCGACGGTTCTTGGATCTCCTCCGATCTTAGCATAACCTGGGGAGGCATAAGGAGCCCTTTCTGCCAATGGGGAAACCACAGCATTAGGAAATGATATTCAAGATGGACAGCTCGCTTGCATTCTTTCACACGCCATTCGACATCAAAGATAACTCACGCGATAGTAACGTGGCTTGCAAAGGTCCATCTCCGCAGGACTTTGACGCGTTTTCGAGAAGCATTCTTCGAGAAGTGGCGAGAAGGTGTACAAAGGTAGTACAGATAGTGGATGAAACATACGACATCCATTCAGTAATATGCCACAAACCTAGAGGCACCGCGTTGCATGATTAGTCCGTGAAAGGAGGAGGCTAGACAATGTTGCCACCTTAGCCTTGGGGGTCTTGTAGAACTGCCGGACGTATCAGAAATTGCGCAGCCATCCTGACATATGCGCGCTTTGTGCCCGGGGCTAGAACTACTTCTCTAAGCGTCTTCGGCCTAGCGTCAGAAGATCCAGGATTAACACCTTGCAACAAAGCTTCATCTGAAGTCATGATGTCAACCATGGCTTGGATAGGGGCTTGAAGGTCTTCAGTCTGCGCGAGATGGCGCTTTTACCAGTCTGGTCACCCTTGGCATTGTATGCTGGCCTTGCGTCTCCCCTTGACCATACTGCAACGCGTCTTCCGAGTCCCCAAGCCTGTTTAGCTATTCTCTTTTCCTACCACTCGCTTGTTCCACCCCTCGAAGTCCAAGATGCCACCCAAGAAGAAGTACACTAACCCCAAGCTTCGAGATGAAGTCAAGAAGGACGTCCAGGAAAGCGATAAAGGCGGAGCTCCAGGCCAATGGTCCGCTCGCAAGGTACCTGTCTCAAGTCCCTCCAGCCCACGAAGCGAGCTAATTGCTTGTAGGCTCAATTCATGGCCTCTGAATACAAGAAGCGCGGTGGAGATTATACCACTGATAAGAAGGATCAAGACGACTCTCAGAAGAACTTAAGCAAATGGTCTGAAGAGGAATGGCAGACCAAAGAAGGCAGCGGCTCTGCCAAGAAGGAGGATGGAACTCAGCAACGCTATCTCCCCAAGAAAGCTTGGGAGCAAATGAATGACCAAGAGAAAGAGGAGACCGACCACAAGAAGCAGGCTGGAAGCAGGAAAGGCAAACAGCACGTCGGCAACACCGGCAAAGCCAAAGGTGCTAGGAAGCAAGCCAACGAGGAAGAGAACGTCGCATACGAAGAGAAGAAGGAGAGAGAGAAAGCCGAAGCCAGTGGTGGTGAGGACGAGGCTGATAATTTCGATGCAGTCGAAGATGAAGAAAAGGCGAAGCCCAAAACCGGCCAGAAGCGCGGTCGCGGGGCGCCCAAAGGCTCCAATAAGAAGCAGAAGGCTGATGAGGGCAAGGAAAAGAAGTCCAAGACTATGGGCTCAAAACACGATAATCCTGAAGCTCCAGCCCAACAAGCCTCCAATGACCGTTTACCGAAGAAGGGGCAGACCGTCACTTGGAAAGCCATGCCAGGCTGGGTCGAGGGCACCGTCGTTGAGATAGCCCGTGAGAACAAGAGCGTGGAAGGCAAGTCATTCAAAGCAAGCAAAGACGATCCCACGATTGTGCTGAAGAGCAACTCCTCGGGCAAGATCTGTGCTCACAAGGCCAAAGCTGTATACTTCGATTAAGACTCTTGGGCTCTTTATGCTACTGGGCTCGAAATGGCCGTATTCCGAGACTCTTCGCCTACACGTGCTTCTTGGATACCGTAGCGCCATAGTAATGCTTGGATTGGAGCATCCCTTGTGTCGCGCATCTACGCTTCGCCAACGGCGCATGGCGCCTCTTTCCATCCCACACCTCTTATAGGTCCGTTTGGTCTCAGTCGCGCATCACCCAAGTGTTTCTCTTAGCTTTGACACAGCTATTCACTCGGACCCTGCGCAGGCGCCCTTAACTATCCGGCTTCAGCTGCCCGCTCAAGTCTTGCTGACCTCTGTCCATGCTGCCTCAAGGATGTTGACCGCCGCTTTCCTTCGGTCCTCTTTCGCTCTTTCACTGCTCTATTGTTCTTCTATTCTCGCTCTTCCAAATAACCCAAAAATTCCAATTCGCGATGCAAGCAATCCTCAGACTAACGAGGATTCGACTGCTGGTCTACAAATTCTCCCCCGCCCCGAAGCCGATGTCGAAAAAGAGTGAGCTTTGCTTGTCCATAGCTTAATAGTTTCACTCGGCTAAATGGTTTCTAGTCCTCATAAAGCCCCGGACGTATGGGCCACGACATTTCAGTACAACCCTTTTGTGTACACTCCCAGTGGTACGACGATTAAGATGATCATGACGCGAAAAGACTCGTCAGCGGCAATAAGACCCGAGATGATATACAACATGACGGTCATTGGTATGGCGGACGTCGTAGGCATGACAATTAATGGGAAAGGCTCGCTGGATCTGCCTCTAGGGGAGAAGAAAATTGGAGCCTTTGAAAAGAATTACCCACCATCGCTGTTAGAATTCATTATGGCTACAGACGAAAGGGCGCCTGATATTGCAAATCTACAAACGGTAGCAGACGTGCTCAAGGGGTTCCAGGAAATGGGGCATCTCACGACGCTATCAGAGACCATTTACGGAGTTTTCGATTTGCGACAGAGCGATCAGCCGATATTTGCTGAAGGCTGCTTAGGCTTTGACTGCTCCCCAGAAGCATCGGTACTGTCAACCAATACCTATCCTTTCGAACTGGAACCCCCACAGTCAAATTCTCCACCAGTTAGGAGTACAGGTGAAGGTGGGGGTATCTCGTGGGACATCCTAAGCGAAGCGACGGGAATCAAGATCAGCGTCATCAACGAAGTAAACTCCACCCCAATCCAATCCTGGAACTTTGCAGATGCAGCAGTGCAGATGATGTGGGCCATGATCCCTCTCATCACCCACAACAAAGGCGATCTTCAGTTGCCCATAGATACGACTTTCCACAAACCTGGTTGGCGTTCATCGTCGAACTGGCCGTCAAACTTCCGGCTTAATTTCTGGCAGCCTCCAGACGCGAAAGACGACTTCACAATGGGTGTTTTAGCAAAGACGCTAGGGTTGCTACAGCAAACCTTCGATAAGAACAGTCTAGTAGAATCAAGGCTCGTCGTTCGCACGTTAGACAAAGAATCTAATTCATGGACCATTGTGGGAAGTGGCTGTCTATCGTACAGCATGTCGGAAGCGAAGATCTGCAACACGGACGCCTCCGCTACAGCACCTGCGAGCTTGCAACCTGGATCCTTAACGCCCCTAGCCAATGGCACTTCAGTTGAATAGGCAACATTCAGCTGTGAAGAGGGCAGGAGCGAGGCGTTTCGGGATCATGCATGCCGCAAAGCGCACGGAGGAATTGTTTATAGCACAAAAGATGGCTCAGACCAATGGGAGAAATTAGAGCAAGTCAAGACGCTCCGCCGGATTACGAGTTTTGATTGTATAATTATTGACCGAGCGCAGAAACAGTCGCGCTTCTATGTGCAGTGGTGTCTCACTCGCTTGAAACACTACGGTCGCAGATGGTACAGCAAAGACATTCTTCTTTTGAAGGAAGGCGCTTACGCCGTTCAGCCGCTTGTGTGGCAGCCTCATACACCGCTCAAGGTACCGGCATCAAGGCACGGCAAGAGGACATCGGCCTTTCTAGCCACTAGAACACGATAAATGAGGAGCTATTGACACGTGAAGTGCCAAGCGGCATGCAATATGTTACGGCTTGCTGATTATCACTCTACGCATGTCGTTACGGAGTCTTTCCAGCTACTGTTACCGGTGCCTTCAACAATCATGGATCAATGGCTTCTGCTGAATCTGCACCGTATTGAAAATGCTGATTCCGCCATAATGCAAATTTCCAACAGCCCTCTGTTTGATTTCTGGGATTCGTGCCCCTAATTACGATCCAAGCACTCTTCCCCTATATGAGTGTGTACCTCCAAAACTTCACCGAGCCTACCACAATCGTTGAGTCACGATGACATGCCTTCGAACATGGACCTCCGTTACCCCCGATGTCAAGCCAGATCTTCGCCTTCACCACCACTAAGCTGCGGTCTCCTCGTCCTGAACTCCTCTGCACGCAATCCTTCCAAAAAGTTGTGGAAACAACTCGACTCGCAGCCCTAGAGGAAATGTTCAGGCTCACGGGGCCCTCCTGTTGGATATCTCGGATGACGTGTTGATTCAGCCTGCTCCTATGACCATGCTTCCTCTAGCTTTCAACATCGTCTCTTTGCCTAAGCGCCTCCTTCAAATCCATACCAGCACATCGTTCATCAAGGATTTCCGTACCTGCGTTCCACCGCGCCAACTGATTTCCGTCGGCATCATCACCACTATTCCCAACCAAGCCTATTGCTTCAACTCACATCCCCCTCCAAAGTTCTCACCACAATCAAAACCCACCTCAAACAGATACGCAGGAAATGACGAATGCACTTGCCACACCACGTGTTCACTCAACAAACTAGGAAACGCGCCTGTTGTTTCCTCGCTCCCTAAGCGCCCAACGAACAACCCAAGACATTACAGAGAAACAACGCAGAAGAACAACATCATCATCATGCAAGTGCCCACTCAACTCCGACGTATGCTTCCAACCTAAGCAATTCGTACATCGCGCTAACCTGCGCTTCGGTCCTTCATCTTTGGTCTCGACCCAGCCATGCAGCTCATACCTACTGCATCCTATAAACTCTTCACCCTCCCCATCCTCCTACTCCTCCATCTCCACCCAACAACATCGGCAACCCCCACAGCAACCACACCTACGTTCGACAACCCTCTCGACCCTCCTGATACCCTCAACTCCACACCCCCATCCCTCTCCCTGCCCCCCTCCCCATCCCCTCCCCGGCGCCCAAACCCCCCTCGCCAACCCCCACCTCCATCTCGACCGGTAGGCTGCTACGCCTCCGCTCCTCTCCACCCTCCCGCCTCCATCTTCGATTGCATGGATTTAATCCGCGAAATCGTGGACGTTGAGAATCCAGATGATCAGAGGGTATTCTCGCCCCGAAGAGGTGTTACTGCATCCTTTTCCCAAAATCCCACCCAAAATTCCACCAAAGACTCTCGCGACTTTTCCAGGGCTCCGAGAGCGCCCCATGCTAAGGTGGGGACAAAGGGAGGAGGGGCCGCAGAGAAGAGTGGAGAGTTGGGAGCGCGCGAAATCGTCCGCCTACCCCGCGAACTCGATTGGGGGAGTTGTAGGGTGGTGTTGACGTGGCAGGGTGGCTTGGGGGTGGTTGGGTTGGCGGGGGACGAGGCGAGTTGGAATGAGGTGGGGGATGCTGCGTAAGCCACCCCCCCCAAGATTTGCAGCAGAGGAATGACGGGGAGAGAGGTATGAGAATGGGTTTCCAAAGGCTGACGAATAGAGCGATAAGGAGTTCTATCATCGGTGCTTGTCCCTGGCGCTACGGGCGGGGTAAGACAGAGGGGAGAGGAGGGAGGGTTATTGCTGGGTTGAGGGGGTGGATTCGGGTTGAGGTTGTTGGGGTGGGTGGACAAGGGAGGGTAGGGCGGGTGGAAAGGAAGGGGGACGAGGGGTTAGATGTTGGGCGGTAGATGTCGATGATTTCGAGAGAGTGAGGATCTGAAGGCTTGATGAGTAATATTCATGCTGAGTCGAAGCGTTTGGCGCTGCGAAGGGAAAGGATGGAGTACCGAATATCAATCGGGGGTTTGGGCATTTTGTTGTACATTAGGTTGAACATCATTGAGATATACTTGATTCCATTATAGCGCAGATAGAGCTGTGGAATTCCTAATAACCCATATGATCTAATAGCCAACAGCGAAGCATATTGAGATAAATTTTCCATCATAAGGAAGGCTTCGCCTATATTCAAGCATCATTGTGTAAATCATTATAAATCACGGAAGTCGTGTAGAAAAGGCCCAATGGTAGAGAGTATATTCACCAATACCCCTACCCCGCACATCAGGCGTCCACTCGAAGTCATAAATCTAAGCAACAATCTCCCCGTCGTCACAACTCCCAAACCTAAAGAACCCTATCCTCCCAGTGAATATACACCACACCACTCCATCCTATCTACTCCCACTTCCACACCATCCCCCCGTATACAACCCCCAAATGCCCCCCTCCCCCTCCTCCTCCTCCTCCCCCCCTCCTGGTCCTCCGCCCAAACCCCCTCAGCCCAAAACCCCGTCCGGCCGCACATACTACATCGACCACAACACACGCACAACCACATGGCGACACCCGTTAGCTCCGGCGTGGGAAAAGACGTTCACGAAGGATGGGAGGGCGTATTATTTGAATCATGAGATGAGGACGACGAGGTGGGAGGGGCCGGTTGGGGAGGGGTGTGTGGGTGTGGATAGGCGGAAGGGGGTGGGGGTGGGGGGAGAGGGTGGGAAGGGGAAGGTGGGGAGGGGGACGAGGGCTAAGCTTTAGTTGGGGTAGGGAGGAGGGGGGTTGTGAGATTGGTGTTGGGGTTTGAGGGTCATGTTTCGGAGCTGGGGGGGATGTGTGGTTGCGGTGGTGGGAGGTGAGAGGCTATGTTGTGCGAGTTGCATGGGTTGACACGAACCGTATTTGCGTGTGGATTGTTGTTGATACGGAACATATGTCTAGACTAGAGACGTGACATTAGGACATTATGAAAGGCCTTCTAATGGAGATGGCCGTAGGTAAGAACGTCTCGCCATATCACTCGTCTCATATGTCTCTCCCTCTCTACCATATCCACGCGAACACCCTTCTCTTCCTCTTACCCAATCTTCTTTCGTTTCAATCCCTGTAATGATCTTACGCGTTGCCAAATGCGTCTCAAATGAAATACATAGTGTCCTTCAGTCTCGGATGTGGTTGGATCGCAGGATACACAAATTGCTGATACCAAGCATTCAGTCGAGCCCTTGCAATATCAGCTTCTGCGGTACACCATTTAGCCCATTTCGGCTTGATGGCATCCGGAGGTGGTCTTAGTGAGCGATTCCACTCCAGATCAAGGTAGAGCTTCGCACGTTCACACGCGACGTGGGCATAGTAAACTGGAGGAGGAATGCTGACGGAGGTGTGTGACCGCCCGAAGAGATAGCACATGTTGTAGAGGACTAATTCCAGTAGACACTGGGCATTCAAGCCGTGAATGGCAGCGAGCTCACCAAATATTTCGTCATGAATCATGGTGTACTTAGCAGGTCGAGCAGTACCCTGGAGAGCCTTGTGGGTTTGCATTAAGAACTCCCACAAGCGGGATTGAGTGATGCCCCGGTCAACGACTGTGCCAGCTTGCGGATTGACGTGTCTCGGCACTTCGATGATCTTGCCCTCTTTGTCCCTTTCTTTGACTGTTATCGGATGATATAGTCGTGAGTTGTGGCGCTTCGTGCAGATCACATAAATGAGACTTGGGCGGATTTTCCTATGATACCTCGTACTGAGTAAATCGAGTATCGCTCTAACTTCTTCTTTTGCTTGCGCAAATTGGCTTTCAGACAGACCATCTCTTACGAAAAGGATGTTGATTGGCGGTTCTCCATTTGCCGCTTCCCAAGCGTCCAAGAAAGGGGGGAGCATTTCCTTCATCTTAGTATCAATCATTTCCACAGCTCCACCCTTCAAAGTCTTAGGTGCCTCTTGCACGCAAGTGACAACTCTGTACTGAGTTCCGTCAGGGGTCGTGCTTCCAGCCAAGGCGCTTACAGAGGGACGACCTGTTGGCTCTTGGTTTGAACCCTGGTGACCGTGTGTTACATCAGCGCCTACATTCATCGTCTTCTTCTCCATCAGCTTCGAGACTTCACTTTTTAGTTCATGATTCACACCGCCCAGCTTTGTGTTGACCGACAAGGCTTCAGTCCGGAAGGTGCCAGCCTGGACATTCGGTTTGGAGATACCAAAGAATTTATCAGCAGTCATGCAAGAGCTGTGGACTCCATGTACCTGGTCGCAAAGTTGCTTGAGCTTGTTGTACATAAGCCGAGACTCATCGCGCTTGACTATCAGTATGAATCGCAAATCACGATTAGCTTTGCGTATGGTATCATCGAATAGCGCGGGAAGCTGAGAGTCATTGGCGTCTCTGATTCTGATGATCTCTGTAGAGACAGGCTTCCAGATATTCATGCCCATGGAAGATAGGGTCTGCTTGTAGAGGGAAGCAGCCGTCTCCAAACTCTTTTGTTGGTCGGACTCGGGCTTGCCAACATCTACCTCACTGTCTTCGAGGATGCGAATAACCATCCAAACACCCACTTGTGCGCCTTTGAGGAATCTTTTCTTGTCAATCTTCCACACACCATTGACTATCGGAGCCCGGGTTGCTTTAGCGTATAATAATTGAGGTTGAGGCAACTGCCGCGCTGGGACAGTGACTAAGCTTTGATCAACCTGGATACCAAATATTGCCTACGATTGTCAGCTGGACCATTCGGGTAGACCAAGGGTGCGAATACCAGTCTTGGATTATCTTTCGCTAACGTGCCGATTGAAGACAATCCCGAATTCATGATTCTTTTAACATTCTCGTGAGGCTCGTTTCTTGCAACTTTAATGACTTCAGATGTCTGTTTTGCGGTGAGCTGGCCAGTGTATTGCTGGCCAGCAATGACGCGGCAAGCTTTTGCTGGAAAATACTCAGGGCGATGCTCAGGGCCGGCTTTGATCACAGGAAGACCGTCGTCCTCAGTGAGACATTTGTTGGAGAACTTAGGATAGCCTACGTACATGTATATTAGATCAGCAAGACTAAATCACATATATCATTGAAAACTTACGAGCCCGGAAATAGTTCTTGACTGTAACGTATTGCGCTTCAGGAGTATGATCTCTATCCCAAAAGCAAACCTCGGTGGCTTTGGCGCCAAATTCGCTGACTTTCGGTTGATGAGGGTCTGGATCGGTTGACAAGGGTTTACCATCGCCGGGATGCGCGAGCCCACGGATCTTGTAGATCCTTGGATGTGCGCTGTGTACCTTATCAAAAGCATTTTGTTCGTGGACCGGGATGAAGTAGAGATCTGTCAAAAATGTCTCAAGTGCTTGCAGGTTCTCCTCTTCTGAATCGAATCTTGCATTCTCGCGCCACCATTCTAGTACCACCTCATCCAACCTCCCTTCTCGTACGAAGACCCTAGTGCTCGGCTGTACGTTTAAAAGTAAGCGGCCTGTTGCTGGACGGATGCTATCAAAGAACCCCTGCATCGTTTCCAAGCCGCCGGGAATAACCCTACGGCTTGCCTTCTCTGTAAGATCAAACGACCTCGAATTTAAGGTTACAAAACGTCTTGGCTGCGATTTGACATAATGGTCGAGGAATATGTTCAATGCTTGATACACCTCATTCCTCGTACCCGGGTCCATGAAAAAGTTGGTGTCTCTGAGATATCTGAGATAGTCAGTCACGTTGAGGGCCTTGTCGTGTGTTCGCTTGAGATTGTATGTTCGCGCTTTGTCATGTGGGGTCTGCTCGAATTGGTTGCGAACCTTGACTTTCTCTATTTTCTCGTCCGTTTCACTGCGATACAGACAGTACAGGCAAGATTGAAAATCGGTGACCATCACTGCAGCAATTCGACTGTCAAGGTTGTCGAACCAAGTCCGGACGCATTGAATTCTGGTAACCTTAGACGGTGACGGTGACTTTCCATCCATAGGTAGCACCTCAAGGCCGTATCGATGGAGAATAAGATCACCCGCTGCAACCAATGCAAGCGGGAAGAAATTTGCTTCCAAGGACACTTCGTCAATTCTGGTACCGTAAGCTGGTCGACACACCTGATCAAGAAGTTGCGCTGTTTCGGTTTGCGAGCTTTGCTTCTGGTTGAGTTCTTTCACGTGCTGATCTTCAAGATTGTGGAGAGCTTCAGGCGAAAGGCGTGGTGGTACTGGCATACGTCTGCTACAGTCAGCAATGTTCTTGGTAATCAATAATTTTGCGACAATTGACTTACGAGTTGGTTTGCTGTTGTGGTGGTGGTGGTTGATCATTTGATGGTGTATGAGGGGAAAGAGGGGAAGACGTGCCGTCTGTGATGGTGTCAACGACGGTCTTGAGCGGGGTGGGTGAAGCATGGGTCTGCTGCTCAGGAGTGGGTCCATGCTTTGGGTTGGGTGTAGCAGAAACCGTTCCTGTGCGTGGTATGACTGGCCTTGCTACTCGCAAGTGAGGTGGCAGAGATGTATTGAGGGTGTTGTTGGGAGCCGAGAGGAGACCCTGGCGTGACGATTGGGCTGGCTGGGACAACTGTGCTGCCTGGGAATACGTTGACGGCGCTGGTCTTTGTGGTACTTCTGCAGTCCACCCTGTCGCTGCTTGCGAGGGTGAATCAATTTGCTGCTGCTGTTGACGCCTGTGTGGTGGCCTAGAATCAGGCGGTCCTCCACGATGGTCGCCAGGGCCGCCAGCTGGTGCATTCTTGGGTGGCATTGTGGTTGTCACGGTCGGAATCCGAATTGGGTCATGGTTGACTTGTGAGAGGGAGAAAGAGATCAGAGGTGAAGTGGTGATTCTATGAAGAAAGGTGGGGGCAGTCAGGCGGTGAGTGAGAGGCAAACAAGAAGCAAACAAAAACAACAACACTTTGCGATGCCAAAATGGTGCGGACACGAGAGTGTTGTTTTAGCGTGTCGCCATATCAATATGATGATCTTTTGAAATGTAGAGGATCAGTAAAGCGATGCTGAAAAAGGGAGCCGTGAGTGGAGGATGGATTGGGTACCTTGGTATGGATGGGTCATCGATGGCACCCCGAGGATGGGGGACGCCCTAAGGTGGGTGAATTACAACCATGCCATCAGTGAATGATAACCTCACTTATAGAACTGCTTAGTGCCGCTGCAAAGGACAGATAGGCCATATCCTGATTCTTGAATGTGAAAGTCCACAGCTCGAGTAAGTAGCGCACAAGAAAGAAGACAGAAAATGAAGTCCTCGCGACCTACCTCACAAGTAATCGTATATTCATTGATTCTATGCCTCCCATATATATCCATCCAAAACTTTTCTTACCCAAACCTCACCGTATGTACACTTGTTCACCTCCCCTTTACGGTTCTACATCCTTCATGTCCCTCTTGAACCTCTCTATGGCTCTCTGCTTCGTCTCATGCCAATCCACATGCGGCTTGGGATAGCCCAATTTCTCAAACTCTGCTTTGCCCAACCGATGAAACGGATCAAATACCGCCTTGCCCTCTACGCCCTTCAGCTCCGGCACCCACTGCCGGATATATTCACCACCAGGATCATTCTTCTCCGCCTGACTCACAGGATTGAAGACCGTATAGCTCGGCTCCCAACCCTGCGTATTGTTGCTAAGATCCCAATCAATAAGATGTTCAGCAAAATACCGTTCTCCTCTCCGGTAGTCGATGAGAAGATTGCAGTACAGGTAGGAAGATACATTCATGCGTGCACGATTGTGCATGTAGGCTTCGTGGTTGATCTGTCGCATTCCGGCGTCGACTAGGGGCATGCCAGTCTTTCCTTCACACCATTTATACCAGCCTTCCTCGTCATCCTCCCAATTCACGAAATCAAACTTCAGATTCTGCGGCAGGTTCATGACAGTGTGCGGTGTTGTGAGGGTGGTTTGGCGGTAGAGCTCGCGAAATACGATTTCACGAACCCAGGCGCTGGGCCCAGGGTCGGAACCTGAGGTGCTGAAGTCAGCGCTACCGTTGTTGGCAGCTTTGACCTTCTGGAGGGCTTCCCGTACGCTAACGACGCCGGCGGAGAAATAGGCGCTCATGCGTGATGTGGAGTCCTTGGCAGGATTGCTTCGTGTGGCGGCGTAGTCATCGAGCTTGTTCCTGACAAACTTGTCCATGCGCTCAATGCCCGCAGCATGACCGGCTGGCCAGAGCTTTCTTATACGGTCTTGTTCCTCTTTCGAAGCGAATTCTTTGTTCTTGGGAGGAGAAGGAATCTTGCTATCGAACAAGGAAGAGACTTCTTTCGAGAGTTTCTGGTCCACCTTGGACGGGGCAGGTACGGTGTCCAGAAGTTCGGGCGATTTCTTGATGATGTCGAGCCACATTCTATGGTACGGACTGAAGACTTTCATGGGACCACCATTGTTATTGGTCATCGTTCCAGGCTCGATGACAGTCTGATCATGATGCAAAGAGATGAGCGCTTTGTCACCAAGCTCTTCTACAAACTTAGTGTCACGGCGCAGTTCGTCAACTTCGTACTCATAGTTGCCAAAAACATGCGAGAGCGAGTTGTCGGTCACAAACTTGGCTGCTGTGGGCACAATATCCTTGCGCTCTGGCGCTTCCTCAATGACGAGTGGTATGTTCAAGCTCTTAAGCTCCTCTTGCATGAGCCGCAGATTGTCGATGATGAAATCTGTACGTGCAGGGCTCGTGCCATGCCATTCGAATTCCGCTGGACAGAACACATAGAAGCCAACCAGTGACTTTCCCTTCTCTTTGGCCAAAGAAGCTGCAGCATGTAGCCCCTTATTGTCGTGTATGCGTAGATCCTTGCTTCTGAACCAATGTGCCACTGTGCTCACACCATCCCGTGTATTCTGGCTTTCCAGCTTTTTGCGTAATTTATCATACGGTAGGTCTTGATCGACCTCTTTCGCTCTTTTGGTAGACGGGTGCTTCAACTCGGGGTGATCTGGCTGTTCTCGTTTCGACATCTTGAGGGACTTGTGGCGCTTAGAGCGAGTGGCGAATGAGCGCTGCAAAGGCAATTGGGTGCGTGGTTGAGCGCAAGCAAGCAATTGGCGCGTGACAGGGGCTCGACAGCGCAGCGGCGGGGTCAGCGAGTGTGTGGACCTTGTATCAAGCCTTACGAAACAAGGACGCATTGATGGAAAAGAGATTGGCGAGGCGCGCAAGAGGGATCTCAATTGACATGATGACGTAGCGCGCTAGGATCTTGCCAAGTCTCGCTTATCTAGATCAGTGCTTGGCTTACCCCTGAACGTGAACATAAGACAGTTCTGGCCCTCGAGCACCAGGATTTGATGTGTGACATATGAGAATTTGAGAGTCTTTCTCAGTAGTGTATAAACCAATTGGTTTCTCTATCGCAATGCATCAAGGATTGGAGTGGCACTGGCGTGCCCTCTACCCCAGAATATAACCTCACGAATATCTCAGGGTTAGTACCAGCAGTGCCTACGATATCTTCCGGCGCTGGAAGGGGCTTAGGTTCAGGACTGAAAGCCTACGTCTTGAATATGATGACAGACCTTGATTCCCAACCAGCCCTGCAGCTGCTGCCCGCCAAACTGCGCAATCTGCAGGAGCGTGGCACCGGCATGCCTTCTGATGTCGAGCTTATCAATTGTGCAGCTGAGGCCCGTTACGAGTTTCTGAAACAAATGCGCAGGATTTTCTAAATGCTGCTGTACGGCTGAATTAGGAGTAGGCGGCATATTGCTTACATATGTGTGACGGTCTGGAAATCCTGTCAGGTAGAAAACTTTCTCTCCTCTTTCAACTCGTCATTGACGCTGCTGATGGACCAGATCGCAATAAGAGATGTCAACAAACGCCAACACGGAGTACGAAAGCTCGGAGGGCACTTACATCCCGTCGTCGATTGCTCCTGACGAAGCCGAAGAAGAAAGTCGAGAGTGTCTTAGGACAAAGCCACTCCCTCCCCTTCCAGTGCCAGAGACATGGTATGTCAAAGCTTGGTCCGCTATCAGGAAGTCTTTCACGGACTGGTGGATGGAAGAACTACTAGCCTTACTCGTCAGTATTGGTACGTTCTCTGCCATTGTTATTATCCTCGGATGCTATGGCAATCACCAGTTGCCTAGGTTGCCATTCAATATGTCCCTTAACTTCCTTATTTCTATATTGGCAGCAGTATCGAAAAGCACATTACTTGTAGCCGTAGCGTCCGCGATCGGTCAGTGCAGATGGCTCTGGATGTCGGAGCGACGTCGTCCGCTACAGGACTTGCAGGTCTACGATGAAGCTAGTAGAAGCCCACTTGGGGCGTCGAAGTTGTTATTGTCTAGGAAAGGCCTGTAAGTGCTTGATCAAATGAAACCGTATTTCTCCCGTTCCTGACTGTTCTAAGATCTTGGGCTTCTCTAGGTTCACTGGTCACAATCTTGTTACTTATCTTCGATCCTTTCGTGCAAGGCCTCATCAACATTGCGGAGCGTACCGTCTATCACGAGGACCCTGATGCGACATTGAAGGCTGCAAAAGGTTACTTCCGTGATCAAGAGGACATAAATGATATGGGTTACAACTTTGCTAAGGCTATCGCCAACTCCGGGTTCACTCAGGTTGTTTTGCCGGAACTACAGCCGCACTGCCCTACTGGTAACTGCACATGGCCTGGATTCACCTCGTCAGGATTTTGTTCTGATTGTCAAGATACAACGCAGTCTTTACGGCGCAGCTCCACTCGCCAAAATGTTCCCAATACTCTGAGCAATGAATCTAGCATAGTCTACAGGTACACATTTCCAGACTGGAACGGCCAGACTTTGCTCACGTCGGGATTGCCTTTTGACTCCCCAAACAATGGCTCCTTTTCAGTTGAATACAATCAATCGATAGAAATGACCACTGGGCCACAATTCCTTGCCGTGCCATTTAGACTGAATCACTCGCAAGAACCGACAGGCCTTGGTGGTACGATCATCCATTCCGTCGTTGCAATGCACGCCTTTCTTCGTTTCGCAGTAAACTATGAAGATCCCGGAAGAGTTCTTAAAGCAGATCTCTGTACATTGAACCTATGTACACATGAGCGTGACGTATCTGTCACCACCAATAGATTATCGTCGTCAATCCAGACAACTTACCACAAAATGAGCGAGAAGGAAAAGCTCGTCAGGCAGGCATTTGAATACACAATGTTCTCTACACTTAGCGGCAGGCTCATGGTGATAGCCAGACCGGGTGGGGACGTAACAATTTCTGAACTTCAGTCTCCTGTTTTGTACGCTTACAATGCCTCCACCAACATTTCACTAACAATGCAGAACGTCGCGACATCCATGACCAACTTTATTCGCGAACAGAGTAACGTCACCATCACCGGTAAGGCTGGCTTCAACGAGGCTTACGTCCGCATCGCATGGTCCTGGATTACGTTCCCAGCTTCTTTACTCATACTCGGAACATCCTTTCTCTTCATCACAATGTTTGAGACAAAGAGGAAAGGCACACGCGTCTGGAAGACATCGGAGCTTCCCCTTCTATTTCATTCAGTTGAGGCACTGGACCTTGTGCCAGGTGATGTTGATGAGGTAGGCGAAATGGAGCACAGAGCTTCCAAGGTGATGGTGAGAATGACGCCCGTTAAATGTGGTGGATGGATGCTCCAAAGACAAAGGGGACCTCCACCAAAGTCAGAATAATCGAACAAGATCATCATTCAATAAATACGCTCAAAACTTAATATCTCCAAAGGGATATGATACAAGTCTGTGTCACCTTCTGAATACGAAGCCAAAAACAAAGGCTGTAAGCAACACATCTCTACCGACAAGGATCACATACGGCCGCTCATTCCTATTTATTGCGCTACGAAACTTATACATTAGCGGCATCTTTCACAGCCATCAGTCACGAGTACATTTTTGATTTCTTAAAGCCAAAGTCTGTCTAACATTAGCACACGCAAACCATGAACAGAACCACCTATTCTGATCCTGCAATCACCTCTTCACATCTTGAGCATTAAAAAGTTACGCTTCACTTCCCTCGCTCAAAACGTGACCTCCGTTTCTCAAGGATTAGGTATCGATCATTCACTACTACAATTGCACCACCATATCGCTAAAAAGCTCTGCAAAGCAACAACGAGACCAGCAAGATACGTCAAACTTGGCATGGGCATTCAAATACTCACCATCCTGACCCTCAAGAACAATCAGGGGCACAGCAGTCCCCCCAAGCTGCTGGAACAGGGACACCAACCCCTAATCACGAACATCACACTATCAACAAGCCGACCCTCACTCCGCGTCACAAACAAACATAAACAGCTTAAGCTCCGATGCCTCTGTACTCAGCAGGTATCCTGTCCTTCCCCCACCAGTTTCCGCGCTTACCATTACGCAAGATCAACGCGAAACGATCGACCCAATCCTCGCGTCCATCTCGTGCGAGGGCTCCATCGACGGTGCGGCGCCACCATCTCAATTATATCACGCATACTACCCGAATTCTCAACTTCTTTGCGTCTGCATGGATAGCGGGATCATCATTTATATTCGCTCAGGCATGCAGATGCCGCGAACTCGAACCCACACTCTAGAGACGACCGTTTGATCATAGTCCTGCAAAGGAGTCGTACACGCACTGAGGCTCGATGATTTCAGTATGGCGTGTTGGATCAAACAGAACTCAATATGTGAGGCAGACTCCCTTCGAATAAGACCGTGGAAATCGAAGAGGCGGGAGGAGCGTTGAAGGAAGAGTAGGCGGATGAGAAGCAGGTTTGGAAAGATGTCATGTTCTGGACGTTGTGACACCATACGTGCGGAGCATGCTGAAGTGTGATGTGCGAGATGTTTTCGGAAAGAGACAGGGTCTGGAGCTAAAGTACGCTCTACTCGTGTCCTGGACGTGAAGCACTTGCTCCCTGGTTCATGCTGTTTGAGCTGACTGCATGGTTTACGTATGGAGAGTATGATTTTCCTTGTTTGTGTTCTGTCGTTAGATATGCCGAGTCTTGCCTTGTAAACTCACTGGAAGTGATCCTGATTTACTTGACAGGTGCTTGTGGGGACCGCCAGATCGAATGTGAAGCTTCTTGATAGAGTGCTCCTTCCGAAATCTATAGCATCAAATCGGAGTCTTTAGGCTCTCTCTTATGTCATGCTGGGACATCTTGTACAAATACGCCGGGCGTGATGAGGCACTTGAAAATAATACTCTGAGACGACGGCAAGAAACATCTACTCACGACACTCGATCTTCTGTTGTATTTCTTTCAGCCATTCAGGAACTTTCGATCTCGAGATGTCTGCCACATCCAAGATACGCCTCCCTACCCGGTCAGAAAGTTCATCAGGGTTTTTTGGAAGCCACTCGCAGTGAAGCTTCCGTAGACTTGAGATCCCAACGATCGCATTCATAAATCGAAAAGATTGAGGTGACCAGAAGACGCTCAAAAAAGGGGAAACGGCTTCTGCTCGCTTATGATAGAAATCGAAATCGCTCTTGCTCTCATCCCTCGGTAAACTAAATTGTAGATGCAGTTCCTGCAAGTTGAGCTTCTTGGCCATGTACTAGAGGGCTGCTTCAAATAGTGGCCCACCCACCGCACAGGGCCAACATGGCGGATTTATGCACACGTTGTCTCTGACGATGCACTCTGTGGGCAAAAACCTCGTGCTTTTCTCACTTGTTATATGAAAGCGTATTCTCTGAATGTAAGCACGATTTCGAGACCCAATTTTTGTTAGCCATTTTGGGACGTCCACAATGCTACATTGCAGTGGATGTACAAGACCTTTTTGGCATGAAAGGCACGGACCATCGGTGAAGTAGAAGATCGGGCGGCCATACAGTATTATTGTCGCTTCGTCATGTGCCGCCCGGCAGGTCAATAGGAGCGCCAGAATGCTACTGACTGGTTTCGGTCTTTCAATAGCATGTCCAAGCCTGAGATTGGGAGCCAAACAAAGCTCATTAGCGTTTTTCGTGGAGCAAGTCACCCTAATAGGGAGCTCCTTGTCCGAAATGACATGCTGATATACCTCGTCGCGGAGTTCAAGTGGTAGATCGAAGAAGGAGATAGTCATCTTGAAAAGCCGATGTCCTTCGATGGTAGAATGTTCAAATGGGTAGACGAAAGAGAATGATGAGAAGACTGAGGTGATGTGAAGAAGGAAAGAATTGGGTAGAAGTGAAGCAAATGGTTGGGAAGCCACGTAAAAGTTGAATAAGTAGGTTTGTGGGCTGGAAAGCAAGCAGCCACCAATGTTCCGTAAACTTTAAGTACTATTGCAGACTTCTTGAACGGCTCCAAGATAAATTAGCTTCAGTAATGGGAATATGATTATGGGAGCATTTCTAGTCTCACAATAAAAAGAGCACCTAGTGCTTCCCACCCTCGATTACTGTCCGTGTCCCCCGATTGTTTCGTGTGCTCTCACAGCAGCGCGGAAACTCAAAGCATGCTCTGTAAACTCAACCATTGGAAAGAATTCGTCGCCAAATATGTCTGGAGTTCTTTCATGCTCAATACTCTTTAGAAATCGACATATTTCTAGTTACAATTCTTGGCTTATTATCAAGCAAGGTCCATGATGAAACCTGACTAAGAACATCATGCGAGAGAACCTCATTGCATGCAAGCTTGCTGGTGATGTTAGCAAGCAAGGTTTCTACTCTATCCCAGGTGCTTAGATGAGACGCCGAGTGTTACCAATCGTCTTCGATGGTGTCCTCAACACCCTTTTCCGCCGGTATGATGGCCAACAAAGCCTGCCTCTCTAATGCTAACGCTTTCTTATCAACCGTGATTGCGTCTTGTACATCATTCATAGTTTCCAGCAAGCTGAGACTGTTATGGCTCAGTAGGATCTCCTGCCAATGGGGTAGAAAGCCTTCAACCTCTAACTTTCTCACCTTACCTTTGGCCAATGAATCCATCAGAACCTGTCGAAGTCGAGATGGAGATAGAAACAGGTCTGCCTTGATGTTTATGATACGACGCATCTGATAAACGTACTGGTCATTGATCATGGTTTCGGTTTTCCAAAGACGTCGATCGATTCGCTTGAAAGTGAAGCGGAGGGTCGGGGCATTGAGATTATTAGCAATGTAGCGAAGGGTCTCCTCGAACAACTCGCCTCCCACAGCGCTAGGGTGACGTTTGTATCCCTCGTTGGGTTTCCTCTCTAACCAAATGGATAGAAACTTCGTATAGGTGTCGTTCGTGATGTGGAAGCAAATCTTGCGGATGAAGGCGCGATTTCGATCTCCAATCTTTTGTAGCCAAGGAATCGTTTCAACGATATCGCAATAGTTTAGTCGCCCAATGTGCTTCCCATACACACTCTCCCAGCACTGTAAACTTCTATCAGAGGTGGTATCCCACCCATGCTCTTCATACCTCCGTTCCCTTTTGCACCAGTCGCAATATTCAGTCAGATCCATTTCAATATATCGCTCCGGCACGGGGACATATGACGAAACATTGGTGTCGTCAAAATAGAAAGTGTAATGTCCATAGAGAAAAGCTGTTGCTTCTTCGTAGATTTTGCGGCACGTTAGTAGAGTCGATAGAACGTTGTGGATTGGATATTCCCGAGCGTGTATAGGAAACTCGGTGAATTTGTCTATAAAACCTGGCCGGAAGTCAATACGCTCCCAACGGCCTGACCGCCTCGGCTTGCCCAACGGTAGGACGGTTTCGTCCTTCGCATCAAATGCATACTTGTAGATCTCTTGACGAAGTTCTAGCGGAAGGCGCAAGATCGCTGGCTCCATGATGCGAAGCTGTCCCAAAGTGTTTGTGATACTGTCGGTCACAGTACGTGGTGCCGATGAAGCTTGAGTAGGTTGAATACCCAGAGACATGGTGAGTCACACAAGTAACAGGAGGTAGACTTGACAAGCTCAGGTTTTTAATCGCTTAGTTGTGGACAAAGGGCACAATGTGTTGAGAACAATGAGAAGTTGGACGAAGACATGTCTTCATGTACAACACAATAGACACAATCCAAGATGACATCAAGCTTCATGTTGTACAACTCTTATCCTGAGACTTGGGGTATTAAAATTGGCCACTAGCAGGTTTCTATTCGTTGATCGTTTGAAACACCTCATTTTGACCAGCTGTCCGCACAATTTTACATGAAAGCAATTTCGGAGAAAACATTCCATTCAAAATAGCGAACTGCAACATCTGGTTGAAAGCATATGTGAATTTCGTTATTAAACCCATTACTGCAAGCCAAGCAAGCGACCTTTCACATCAGCTGCTGCTCGGGCAGGTCTCAGCAAACTGTTCACCATTTGAAAACCTTCTAATCAATCGAAGTCGCCAGCTCAATGGACAAAGAAGCCAGTCTCTACCATTGTCAGTCCCGAATTCTCCGTAATTTCCTTTTGCACTGTCTTCATAAGTTTGATTGTCCCAAGCTCGTCAGCGTCAAGTATCTCATCCTCCCATTCCGATGGGAAATTCTCGATCATCAACGTTTCCACGCGGCCATTGCTGAGCAACGTACCAAAAACATTTCGAAGCCAGGATCCAGACAAAAATAAGTCCGCACTAGCGTGTATGATGTCTCGCATTGTATTCATCCGCTCTCGATGGCCCCGAGGTCCCCTTGGAAGAAGGGTTCGTTTTGATAGACTAGCGGAAGAGTGAAAGATCCTAAAGGAACAATCCGGTCTCGTCAGGCGGAGGCGTTCGCCAATGCCATGAAGACTCTGCTCGAACAGCTCCCCTCCGACTAATTCCAGGTGCTGCTGCCAAGCTTCGGCTTCCAATGGGAACCATCTCGGCACAAATTGGGTGTACTTGTCACTCCTGACCTCAAGACGTAAGGTCCGGATGAAGGACGAATTTTGTGGACCAATACGTTCCAACCAATCGACCAAGTCAGTAATTCCACAATGTTCAATATGCAAGATGTGCCTGCCATCTCGCATGACCCAATTAGCCCAGCCTTTCCATATCTCATCTTCCAACACATTCTCAAAGTTTTTATGATCCTCGAATTCCTTGCAGTGTTCGCAGTATTGTTGAATGTCCAATTCGAGGCACGGGTCATCTAGCTTACCTCGACAATAATCAAGGGCAGTATCGTCGAAGTAGAAAGTGTAGTCGCCATAGAGAATCTTCGTAGCTTCATCGAGCACTTGGTGACATACTCGCAGAAGAGATACGACGCCGTGAATGGGGAACTCCCGAGGCTCCAGCTTTACAGACAAATCCTGTGAATAAGCGTAATAATCGACTTTTGCTAATGGTTCAATGAGTCCGTCCGATACTTCGAAAACATAATTGTAGATTTCTTGACGAAGCTCAAGGGGTATCTTGAATAAGGGCGATTCCATTATGGTAGGCTTGCCCAGGCTGTTTGAAGTAGCTAGGACAGAACGATCCAGTTTATGTACGACGTCCCTTCGTTCGACTTAAAATGCGTACTTGACCACAAGAAACTTGGGAGCAGGACGTTTGTAAGAAGTCGAAACTCTTACGCTCAGTGTCACCCAACACAAAGTGTTGTTAAAAGATGTGTCAAGGAGGATGTTGTGACCCTTATCACAATAGTAATAGGCAGCGATGACATCAGCAAAGTCTTGCACAACCTGAAAATATATCCATACGTCTAAGGAACTACCACATGCCTGTGCAAGTTGACCTTGGCTGTTCTGATGTTGGCTGAGATCAAACACTCCATATCCAGCGGCAAAAACACTTCATGACCTCATTCATACCGTGCACGAGGTCAGTTCTCACAGACAAATCGGTTAAGCACCTCTCTAAGCCCGTCCACATGCTGAAGCACTCTTCAAGTGCTGCAACAATTTCTTCCATTCCATCAATAACTCATCGATATGCAGCGTCTACAAGATTCCAGTTTGCCCAAGTGCGCTCCAAAGCCCAGGGAGTCGGTAGTAGCAAAAGTCGCGGCAGTTTCTAAGGTATTTACATCATTCAAGACCTGGTGCTCCGTGTCGCCAGCCCTCAGGCAAGCTTGAGCGTCACCCAAAGGAATACAAGTACCCAAAGCTCGCATACGAGGTGGCCAGCATGGGGCCCGTGCAAAAGAGTCCCAAACCTCCCGTGCGTGAGGGAGCGGATTTCTCTCACTATGAGACGCATGTTGCAAAATGACTATGAAGTAGCTGCAAGTCTTAGTGTATAGACTTGCGTGCTTAATTCTGGGTCAGATCTCGGCGATATCAGCATCATTCGACTGGCTTGAAAGATCAGAAAGTGAGACTTCGCAATAGCATATGATGAATCTGGACGTTATATTGATGTCATAGGTACAGCCGTACGTACATGCAGAAAACAAAAAGGTTATACGCAATCCTCGTACTCCCAAAAGATCGAGGGCTTAGAATCCAATGCCAGCCTTCAGAACCCCTACGAACACATCCGCAACATCGCCAGGTGCAGAAAGTCCTACAATTATTTCCACATTATCAAGCCCTTGCGGAAACGGTTCCAAGCCGATGCTGGCGCATTGCGTGCAGAGGTTGGGATTCCCCGGCGCCTCAATTATGTGATTATTCACATCTCGGCCCCTTATAGCAAGATAAGGAACAAGAACTCCATTATCAGCGCCATCGGCGCCCGAGACTACAGCTTCTACGATGTGATTCAGGTCAGTGACACCGCCTTTTTTCACGATCACAGATTTGTATTGAGAGCCTTCTGCTGCATCATTCTTGACGGTTGCTAGGCCATTGACCATGTCACCTATTTCGATGCAGTAAGCGGCCACCGGGTTGCCGGGCGAGACGACGCCGTCAACGCAGAACTCAGTTGGCCGACAGGATCCTCGGCCTCTGTATATTATGTTAGCGTAATCGCACACACGCAAGATGGGCGTAAAAGAGTGGGCAATGCTGGAAGTGAATGAGCTAGGATTTTTGTCTTTATTACCTTTCCGTGGAAACTCCATCTGAGCAGTCGATGGCATAGTCCCTAATGTTCCTGCCTCGGACGCAGTATGAGCCTTCAAAATCGTCGTACTCGAAAGGCAGGCCCGCGTCTTGCGGACACTGATGGATCAGACGGAGGAACCTGCGTTTCTCAAGAGCACGTGCTCGGTTCTCATGTACGAGCATAGAACGTGCTTGTGTTTGCGCTTTCGTAGTATTGTTGATGGACGCCGGATCAATAGTCACTGGTTGGCCCACTAGGGTGAAAGAGCTGTTGTTTGAATTAGAACAAGAGCTCTCATCGATCAGATGACTTACACTCCAGAGTCATCCGTAATGCCCAGTGCCCGACAGGATACGTGGGACCCTAGGAACAGGCCCCATAGCAGGATGTGGAAAGATTGCATGACTCCCGGAAAAGACAATGATGTTGAAGGTGTTCAAGTTAATGTGAAGTAGTCACCAATTCAGGTTGATGCGGTCAGCTCAAAATTAATATCGCACGGCTTACCATTGATCTTTATGGAGATCCACCGGGCTGTTACTCCGCCATATTGGGATGCGTGACCGCTCGGTGCCAACTTCGGCTGAAGTGCTCGGGTCGGAGTACAATATGTCAGATCAACGGCAGGCTGTCATATTCCTGCACCACGGACAGATTGTGTTATACCACATATCAAATTGAGGCTACTAACATGGTAGGGGCCAAGATTGAAACATACCCATGCCGTCATATCGCTAGGTCCAGATACGAGTGGGCTTGACATGGTATAGTCGTTGCGGGAAGCTGACCTGAAGTAATATCACCAGACAGAGAATATTCCTTACCTCACTGTGGATCCCTTGCACAGCCTCTTGACTATCATTTAGGATGCCGTGCAGGGTCTACGTGCCGTGCCACACGAAACGTGCGTGGCTTACTGACATGATCCGTAGTTCCTGCAGGATGGTCATCTTCAATTTTATATGAGGCGCCGCCATATGTTGGTTCGATATCATTGTGACAGTGAACTTTGCCTTTTTCATGGAGATTACTGGCAGACGTATCATTCTCGACCGCCGACCGAGCTTTGAGTTGTCTTACAAAGGCTACGGCCCGCATTTCATATTTGAAACCTTGGGACAACCTGTCATGATGACTGGCATATGCGACCCGCGAGACCACTAGCGACCCGCGTGGGGGAAACTTCATCAACATCACGTAATCGCAATTTGCAAGGCTATCACCAGACAAAGTTCAGATGGAGGCTGTTCAGAACTATCTTTGACTCATCCCAGCCAAGTCACCGCTCCCACACTGATATAGACTCGGCACTCTTAGTCAATGGACGGGAGTCTACTCGCCGGGAGCTAGTCTTTCAAGCAGGAGCGAGCCTCTCCAGCTCCCTTGATCCGACTCCATTGGAGTCCAGTTGAGGTCATTCGAGATGTCATGGTCAATAGAACGGAGAAGTGTTGGTAGCGGACAGGATACGATGAGCCGAAGCTTGTGAAAACCTAATGTCGGCAGGTACTGCGACAGCTCTAACTCAGCCACGGCCAGAAAGTCATGTTGAGCAGAAAATCCTTCTCTCGGCATGACACGAAATGGATGTTGGCCATGTAAAGAATTCCAATAATAGATTCGAGCGACTGAAATTTCTTCATGAAGACATGGCCCATTTAGGCTAACTTGATAACATGATCACTTTGTTAAATATCACCATGCACAAAGCCTTGTGTGTGCAACAATGAACCTTCTGTTAGAGATGATAGCGAGACACGTCAAACAATGGATTCAGAGAACGATGACAGCACCGACCGATGTCGTACAACCTGACAAGCCGCTCATAGGGGATGTACTACCGTATATCTCGGCACAGCGTGCTTCTGAAGGTACTCTGACGCTCAGAGCCTGACAGAGACAAAATAGCGGCAATACGTAAGCTGTCTCCTGTCTTCAGTGACCTACAATGGCTATCGCCAATCCCAGCATAGTCTTGCGGAGCATATCAGGATTGGCTGTGCGGCGAAGGTCCGTATCGAAGATTTGCCGCAAGGCTTGCTTCAGCGTGCAGTAGACTAGTTGGTCATGTATTCATGTTGTCTGTGATTTGCATTGAGCCGAAGTGGCCATTTATGTGTTGCGATCTGAAGAAAAACACACACTCTCCACACCGTAAAAGCACCACCTTGGAGGGCTTAAATTGACATTGAAAGCGGACATGACATGTGAGACTCCAGCTGTTTCTGGGGGCTCCGCAGCCTTTACAAGCAATTCAAATGCCCAAGACCCTTACTCAGGTAGCAGCTTGAACCTATATTCCCACCTCAGACATGGCACCTTGGGCAGCGTCTAGTCATGTCCCTTGTTGCTGTTCTCAGAAGATGGGATCTTATTGTGCAGGTCCTTGATTGCGCCCTAGACAGTGCTCTTCTAAAAGATCTCGACACTACCCGACCCCCTAAGAACCTTCATCTGCCTTAATGAACGCTTCAAGATCCAACAGTGGCGTGGTGTAGACGTAGAGATTGTTCCGGGAATCTTAGCTGTCCCGTACTGGTTCAACGGCTGGTGAAGGGTATTGCAAAAAGTTACTGTTCGACAACGACGTTTACTAGCACTGCGCCGACCACAGCGAGTTTCACAACTTCCTCATCGGCAATCAAGGCCACGGTAACAGCAAAGGAGTTCTTGCTACCTGACCAGTGTTACCGAAAGCGTCAGTGGAATGCCAATGAGGAAGCGAAAGCTTATGCCATTGTGGACCTCATCCGAAATCGCTAGAACCCCCAGTAGGCCAGCAGAGTGCTGAGACTACAAGCAAAGTCTGCCTAAATTTTTGCCGCCGATTCCGCTGGCAATGGCTCGAGTGACGACAATCCGCTGCCTTTCACGTAAATGTCATGCTGACGACAGACCTTGCATCGATATTTCCCCTTAGCTGGACGCAAACTCCTCCTCTCCTCATACTTGGGTCTGAACCGAAATGGGCCGAAGCGTGCGTGATCTCATGCACGTTTGTCGATCACCAAAGAAGGAGACTGTCGGGCCAAAAACAGCAAATTCCATGGATATAATTCTCCCAAGAATGTTGTCATTATCCAACTCTCGGAGGCTGGAAGTCCGAGTGCAGGATGGGGTGCAAGATTGACAAAGTTATTTTTTTTGCTTCATTGGCGCAAACCTATCACCGAACTCGTGCGCACTGCGATCGTTCTGCACGGCTTGGGGACGATCCTGCATCTTCGGAGAACACCACGTCATCGATTTTTGCAACTGAGATGTTGTGGTAGGATCTTCATGTCATCAAGACCGAGATAGAATTTTCGTTGAGACGTTTCCGCGGACGATTTGTCGGCTGTGCGTACAAAAAGGTGGCCATGTCCGACCCTGATCACGTATTAAGTGCCTCTGAAGTCGCACATATAGAGTATTCACCAGCAAGTAGTCTATACCGCAAAGGAGAACAAGGTTCTAACGATGCTTATCCCAAACATCGTACCCAAGCTTGCCTTCATTTTGCTGCCATATTGTTACGCCACAAGCAATTCAAGTTCTTCCGACAATGCATTAGCATTGATCGAGGGTCAAAGCGACCTAAAGCTCGTCGCCGGGCTCATCAGACGCGATCCTGAGCTTGTTGAGCTCTACTCATCGGTAGAGAATGCAACGATCGTTTTGCCTGTGGATTCTTCCTTTCCTACCACCGACACGAGCGCCGTTATCTATAGCAATAAGGCCGCCACTCGGGCCATCCTTCAAGCGAACGTGATCGAGGGTCAATATCCCACAACCGCCATCACTGGAGACCCCATATACGCCAACACGAAGTTGAGCGACCCAAGGAGTGTAGACACATCACGTGGCCGTGCAGTTGCGAAACTGGTCGAGGTAGAAGGTGAGAAGACGTTAGACTCAGGCGCTGGCACCCGAGCCAACATCACAACGGGAGTCAGTTGACCCCCAGTGCGAAGGCAAAAAACTCAGTCTCGAAATGCTGACCTTTCCATCAGGACCTTCGGTTCAGGAACGGGATCCTGCATAAACTCAGCAATCCCCTGAGTCAACCAGATACATTCTTCCAAACAGCCGCGAGACTGGACAATATCGCCATCAGCAAGCTTCCTACCAGCTTCATTAGCAGATTTGTAACCCTCACGGGATCACCAGACACCACCCTCTTTGGCATTACGAATGAAGCATCCAATGCGGCTACGGCTGCAAATCCGAATGCCACCTTTGCAGAGTTTGTTGATATTATTTCATACTTCATCGTTACGCCAGGCGTCTATTTCGAGAACACATTTACTGGGCAAACGGTCCAGACGCTCAATGGAGCCGACCTGACGCTAAGCGGTTTTGGTACTGGCACGACGAGGGTGAACGATGCCGTCGTTGTACGCTCGGATATCTTTACAACAAATGGAGTATTCCATATTTTGGATAGGTAAGGCTTGATATGTCTGTTGTAATGCCTCCGAGTTTCTGAGCTGATAGCCTGCATTAGGTCTATTGCTCCGGCTTCGTAGATTGACCGCCCTAACAGTATCAAGAATGGGATTTATTGTTGTATGGCAATTCCATGACATATATGTCAAAAGTTCTTCGATAAAGCAGCTTAGTCAAAGCTTTTGGCTATTAGCAGAAAGCCGTCCTAATCTGATCTGTGTTCTGTTCATAGTAATGTCGGTTGGAGACTGCGTGCTTCGTTTCTTGACCGTCGTCCTATTCGTGCTCTTGATTGCGGATTTCAGGTCCTTATTGCTGGCGTGATTAGCGCTATTGAAAAAAGAAAATTGCGAATAGATCGCTGGGCGAGTTTTGTGTGGTGAGATCGGCAGGGCTGGTGGCTGCTTCCCTTTCTTCTTGGTCAGAGCTCTAGATTTTCTGCCTAGGTGTGCGTCCACACTTCTGACATGTGGCATTCATCTCTATCAGTGCGTCCGCGACCATACATATTACTTAGATGAATGTCGATATGCCTCGCTGAACGCATCAAATATGCGTAGTTGGTTGGAGCATCGAGAGTATTCATCCAAGTCTTGCATCGATCATCTTGATTTCCGGTCCAACATGTTGAAGGCTTTGCCGCAGCTTCACAGGCAGATTGAATTGTATGATAATGTTGCAAAGCAACAGGCGCATGATGAAACTCTGCATTTGTCCTGTACTTCGCCCTTGCTTGCTACACAGCCGATTACTTCGTGCTGAAGTCGCTGGTGAGGTCGAAGAAGAAGCGTATGCGGTGACCTGAACACGGTGAGGGCACTGGGTCATGGTACTCCACCTCCCTATTATTTCCCACCTCCTACCCATCACCAGCCTGTTCCACGCCTTCATTCCCACCTTCTCATCCCCTCATTCCCCCTAACCCCTTTCTCAAACGCGCCCTCCTCATTCATCTTAGTAGTATGACTCCACGGCTTCACCTCACACTCCCGCTTAACCACATCCGCAAAGCAATCGCTCCATACCTCACCATCTTTGTTCCTCGGATATCTCTGGCAAACAGCATCGATGAAGTCGTCATGTAACAACTCCTTCCTTAACCCCATATTATCAACCACAGTCCCCACCTGCAGCACCGCCCCCACAACGCTCAAATTACCAGTCTCCCCAATATCCTGATGCCGTATCACAGCCTCGGCCACCGACTCCGCCATATCCCGCCCTCTATCCCCGCCCCTATCCTTGCCCCTATCCCCCGTGGCCTGAATCTCCTTAAGGGACATCAGATACTCTAGCGCGAGAAACCCGCCGCGGAACTCGAAGCTCAGACGCGTAGAGGTTAAATTAGCGGGGGTGGTGCCGATGTCGTGGAGGAGGCAGGCGAGGATGTAGGGCGTTGTGGGGAGGGGGAGGTGGGGGAGGTATTGGGTGTGGATTGCGAGGCCTGCTGATTTCAGCTTCGTGCCTACGGCGTGGAGGGGTGGTGGAAGGGGAGGTGTGGCTGGCGTGACGTACCGTAGTATATCACCCGCATGCTATGGTTGAACACCAGCTCCGGTAGCTCTTGCCTCGCATAATCTACCACTTTGTCCACGAGCGGGTCGTTGGTGGGGAACGGTATATCTTCTCGCTTGAACGGTTTTGGTGGGTTTGAGGAAGGATCCACGTCCTTGAGGAGGGTGTCGAGGTTGCGAGGGACGGGCGTAAGGCCCGCTGATGCGATGGGGTTGGGTGAAGTTGTCATTTTCGTTAGGACTTGCGGTAGAGGAGCATAGGCTTAAAGGAGGTGATGGAGGTGGAGGGGAAGGTGGTTCACTGGTCAAGGACGGTTGAGGCGATGGATGGGGTGAAGAGAGGGTTTGAGGGCTTTATAAGAGAAGAAAAAGACTGAGGATGTCATAGTCTATGAAGTGAGTAGTAATTTGTAATGAGAATGTCGGATGATGAGGAATGATGCAGTCAGCTCAGTCAGTGGTTACGGAGAAAAGGAGCGGAGAAATCCCTCCGCAACAGGTGGGACTGCCTATTTTGCTTAAGCAAGGATTGAACGGTGAAATGTATCGCAAAATCGTAAATTTTATTCTTCTCACTTATACAATACATCGAGAAATTCTATTCATACAGGGTATACGGTGAAATCATGTCTATCCCTCAAATCATATGGTACATCTTCCCAATCATTTTCGCGTATATTTCTCCATATGAGCGCCATGAACGCCATTGAGCCCTGCATATCACATCCCCTCTTCTATAAGCCCACAACAAAAAGATCTATCCTTGTATCCAACTGCTTGCTTTTGCATCTATACCCTTATTTGTCGCCCCCTTGTGGTTGAATCCGATCACAACGCCCCAATGTCCGAGTAAGCAAAAGGAAAGTTTTGGAAGTATTGGTTTGTAACAGTCGTCGCATAATCCTTGTCGTCATTGCAATATCCGCCTCCTGACGGACCAATATGTGGGCAATGCACTGAAGGGCGGGAGGGCACCATGTTCTGGTGGACCATGCGGCAGAGGAGAGTGTTTCTGCCTGTGTTTCGAGGCCGTTAGCGACTAATCCGCATGTTGAAGCTTACCGCCTTTTTTGGAATTCAGACAACAGGAGAGGAACAGTAGAGAAGCGTACCCAATTCATACGGCTTCCCGAAAGCCACCTTTGTGCCCAGAAAATCCTCACACTCTTCGGTGGACTTGTACTGGACATCGGTACCCTTGCACGAATCGATAGCTGTTTTGCATATGCTGCTTGCGAGCTTCTGCGTCGCGAACGCTACTACCTCCTCTGGCTTTTTGTTCATCTGTTTGGCTATGGCAGCGAACATGGAGTCGACGGCCCAGTCCCACCATTTGAAGGTTGCGTCGTACATGCTTATTTCTCCTCTCTCGTTGAAGACGTTCCAGGTGTCGATCACCAGCGGGATGGGCGTAGGGAGGACGGGAAATTTGAATTGGAACCTGGGGAGAGGCAGAGCAGTCAGCGAATGAACCCAGGTATTGAAAGAACGGAAAAAGTCTATGGATTTTCATACAGTGTAGAAGCACTTGCGATGTTCTGGCTTGCTGCGAAATGCAAAATCTTGTACTCAGTTGCGAAGCCCAACAGAGTGAAAGCGTCCTTCCCCCCAGAGGCAAGGTTTGAGAAGAGACCGAAGATGTACTCTGTGTTCAGCTCCCGGCCTTCGAATGTTCGTGTGATATCCACACGGCCCTGGACGTCTTCGGAGAAGATAGTGGAGTTGATCTTCTCTGCCTGTCCTTGTTTCAGTGCTTGCTCGAATGGGAAGTAAGGGGCGCTCACCTCTTTCTGGTTTGCTGGGTATATAAAGGCATCCAGAAATGCCTTTTGCATGCAATACAGTTCCTCGAACGTATAATTGGGCGCTCCATGTTGATCTGCCCGTCGCGCTATTTGGACCGGCTGTGTGGGTGGACAGGATATGCCTGTTGTAGCGTCTCTTTCTGCAATTGAGCGAGGAGAGTGCGGATTTTGAGAGTGCTGAGGCGTATATGCAATGCTCGAGGTGAAGTACAGCAAACAGGAAAGTGCAGTAATCGTCCGAGTCATTGTAGCTGGATCTCGACGTCTGGCGGGAGACGTTGGGAGGAGTCGGATGCCGTGCAGTTGTTCATGTATCCAAAATCCTTCGTCGCTCGACACAAAGGTTCTTATGTACAATGTCTCATGGTCATGGAGAGTTAAGTCTCAGCCATCAGGACGTGGAATGCCTCGGCGCAATTGTTTTCGTATGGAGGCATGTAAACAGAAGCATGGCCGAAGGGGCAGAGAACGAAAAGACATGGTGAGCAGGCGACTCTGATGACTGCGTCTAGAAGGACAGATGGCGCATAGATAGGCGGAGGCTATACACGTAATGAGCCTTGCTAATATCGATCTTGCCGCAATGGAGAGTCAAATTAGTCTTGTCTTGTTGGTGTGTTTTGGGCAAGTGCGGCATGAGCACCAAAATTTTCTTCAATCTACGAGTAGGGGAGTCGCATCGGGGCGCTTTAGGGCTATCCTTCGGGGGCATTGGGGGCTCGGCTTATCGATCCTGCCGATTCTCTTCTTACCCACCAATTGAGATTCCTCCCAATGCACCTCCAAAAAGGCTGAAACAACCCACAGCAAGCACGTAAAACAAAGTCAAACAGAGATCCGCATTATGACGGCCCTAGCCGTTTCCATATTGTCGGTATGCGATTTTCCCCTTTTCCCCTAGATCTCCTCGTGAGGCTTCGTGAGATGCCGACCCGGACGTCTTTCCTATGTCAGTACGAGAAAACACCCTCAATCGTCAGCAATTACAGGAGCAGCAAAGCCTGTCTGCCTCTAGAAGGAGCAAGGCTGACCAAGTCTACGAGAAGTAAAATGATATCCTGCGAGAGAATGAAGGGTAGATGGTCTAAGATGCCTGGGTGATACGGTGTGATCACGTCTGTTTGAGTGAGAAACGTCAAAGCTGTCATCGCCTGCATTCGTGACCTGTCCTTTGAGATATATCATCTCCACCAACTTGAGTCAGAGCGACCTCGAAAGATTTGCCTGTGGCAAGGACGAATACGCCAGAAGCTAGGGAAATCTTTGGCCATCCGCAATCAGCACCATACCGTCCCCAGGCTTCCACATGGTAGCTGGTATGACAGCTCAAGACTGTTACTAGGAGAGCCACGATTAGGACCGATTGACTCTGAAGATCGGTTGATTTTCCAAAGCTTTTAAGGTACCCTACTGATGATTTCGGCAACCAGCAAGCAGGATTGGCTCCAGATAGACACCAAGCGCGCCAAGGGCTCCTCAGCGATCACTTCCCGTGCGAGACTATGGAAGCTACTGCGAGATACTGCGGGGAAAGAAACCGGAGAGATGGATACTCACCTTCCAATTGCGGGCTCGAGGCACAGAGCCTTGGCTGCCATCATCGGAGTCTGCATACAAAGGACGCGCCTACCTGCATCACGACCTTATCTCTGAAGTCGCATCGCTGCCACCACCCGCGCCGACGTCCTTCAACCTCGGGCCTCTCTGGACCTCGTGTGACGTCCCAACCATGGCCGACACCGAGAAGATCACAGCAGCGCGTCAACATGAGGACTCAGACTCCAGCTCCCAGGAAAAAGAAGCCATTGCAACGGGCACAACCGAATACGTCCCCCCAGACACCACTCACATCAACCCCAAGAAAGTCCTCCTGAAAATGGACCTACACCTAATCCCCATGCTCGCCCTCCTCTACCTCCTCTCCTTCCTCGACCGCGGCAACATCGGCAACGCCAAAATCGAAGGCCTGGCCGAATCCCTCCACATGACAGGCCCGCAATACAACTGGACCCTAACCGTCTTCTTCTTCACCTACGCCGCCTTCGAAGTGCCGTCAAACCTGCTCCTCAAAAAACTCCGCCCCTCGATCTGGCTCCCCACCATCATGGTCGCCTGGGGCACCGTCATGACCCTCATGGGCATAGTCCGCGACTTCAAAGGCCTCCTAATCGCGCGCCTCTTCCTCGGCGTCGCAGAAGCAGGTCTCTACCCAGGCGTCGCATACTACATAACAATGTGGTACACGCGGGTGGAGTCGCAAACCCGACAAGCACTCTTCTTCAGCGCAGCCTCCGTAGCGGGCGCCTTCTCAGGTCTGCTTGCGTACGGCATAGCTAAAATGGACGGCGTAGGTGGCTACGAAGGCTGGCGGTGGATCTTCATTCTCGAGGGCATCCTCACCGTCCTGGTCGCCCTCCTCGCTTTCTTCACAATCTACGACTTCCCCGAAACAGCCAACTTCCTCTCTCCCGACGAGAAAGCCTGGGTGATCCACCGGCTCAAATACCAAGGCTCACAAGAATCCGGAAAAATGGTCGCAGAATCCGAAGGTTTCAAGTGGAAATACGTCGCTGCGGCCTTCTCCGATTGGCAGATCTACCTGGGGCTGTGGATGTACTGGGGCATTGTCTGCCCCCTCTACGGCACCTCTTTGTTCCTCCCCTCTATAATCCGCGAACTAGGCTACACGTCCTCTACAGCGCAACTCCTCACCGTCCCCATCTACATCACAGCCGCCGCTCTCGCCATCGTGATCGCCATCGCCTCAGACAGATCCGGGCAGCGCTCTCCCTACATCTTCGGCTGCATGTGCGCCATCGGCGTGGGCTTCGTCATCTGCATCGCGGCCTCCGCGAAGGGAAACGTGCCGGGCGTCGTCTACGCTGGGATCTTCATCGCAGTCTGTGGGATCTACCCAGCATTCCCTGGGAACGTGACCTGGATCAGCAATAATCTGGCGGGAAGCTATAAGCGGAGTGCGGGCATGGCGATGCATATCGGGATCGGGAACCTGGCGGGCGCGATGGCGAGTAATTTCTATCGCACGCAGGATAGTCCGAAGTATTTGTTGGGACATGGGTTGGAGTTGGGATTCCTTGTGGTGGGGTTGTGCGCTGTGGGCGGGTTGAGGTGGAATTATGGACGGATTAATCGGGGGAGGGAACGGGTTTTGGAACGGGAGGGGGTGGATGTAGGAGTGGAGAGTGAGAAGGGGGATCGGGCGGTTACTTTTAGGTATGTGCTTTAGCATGGGTGGCTGGTTATGTATTTGTTGTGGGTATTCCAAGATATAAATACCATTACTGAAGTATGCATGTGAATATCATGACGTACAACTGCTTCCTTTTCTTTTCGCCTGATCCAGCCATATACTACCCAAAACCCCGGACTACTTACTTCGAAGTAGCCGCCGCCTCCTCCATCTTCGCAGCCACAAGCGCAATCAACGCAGCGCCAACTCCGCTCCCATCCTTCGCAATGCCGATCCTTATCCTCTTCTCCCCTGTCTCACCGAGTTCCTCGACTTCACGGAGCGCTTCGCGGATGTAGTCTTCAAAGCCGGGGTAGTATTCGACGAGGCTGCCGTCCACGCCTATATCGACCACATCGTCTTCCTCATTCCTCCCACCCGCCCCAGTCTTAGCGACATTATTGCCAGTGCTTATAACAATAGCCGCTATAGCCACCGCACTAAGCCTCGCCGACCGCTTGCCAATAGCATTGACCAGCAATTTGACTGCCTCCGCATCCTCAGTGCTCGCTGCATCGACGCCTAGATCTTTAGCCAAGGCTTGCCGTATAGCTCTCAAACCAGGCGAAGAGTCCGCTTGGGCAATTGATAGGAACGAGGTGTCTACGCCCCATTGCTTGTACAACGCGCTGTCTGGCGCTATGGTAGTCGTGGAGTGCGCGTCATTAGTCCCACTATCTGGATCTGAGAAAAGTTGGGCTTTAGGGTCTTGGACGAGGGAGAGGAGGACACGACGGAGGATCTCGCCTAGGAACATGCCGGAGACGCGTTTCTCGAACATTTGAACGCCAGGGTTGACGCTTTCGGCGTCTAGAGCTTTGTCATATTGCGTGTTTGGGAGGACGGTCATGGTGTTGTCGAAGGAGCCCCATTCGGTGTTTACGATCATTTCGCCGGTGGATTTGTCGTATGAGGAGCTGTCTTTTGTGGAGGAGAGTTTGGAGATCTTGGAAAGCTTTTCGACGTAGGCGCCGTTTGTGCCGGTGCCGAAGATGGCGCCGAGGAGGGTGCCGGTTTTGCCGGGGGAGGTGTAGGAGCGCGCCATTAGCGTGCCGACTGTGTCGTTGACGAGCGCTGCGACTTTTACGGGGAGGTTGAGGGCGTCGATTTCGGTTTGGAGGAGCTGGCAGACGTCTTGGCCGAGAGCGTCGGAGATGTCGAAGCCTTTCGTCCAGCGGATTAGGGTGCCCCTATTTATTCCGACTTGATTGACGGGGAAGGAGAAGGTGAAACCGAGTTGGAAGATCTCGGAGGTTGTGTTTGTGGAGCCGCTTTTTCGTCGTTCGATGTGCGCAGTGTAGTGGTCGTTGTGGTGGGTTTGAAGGAAGGTCTCGATCTGCTTCGCGAGGAAGGAGAAGAGTTCGTGGGAGGTCTTTGCGATCATGAGGTCTCGTGGTATGGCGACTTTGGATTGGGTGAGGGAGAAGGTTGTGTTGCCGTGGAGTTGGATCGAGCAGACGCGGAAGTTTGTGCCTCCGAGGTCGACTGCAAGGTAGAGGCCCTGAATGTTGGTCAGACATTGATTCATGTATTTGATGGTATCTTGGGCCTACCTTCTCTGTGCCATTCGGCACTGCTGTGACATAGCTCGGTATTTGTGACATCGTAGCCCCTGTCTTCTGAAGGCCCTCGTCTGCAGACATGAGCAGGAAGCACCTCTGCTTGACAAGAAGGGTCTACTAACCCATTTGGCTTATAAACGCCTTCACTCCTTTATTTACATCTTCCGCTGAATATTCGAACTCCTTCGCAACCTTCATCGCCTCGTCCAGCAGCGTCATCTTTGCAGGTCGTGATGTAGGATATGGTTCGAAGAATATGGGTATATTTGTAGATGTAGGATAAAAGGCTGAATATCCCTGTGAGTCGATGTCTAACCTCGAGGCTAATCTATATGCTTCAGGCTCCGGCTTAAACAGTTGTACAAGGAGGACGATCAACAGGACGCTGAAGGAGAGGAGGTGGGCACGAGAGAAGGAGAAGTTGGTTGTCCCTTTCTTCGAGATCCTGAGGTCTGAATGGAGATATGAGATGGATATGGTAGGATCATCGAAGACAGGAGGAAGGCGAGCCTGGAGTGAAGCCAGTGCGGCGGTTTATGTGGGGTAAAGGAGGGCGCGGAGGGAGGGGTTCGGAGCCAATGGGTCAGGTTCGGTAAGTCGTCTTTGAGGCATCAACGTCCACCCTTCTTGTTATGTAGTACGTGATGTAGCTCGGGATGATCCAACGCTCCTCATATCGTACGACACGCCATCATTAGAGCCGTGAGGAAGGACGGTATTGGAGGCGGCGCAACGGAGATCGAGGCTCGAGCGGACTGTCATCATTGGAAATTCAGCACGGAGTATTCATCGGCCAAAGGCATTGGCAGTATGACCAATAGGCTCAACGGCATATAGGAGCAGCGATGAAGTGCTCGTTGTCATCCGAAGCGCGCATTCAGGAGAGATGCAGGAGCTTTGATCTCGTCCCTGGCGGAGATTCAGCCCTACGAGCGGAAGGCCGCATCACGAAATTTCCCGGCTTCAACCAAACTTCCTCCTTCTCCAACATTACGCAACTCGCTTCCACGACTGCATTGAGCAGTCACAAAATCAATTGAGACCTTTGATGAGGCTATGAAGCAGCCGTAGCTTCCTTGAGCCTCAATTCCCGCCTATCAACCCACAATGGGTGCCAACAACTCCAAACCCTCTCCAACAAAAGAACATGTCTTCTCCGCGTACACCTCTCCTTCAAACGCTCTATCATATGATCTAAGCTAACCAGTTCTCTTTAGTGACACACCTGTCCGCTTCTCCCCCGACCTCATCCAGTCTCTAGAAGACTCGCCCGAAGTAAGCTCCACTCACTTCCCCCCCCAAAAAACCACCAAACGCAAGACAAGCCTCCACAACACCGAACCTCTTCTCGCCTCTTTCAATCCCCTTAGAAAAAGCTAACACCATCTCCACCAGTCCGATTCTACCCGGCACCTCGACCACGAGCTTCTCATTCAAAAACGCGTCAACGCCGAGCTCTCCCGCCTCGAATCCTCCACCTCCCAACAACTACGCGAAATCCAAGAAAGACTCTCCGCAGACCCTCCCGCCGTATCCCCAGCAGAACCTACAGTCGAAGGCGGGGAAGGCGCCGACGCCCTCGCTCAAACAGCGGCGAGGCAGCAGAAAGAGGATAGTTTGAGTAGGGAGAGTGTTCAGAAGGAGATCGAGAACTTGAAGAGGAAGTTGGGGGAGCGAAGATTGAGGGAGGAGAAGTTAAAGGAGAAGGGTGACGGTGATGGTGGTGGGGAGATAGGGTTGAAAGGGGTAGAGGGGGCAAAGAAGGAGCTGGTCAATTGCTTGAGGGTCAATGATCGGAGACCGTTGGATTGTTGGAAGGAAGTTGAGGAGTTCAAGAGGGAGGTAGGGAGGTTGGAAGGGCAGTTTCTGAGGGGCGTGGGAGAGTGAGAGTGCCCATGTCGAAGCTTTCGAAGCATGTGGATATGTAAGTATAGAGATGAAAGATCAGGCCTGCGCGATGTCTTGAACCTTTGGTCTTGCTTTCGACAGTCCTCTCTGCTGCGGAAAGAACATTTGATGTTATAAGTTGGTCTTTGACTGTTCCTTTACATCAGCCCGAAACCCTGCAAAAGCTGCACTGGGGATAAATACAAACTCTTGCGGGGTGGCAGTCGAAACCCAATTCAACAAGGAACTGCTGTATCCCTTGCAGACACGACGAAAGGGAAGGTAACGACACCAAGCCTTGCGCTTGACACATCTTCCATTGTATCTAAAGGCAGTAAGTCTTTTCACGCGTTGTTTCTACGTACCATGCAGCCACCACAAATCTCAATTATAAGCTTATAACAACCCGTTACTGCACAACACCCGCACCTTCTCACCGTTTGCCACTCAACACCACTCTCGTCACACGGCTTGGCGTCCATCTTCCCTTCACATCCATTTCCTCCCCTCTTCCTCCTCTCAATCATCCACCAAACCCCTACCCCATCCACACCGCAACCATGTCACCTCTCAAACGCAAAGCCACCTCCCCACCCCAACCCTCACCGCCCACTGCAGTCCCATCCCTCAAACAACGAACCCGCGAATGCAGCATCTGCATCGAAGCCAAATCCGCCCGCCGCTTCCCTCTCGACCTCTGTCCCACGCACAGCAGCTCCGTCTGCAAAGCTTGCCTCGTGGCCTACATCACCGAAACGCTCAGCACACACGGCGAATGGAAGGCGATCACGTGTCTGGAATGCTCGCGTGAGATTTCGGAGAGGGAGATCGTGGGGGTGGTGCAGGGGGAGGATATGAAGAGGTGAGTCCCTTTATCCCATGTATGATGGAGAGTAGTGGATGGGAGGTTCGAGCATCTCAATGCCAGGAGGTTTTGCCTCCAAACCCCTCCATTTCCTTCACAACCAACATAGAGAGGGTGGTTTGGTGCTGAGAGCTACATTCTAACACATCACATTCTACAGTCTCCACGCCCTCTCAACGCGGCAATCCCTCCTCTCATCCCCACACTTCCACCCCTGCATCGACCTGAACTGTCCCTGGGGCGGACTGCAATCGCACCCGCGGAACGGCCACGTCGTTTGCGTTGCGTGTAAGGCTGAGTATTGCGCCATCCACGACGTATCCTGGCATGCTGGTATCACCTGTAGTCAGTACGACCGCGAAAAGCGAGGAGCAGGAGTAGGCCCACCCACTCGGAAAGGAGCGGCGGGAAGAGGAGGGGGAGTGGGCCCACCCACCCTGAAGGGGGATAGAGCCTCCGACGAAGCTAAAGCGAAACGCAAAGCGAAAAAGTGTCCCACGCCTGGGTGCCATTATTACGTTGTGAAGAGTGGGGGGTGCGATGGTATTTTCTGCACAGGGTGTGGGAAGAGTTGGTTTTGGGGGAGTGTTAAGTTTGATGGGGAGAAGACGGAATGGGAGAGGAATGAGGAGGCGAGGATCGCGGAGGCGGAGAGGAGGATTGAGGAGGCGGAGAGGGTGAAAGTGGAGGAGGAGGGAGAGGATGGTGATTATGAGGGGAGGAAAGGCGGGAGAGGCCGTGCGGTGACTGGGATGCAGGCGATGGTTGTTCCACTTCAGAACATTGTTGGTGGGCTTGTGCGAAGCGGTTCGACGGCCGCGAGTGAGGCTTTGGGTAGTAGGAGGGGAAAGGGAGATATGGGACATACGCGGTTCAGTGCGTCCAGGCGTAGGCGGACTTAGATGATGGAGGAGCGATTAGCAAGGGGATGGGGGTTGATGAAGTGCTAGTCAGAGCAAAGAGTGGAGGATCTTGCATGCTTAGGCTATGAATCCGTGCAGACAGATGGCTGAGGTATTGTGGAGGAGGGTTTTGTTTGCGATAGTCTGTTTGAATTATTACCAGAAATCATGCCAAAAACTTGAGTTTTCTTCTGATTTGCTGCTTCTGCTGTTGAGAAGGCCTCAAAGCATTGCTTACTAGGACACAAGGAGAAATGGCTATTCATTGGTGCTATCCATCGAAGACAGACGACAGCTGAGTCTCTCAATGCCACAAACAGCCCAGCTGAGACTTTGCAAAAAGGCTCTTCAAAACGCATTGGGCCTGGGATTCAATCTCAGTGTATTTCACAGAGGTTTAAAGGGGGCTTCAAATCAGGATGTGGGTGGATGATGCAATCTAGGCTCATGATATACCATCAGTCCACGTGTCGTGGAATAGTCAAACGCTTGGATTCATGACATACAGAGGTAGCCGTTGTGGCCGCCTGGTAGATCACACTAGTATATCGCTCCATGAGGCAATAGCAAATACGTATTCGCTGATGTGATGGAGGCAAGCAATTGAGTTCAGAATCGTTGATGGAAAGACGAAGTCCTGGTATTTCAATTCAAGCACCCTTCGGTACAGTAGACAGTGAGCGGTAGCATGATGACTCCTGTCTGCCACCACAATACCAGTTGGCACGCTGAGATCCTCCAAGTATTCTTGTTGCTGTAGCGATGTACTCCTACGAATCAAAGTCAGCAGTGTATCTAATGAAAACGGCTACAGAGCGAAGGCGAATGTCACGAGACCATCAGTAATTGAAAGTGGTCAGTCGACGCAAGTTTGCATTGTACCTTCTGCATTTGAATGTCCTTTCATTTCTTTTCCAAGTAATCAAGCGGTGCCACACATTAACCTCCTAACCCGTTAGCATAGGCTAGGTTCGATTTCATCGGACCAAGGACTCTGATGACAGAAGGTGAATTTCCTGGATTGCCAGCATACCTGAATCCTGGATGCCACGTTCCTGTCCCAGCGGCCCAGCCCAATCCCTCAACGTCATCCGGTATTGTCACAGGACCGATTTTGAGTAGGTTTCGTCTTGGTTGGTAGTCCTAGAATATGGGCAACGTCTATGGTTAGCAGTGCTGAGCCATGAAGTTGAGGTCTCTTGCGTTCTTCCCGTAGGTAGCCCGTAGAATACTCACAAATGGTACAAGTGTAAGCTGAATGTCGGGTAGTCCCAGCCACCAGTAGAAGGCGATGGGATGTAAATGCCCACTTGTTCTGGGTGTGGCTCTAAGGCCAAGCCGTATATTTGAAGACACGATCTGCAAGATTCCCACTTTCACTTAGGATCCAATTGAAAGTCCCAAACGAAGGATAGTATCAGAGCTAGATGGGTCTTCAAAGGCCAAAGTCATTTTGACAGTATTGTCCTGGTTAGGGCCCTGGATATTGAACAGCTCTAGTTTTAAAACGAGGTTCTGTACATTTGGAGAATATGCGAGCTTGTTGCCTTCGACCCTGGGTGTGAAAATGTGACGAAGGATAAGAAGAAGCAAGACACCGAGAACGCATATCAAGGCCATAGTAGTGATAGCCAGTATGGCCGACTCAACCTTTCGTAGCAGAAATGGGGGAGCATGATACCGCAGCCCAGAAGGACTGGCGACACTCGTTGTAGTGACTCTCCTTGCTAAGGTGGGCTTGGGGCCTTAGGATACTTCTTATCGCCCTATCTCACACGCACAGGTGATCAGATATTGGGGACGTCCACATGCACTATATCTAGACACACGCACGCAGAGTCGCTGTTATTTAAAATGCCGTCTGAGCCCACGACAGGTAAATCCACTCCTATATGGCCTGATGTGGATCATCCATCGCATACTAGAACCCGGAAGAAATGAAAGACCACCGGGGAAAGCTAGCGAACACGGTCCCTGCTTACTCAACAAGTCTCAAATGTTCCTATAACATCTCATGCAGTCTTGCAAACATGTCGGAAGAGTGCAGTAATGACCTTTGAAGACCTCTTGTTCCGTGTGGTCGGATGCACGCAACAGGAATATAGGACAAGCTTGGCCTATATCTTCCGACGCTCGCTGTCAGGTTGGTGATGACGTCTTGCTCATAAGATAGGGTTTTGCTATGTCTCGTACATTCACCCGTATCTTCTTGCATTATGTCTGATACAACGCTCCCAGTGCATCCATAGTAGTCCAAGTAGCCCCTTTGGACGGTATCTCGACGTTCGGGGATGCCAATGCAAGACGGCAAAATCCAGAGGAGGAAGCCCAGCTGAGGCAAAGCAAGGAACAAAGGTGTCATCACATCTCATTCTTCGCCTCCCTTGTATCTTTCCTCTCATTCGCGTCTGCATCTTGTTCTTGCCCATCTGCCACCAGGTAGTCACCAACGCATATCTTCCTCCTCACAACCATAGCCCCGCTCGGTCTCAGCTTCCGGTAATATCCCTCCACTTTGCCTGGTAGCATCTCAAAGCCTCTATTTCTATACCATTCCAAAGCGTCCGTATTGCTCTCCCACACATGCGCGTATGCAAGGACGATCTTCCGATCTGATGACCACGTCCGCAGGGCGGTGGTGATAAGCCGGGCTAAGAGAGTTGTGGCGAGGGAGAGCGTGCGATGAGATGGAGCTGTCGTCAGAGTCTGAATATATAGCGCGCAATCTTCATGATCTGGTTCCTGGGGGAGCTTGGATGGTGACTGTGGGCTCTGAGGAGAACGAGTCTGTGAACCTATTGTCAGGCATGACTTTGAGGTAGACTGTGGAACGAATCCAAGAGGTGGAGGATGAACAGGCTCGAGGCGTGCTTGTATCCCTGCTACGACTTGTGGCGTTTGTGACAGATCTAGATCCGGCAGTCTTCGCTTCTTGAGGTTGTCTCCTTGTAGTGGGGGATCGTAAACCGCGCAAAGTGCGATAGTACCTGATTCACTGGGATCGGACGTAGAGAGAGTATAGAATCTCTCTGGATATTTGATTGGAAGGGATGTGCTGATGAGGCGTTTGTAGGAGGGTAAGAAGTCCGGCTTTACTGGGGAGATGGTCGTGTGAAGTGGAAGGCTGAACCTATGCTGAGGAAGAATGACGGGGTGATCTTGGGAAGATTTGTGGGCGGGCGATGAAGGGGCATAGTTAGCATGTTCATAAAGAGAGACCGGTGGTGGCATTGTTTTTTCTTTCCAAGTGAGCACGAGAGAGAAGAAGTGAGGTCTAAATTCGCGCTATCAATGCGCATCACATGCGCACCTTTCATCATTATGCGCATTCTTTATCCGACCAAAAGTATGGGCGTTTCGGCTAAGGAAAAGGTCTCAAGAGGTTCCCAGGGTGAGCAGAAGACGTTCTTAGAGATTGACATGAATTCGCGCCTATCTTTATTCGGGTTGCGATCAATCTGACCTCCATGCCCATCTGACGGCAATACTGTCCGCTCATCTATCTTTGCAAGCCAAATTTAAGGCCATACCAGACCCAGGACAGCCAAGACCATGACTTCTCTAAGCCCCAGCATCGACTCCTAGATCTTCCTTTAGAGACATCCAGCAGCTGATTTTCACTTGCTCGCATTCTACAGCGAGTGTAGAGCGGAGCAGACAGCGTTGTGCCTCTCGATATGGCATTGAGTGAGAGGACGGCTGAGGACTGACTCCGGACCCTCGAGGAAGGCAATGAGACCACTCCTCAGGATGACCAGACTGCCCAGTGGAACCGGCCATCGCTTAACGTAGCCAATGCTATCTCCCATCTTCCATACGCATCATCAAGCCTATGTTCTATGTCGTACACAGTCACCGTCATGCTCTTTGGGCTCTTCCACTGGGGGCCTCGAGTAAGGCTTGGCATTGTGGGTCTTGATCACAACAAATCAGCCATCAACGACCGAGCAATGCATTGCAATACAGCCATGATGCTACAAAGCCAGAGCGCCAACACAGTCTCACCCAATCGTCCGGAATCGTTCAACATCGAATTGATATATCTATGGTATCCCAACCCCTTCTGGTGAATGAGGGAAAGCGGCAACGAAGTAATATCTGGTGAAGAAGAATGTACATCAGGATTTGAGGCGACCACGGAGAGCAGTAGGATTTCAACGGAATGATGATAAGAACAGCAACCCCAACGGAGTCGGTATGTATTCTCGCTGGAGCCGACACGCCATGCTGCACGTCTCCTTTTCTTCAGCCTTTGTCACGTATGCGCCAGGCCCATCAAGTACGAATGCGAAGGGCAGCAGCAGAACCTCCTTCGTTTTGCTGAGGGGACAAGATGGACTTGCAAACTTCCTGTTGTCGCCTTCTTTGCTAAGGGGGTAAGATGAAATAGCAAAGTTGCTGTTGTCGCCTTGCCTGGCTTATTCGATCGCCGAAAGCTCCAGCATCCTTCTCCGTTTTGCTGTGGGGATAAGATGAAATAGCAACCTTACTGTTGTCGCTGTGGGCGACCTACCTGCCGTCGAGACGCCCAGATCCCCCTCCCTTTTTGCTGAGGGGGTAAGGTGACGCAGCAAAATTACTATTGTCGCCTTGCGCAACCTTATCAATGGCAAGAATCTCCCCAGACTCAGCTTCATCAACACCACAAAAGTTGCATTAAGCATGCAAAAAAACGTTCGAAGGCAGTCAAGCTCAAGTCCGATTGCTGAGGGGCTATGATGAAATAGCAAACTTACTGGTGTCGCTTCACGCGACATGTGCGATCGCCGAAAGCTCCAGCATCCTTCTCCGTTTTGCTGAAGGGATAAGATGAAATAGCAATCTTACTGTTGTCGCCCTGCGCGACATGCGCGATTGCCAGAGGAGGTAAACACCACTTCTGGCTGGACCACCGAAGCACACAGCGTTGTGAGAGACCTCGCACATCCCCACGTCACACCATAGGGTAGTTCTTTGGTCATAATCTTGTGCTCGGATGAGGTTAAAGACTGACCTAGTCCAGCAAATTACTCAAAGCTCCAGGCTCCTCACCCGTCTTGCTGAGGGGATACGATGGAGCAGCCAAGTCATTGTTGTCGTCTTGCGCGGTTTTTGCGACCGGCAAAGGCTCCGTTGGCTTCTGGCATTCAATATCCGCTGTTCTTGACCAATTGGTACCATCGTTGACTTCTGTTCCCAAGGGATGTCTCGCGAAGTTGGCGCTGAGACTTTCGATTAAGTACTCCACCACATGGCCAAGGAGACGCCTGAACAGCCAAGACTTCACCACAATTTTCGCCACCAGGAGATGTTTGCTGGCGACAGCATCTCCTGACCAGTTCTACACCGCCGACCTCGCCGCAGAGTCCAGAACTAAGGATGTGTGTTTCTGAAACGTTGACTGCGAGAGATTTAAGCATGCAGTACCGCTAGCCACGAGTGGAAGACCTGGCCAGTCGGCGGAACTGAACACATCGTCGACAGCCAGCTCAGTACATGAAGTAGGACCGGCACAGCATAGCCCGAAGAGTGACGGGACTTGTAATCTTGCCGGCGCGCTCTTCTTGGTTCTAGCGGAGGTAATGGTGTAGTTGGAAGTGTTTCACGACAACTTAGCCGTCCCAAAGGCAATCACCTTGACCAGCGAATATTGCTGATTACGCCACACGGGTCGTTTTCAATGGTATGATCGATCATTGATGAGCATACCAGGATCGAGTTGGTATGACCGAGCCGATCAGACGTTTCGAGCCGTTGCTAGATCCGCCTATTACCTTTCCATCGTATGTGGTGGCATCATGGAGTCAGAGGCGAGGCAGACAGCCTGCTGTTTGGGTCTTTCAAAGAGAATCACTCTAATGACGGTCAGATCGACAGCTGGCTCGATGTTTCTTAGGTCTGCGCCTTTTGGGAAGTCTAACTCGACAAGATCAGGCTGCTTGGTAGAGACGGCATGTGGTAGAAATTTCTCCCCAGGCTCTTGCCCCATTTCCTTCTTGTGTACTTGCTGGAGACGGCTCTGCCACCTTTGGCTTCGACTTGGAGCCGACTATACCCTATCGTGACCAGTCGCTTCCCCAATCCCAGAAGCGAAATCTGCCTTTGACATCGATGGTACGTCCCGAGTTCAATGTTGCATCCCATGGCTCGAGCAAAGTCCATTTAAGGGAAAGAGCCGAAGAGGACCAAGTGCTCTCTTGGATCAGGAGCTGTGTCCTAAAGTATAATGAGGACCCGACCTGTGGATCTAATCAAACAATCTCTTCCCCAATTCACCTCCTGGTCTATTGGTCTTGCAGAGGTCACCCTTCTTTCGACTGTCTTCCATTTATCCAGCACCAGAGATGGCACGGATATCCTAACCATCTGATCGGACATACAAACGCAGTAGAGTCCAAGTCCATGCAGCCGTTGATGGTAGTGTCGACCAGAGATCTGAGGGCGTTGCATCGATGAGGTCGCCCGCCTACTCCTGGTATTTCAACAGCATTTAGCTGCAAATTGCTGTTGGAGCATGGCGCTCTCTCCAGCAAGACCTTCACTGGTCTGTGATGCATCTTTAGCACCATGAGGGAGAGGGGAAGGGACCATGTCAGCTTAAGCCAGAATTCTGTACGGGCGACATTACAAGCTGGTTCGATGACCAACCCAGAAGATGCAAGTCTCCAACACTACCCCACCTCATGGCGCAAAGGAAACTTTTCTTCCCAGCGAAAGTGCTCGTAAACACTTCGCCATTCCCCATCATTGCTGCACATTGTGGTCATGTTGCTCGGCGTCAACGCCAATGCTGAAGGCCTCCGACGAAATGTTGTCCGTAGTAGGCCGTGATCATCGTGAGTGTGCAGTGAAGTGTCGTCAGTTCGGCAGACATCTTCACAGCGTGTATGCATCTTTCAGACATCATTGATCTGTCCTTGTTTGAGGGTGGTTCGATGGCACTTATTGCTAGTCCCCGTATACGGCAAGGACTGTCCTACCAAGAGATCCATGGTCGAAGAGCTGACCATCGGCAACGGAAGGTACTGAAGGAGATGAGGTCCGTAGCCATAGCTGCTTTACCGCACAGACCCTGATCCTGGCATGAAAGATATTCTGGGGGAGGAACAAGAACAGCAAGCAGTATGGCGTTGAGAAGTAGAGGAGCCGCATGAGGGACATGTCCAGTCGCCTAGCCGAATGTGTTTGCTACTCTGAGATCGAAGATAGAGTATCTCAGCTGCTTAATCGAGGATTTGGCTTGAGGATGGCGAGACCTCGACGGCCTTCTCATCAGGTACGCCTCGTTTATGAAGAGACTTTTCGTTGCCTCCCATCCCGACCAGAGCCATTTCACATAGCTCCTCACAGGTGCCGATACACTGTTCACAGCGTAGTCGATTTCTTGGGACGGGCTTCATCCCAAAACGTGTAGGAAGAGCACAACGCAGCATTTCGCGCTATCTCACAGGACGCCTGGGCTCTGTCCTAACTCTAGATATCTCTTGAATGGGAGCAAAGTCCAAAGAACCACCAGCATCTGCCATCGTGCAATTTAAGGTCCAGTCTTCCCTAAGGTCGGCAGATACGTCGTACACAAGCGTCTAGAATGGTGAGAATTCTAGAATGCAGCAATCCAGTCCTCATTATCAATCTTCGCTTCCAGCGAGCGAAATGTCTCGGAAACTTGTCACATAGTCGTATGGTCGCCATCTCAGCTTGGCTACTGCTGCTGTCACCTTCTTTGTATTCTTGACAGCTCATACGCCACTGTTGGAGACCAAACTCCCTTCGCCAGGTTCTGTGGAGGTGGTTCGGCGGTGGGAGAGACTTGGAGTCTACTCCTGCTTCTGCAATACCAATGAGGCTGTCGTCCGGCATGCTCGACTTCACATGCGTTCTGAGCAAGGCTGGCTTGTCTGTGTGAACCCAAGAACCTGTCGTCTCTGGAATGTCAACTTTTCCTCCCCACCAAACGATTGGGGGCGCGGAGATTGAATGTCCAAGTAGCGCTGTAGAATGCTGCAATAGACTGTCTCATGATGTAGGTCTGAACCACGCAAGGAAAGCCAAGGGCTATCCAAATGCCTCCCATGGATCCGGCTTCTGGTCTGCAGTGATCATTGAGACAACAAGCGGCAGGTGTAATGAATGGCACCAACAACCCAGCCCAAAATCGCGAAAACAAGCAGCGTGATTGGTAAATATCCCAGAGGATCACTAGTCGTTGGTTCAAGGAGCTGAGACATATCACCTAGTCTATGGTACATGTCAGCTTTTGTCACAATTCGCCGAATGCTCTTCTTACCTTGGCCGATTCCCCTCAAAAGCTAGTCGCTCGATATTTCGAGAAGGCGTTCTTATGGTATGTTAACATCGGCATGGCTCCTTTGACTTCAACCAACATGCCTTCGGTCGCTTTTGAACTTGTGCTGGATAATCAATTCAATTGTTTCCTCTGTCGAGACTCACTAGGCACTGAAGTACGCTGCTCTGTATAGCTCCTAACGGAACAGACCAACGGGACACCCATAGGACGCGAGAACAAGCAGCGTTGTCGAGGAAGGTCAGAAATTCAGCTGGGGTCTTCAGTTGAGGACTCGGAGACTCGTGATCAACAAGAGATGTAGAATGCTGCAATAGATTGCTCCTGATGAGCAACACCGACGATACAACCAAAGGACGCGAGAACAAGACCTTGGCCTTTTGCCTGTCGCCAGAGTCCGGCGCCTGGATGAAGCGCCTACCCCTTCCAAAACAGATTCAATGCTTCACGTGGCCAGGCGGACACGCAACTGTTGTGAGCTCTCGGTCATGGTGCGACAGAGGACATTGAAGGAGTGGTACAGTGTTGTCAGGTCGATGCATCTGTCGTTCACAGAACCAGAAGGCAACCTTTTCCTCGTACCTTTGGTCTCGCCCTGGGCTCCTTGACAAGGGACAGAAAATGGGCAAATTCCTGAAGCCGAAACCAACTGATGCGCAAGTGTGAAAATGCCCGACTGTCGACAACCTAAAGTGGATATTTCGAAGGTTCAGTCTTTGCGAAAAGGCTGAATGGAGGTTGGTAGCCGTATCAAGACAGCTTACTATGATTAACTGAGAACAATAGCCAAGCACCCAAAGATTTTTGCTGCTGCTTGGTGCCTCGCGTCTTGTCTTCTTGCAAGGCTTCTTCACGCCATTGGTCCTTCAATCTGTGAGACCAGAGCTGAGGCGGCAAGAGTGCGAATGTTTGTGATGACTGCCCAGGTTGGTCCCGGTTTCGCAGGCGCTGGCACGAGAGCCAGTCCAGTGGCTCTTGTAGACGCCACAGATGAGGTTCGACTGATACTGATGTACTGAGGCTGCTGTAAACAGCGCGAATGGCCGGCAAGGCTGCGTCCCTGAGGTTTGACTTTCGCAGAAGGGTGTGGCTGTAGATCAACGGTCTCGCTCAACGCACGAAGCTGAACTCCCAGGTTGTATTCTAGCATCCTTCTCTTCAGCCATCTTCCGTCTTGCTCGATGGTGTGTAGGTGATCAATGGCCATTTTTCAGAGCTCCGTCTCTCCGACGCCGAAGTCTACCTGGATCAGTTGTGGCTTTGATTTCGGTCAGTGCGTGAGCTACGTACCTCCTCTGTCCCACAGCCCTTGTGATGGCTTGACTAAGGTCTTGAGTGGTTTGTGGCTGTTCGCACAATTTTTCTCGCCGTCTAGTGTCTGCGAGGGGTCTGTGGATCGGCGACGCTTTAGAGGTCCCTTCTTGCAAAAGCTTTCTGTCATCAGATCCATGCTATTTAGCAGTCAGAAAGGATGACGAGTAAGAGTCTTCAACGACTTACTTGTCTAAGGCTCGAGATCGATATTTTCAAGTCCTCACCGGACGGGTGGACCCCCTCCGCCAGTCTTCTTGGATTGTGACGAGGAGCTGTGGACACACGAGTCCGTTCACTAGCATGTAGTGGACGTACTCAAGCTCTTCGACGACGAGTTTAAGCTCTTGGTTCAGCTTTCCAAGTCATTGTGGATCCTGGTGTTGGCCCGTCCGACTCGAGCTCGGAGTCAGCACGAATCCCGATAGCCTCAGTCATCGTACATAATGATGTAAATTTATAATCATTGAGAAGACAAAGCATCTCCAGCACATGATAAGCTGTGGAGAGTTCGTGGACGCAAGTCATTGAGGTAGTGCGCAGGAGGAAGTGTTCGTGGAGCTTTTGTTGTGTGATCATGGGAAACCAAGCTAGCCCGAATCGGGCACCATTATCAAGTCAGCGCAAGGAGACGCTGCAAGGGCGTACGGCACTAAAACAAGCACAGGCTACAGAAGTCTCTACGTCTCACTGGAACGCAAAGCCAACACATTTGAACATGTCAAAAGGGTCAACAAGCATGGTTCCAGTCCTCTGCATGGCTGGTTTTGATTGATGAAAGCAATTCTCTACATGCTAAAGGTGCAGCATCTTTGCTTTGGCAGCATTTGCGCCCGTTTTGGTCGAAAAGATAAGTAATTGTACAACGCAAAATCCTGGTCATCCTCAGCACTCACTCCAGCATCTCGAAACACCTCTGTGTCTGTACTTCCTCATGAAAATACCGGTATACCATGCCCTGCTCGACTGTAAGGGTCATACGCTCCTGCTTCTCGAGTCTTTACACGCTAGCCGGACACGAGCTTTCCACCTAAGTGGTCACCAATATAGCGGTCTTCATTGCAGAAAGGGGCTCGGAAAGATCATGATGTAAAGATGATCGCTTGTCAAATTCAACAGCAATGGTCGAGTACCAGCAAAGGAGTTCAGAAGCCGCCGAGTAATGGCTGGAGTAGGGAGAGGACTATCAGGGCTTCGTCGTCGGTACGGTCCCACAACATTTGCAATGTTGTATTGTATAATGGGCCGAATGGCTTCGTCTTGATACCTCCATTTTTCAGCCATGGCGTCGATACGGACCTCAGCTGAGACATCCCCTGGCCTTAGAACCAAGACCCACCACAGGCAGAACAAAGCTGCATTTGTCTCGTTGAGCGCTGTATAAGCGTCTGCCAACTCGGAATAGAGGTAGGTGCCGTAGACTATGGCGAGACCTTGCCCCATCGTGCCCCAACCCCCAGCAAAGAGGCCGCTGTGTGGAGTCCGTTTGGCGAAATCCTGCAACATTTCAAATGCCGCCTGCGGCTCCGCAAGCTGTCGGCAAAGCTGTGATAGTTGGAGGACGACCCTCACTTTGTCGTGCCTCAAGAGGCTGGCTTCCTCTTGTTCTAAGGCCTTGTTTACCGCGAGTCTTCGGCTGGCCCAATGTACATCTACAACGTCGTGGATGTACAGATACTGCTTCAGCAGCTCTGCCCGCGCTTGGGTGTTGTGATTTCGGATGCCCAGATCCCATACTTTGCCATTGTAAAAGGTGATTCTGGCTCGCATTGCCACTAAATCCAGAGGCCGACTGATATCTTGCTCCAAACGTCTTGCTTCGTTCGGATTCATACCGCGCATTGTGGCGGATGACAGGCCCCTGAGCTCCTTCAATGCATCAACGACGCCTTGCTTATACCTCTGGACAAGTGGATTGGGATTGAAATCTGCAAAGATCATGCGATTGCGTGCCTGTTGGGACGTCATTAAGCGCCTAAATAATCTTGGTAGCTGGCTCGATAGGAGGATGGTCTGCTGCAAATCCCCGTTGAAGTCTTCGTCTGCGTGCAGAGTGTGGATCTCGATACTCGCTGTCAGGATGAGAAGGGGGCGGGCAGCTTGTCCCAAGTTCGGAGAGTCCCCCAGCAGCTCTCGTGTCGTGTCGCCATCGGTCCATATGACACAAAAACTGTTCTCTCTGTAGAGAACGTGCCTAGCTTCATCCTGGATTTGTTGGTCTCTCAGCCACATCAGGTCGACGTTGAGATGGTATCTCTGGTTCCTGAGAACGTTAAAATCGGCGGCTACCAGGAAGTACTGGTATATCTCCTGCCGGATCTCCCTTGAAATCCGGAGAATCGGGGTCGTGTTGACAGGAGGCACGCTGGGGTCTGCCATCTCAGCAGTATCCGTATGCTGCTGGTGACGTCTCGAAACACGTTGCTGATGTTGGGAAGGCAGTAAAGAATGATCTGCTTGCTTGGGATGACTCTTGCAGCAATACGAGCTTGCAGAGAGTGGTGGTGGCAGCGGACAATGCTTGTGCGTATGCCATCGCGCTAGTGCTGGACAACAAGTGTTGCCCCTATTCTCAGCCTTACAGATGTCTCCAGCCGCGATTGGCCGCCTTGCAGGCTGCTGAAACCGCCAAAATATGGGATATTGAGGCCATTGAGGCTGATATAGGTATTCCGTAGTGAATTACAGTCTCTTTCTTTATAGAATCTGGGGATTTGCTGCCAATTTAAGGAGCAGGCGCGACTTCACCCGCCAATATCACTACGGAAAGCATTACCATTTTACCAGAATCTACGGAGCCTACTACTGGAACGGTCAATATTACGATCTAGCTACGGTTATATTGCCATCCCAACCCTCCGAGAGATGGTGGGATGCCCGATTTCTAGAAAGCTTTCGATTCAAAAGACTCATCTTGCATGGGGGAACAGTAATCGGTGGACAATTGTCTTCAATTCTCTGGCGCCACTGGTTCAGGGCGCTTTGGCTATCACATCTATATGGCTGTTCTACCTGGTGGTACTCATTCCATCAATGTACCCTCGAAGAAGCCCTTGTACTTCTTATCCTCCGCATTCGCTATCCACCCCTTTCGAAGAGCGAGGTGGCCCTTGGCCGTTTGATCGATATCGAGAATCCCGTGAAGGAGAGGCTGAAGGATTAGTGCAATGTTCTTCAACGCCCGCACGTCATCAATATGGTCACTGCTTTGAACACGCGCTGCTAATTTGGCAATGGCGTCTCCGATTCCCGGGAGTCCCTCAAATCGTCGTGCAGCTTCCAGGAAGCAATAGCCGGCTCTGTTGTTCCGACCTTTCATCATCCAAGCTTGGCCGAGCCACTTGTATAGCTCGGCGGCGTCCAGTTTGTTGAAGGTAGTTATCAACGTCGCTCCTCCATGGTGAAGGGTTTGCTGCATTCTTGGTGACGGAGATTGAACATTACCAACATGCCTTGATGGTCCTTTCAATTTGTGTATGGCAGATATCACACTGTCGGCGTCGTTGACCTGAAAGCTCATCTGAACGCTCCTCTTGATGTAGACATACATTTGTTTGAACAAGACGCGGGAGCCAGATGTGTTCATCAAGCTGCTGTTGAAGCAAGTGTACAGCTTATAGCCGATGAAGTCGTATGTCTGGAGCATGGAGACTGCTGCTGCCCGGAAGTCACCTCGCTCCGTGTATAAGCCAATGGTTTTCTCTCGCCCACTCACGTGTCTGCGAATGTCCTCGACACTGTGATCCTTGCTCCTCATAGTACCAGTGTTCCAGGCTATTAGGGCATGGTCGAGCCCGTCGCCGACCTTGCTCACACGTAAATGCTCACATCCTCGGCAATCGGAGAGGTAGTACAGAATTTCTCGGTGATACAGCAGCGCCTTTGGTGCCTTGTTCCTAAATTCGAGATCAACCTGCAGTCTGGCTAGCCAATCATCTTCGAATCCGTAGAGACATAGTTGTTGGAACTGAAAGATATCCAGAACGAAGTTTCTACGCGTCAATTGTTTGTTTGGGTGTCGTGACTCGCGGGAGAATCCTATCCTCAGCGCCGGCTCATAGGCTGGATTGATCTCTTGAAAAGGCTTCGTACAGAGGCGTGGATTAATTGGTATGCGTCCGGATCTTCCAGAAGTGAAGGCCGATTCGATGAATCTGTCGCACGAGAACTCGACCCAGACGTTCTCTTGGTACAGAATACCCACAGCTTCATCATGCACTTGATGGCTCGTGCGAAGCAATGCTAAATTCAGTCCGAGTTGCCCATCTGTGACGGCGTCAGTTCCTCCATACTGACTCCGGTATTGATCAACGGTGAGTGTCTCGCGATAGATTGGCAAGCGAAGTTCGAGGGGCAAAGACAGAAGTGAGGCGAGCCATTGCGGCAGGTGAAGCGTGAGGTGATGCTGCAGAGGGTACTACCTGACGAGAGGGGTGGTTGTTGTGGTTGAAATTCACCGTGGTCTTGGCACTATCATCACTTGCAAAAAATCCGTTCACCGCAAAAACCGGTAGATGCCAAGACTTTCAGGCCAATCGTCCTTAGCACATCCTTTTGACATAATCACATCCTTCCTAAGCTGGAAATACCTCCTTTTCAGTCATTCCAAGGATATTATTCTGTTGTGACAGACGTCTCAAGCGTGGAACTCAGCTTCTTCAGTCATCCCTAAGCCAGTCCTCTGTCATAACAGCCTTCTCAAGCAACACAGTCGTATTGATCAGCCTTCCCAGCAGCGACATTCCGCTTCTACAACCATCTCCACCTCATTGTTCAGCTCGCAGAACCGACTTCACAAGACTGCCACGCTGCTTAAGCCAATGGCGGGCTTTCAGACCGTCCCGAAGGAGATCCAAAACGCGATCCTCGAGGATTGTCTGGTCGTAGTTGGCGTAATCACATCCCATCCTACCGATCTTGAATGCGAAAGCATGCGTGAAGAGGGGCACATTCCCGTCAAACAGCTCAAGAAATGGCACGTTACACCTACCAACCCCGCCAAAGACGTCAAGTATCAGGGCGAAGATCACAATGGAGATGCCACCAGCGGTGTTGGGCACTTTTGCCTTGGCTCAATCGGAAGAGTTCAAACCCGTTAACATTGGCATAAGCGACGGTAGGAGGTGGCTGCTAGGTAAGGGGAAGAGGTGGAATGAAACAGGCGGAGAGGATGCGCAGATGCTGGGTCGGCGGTAGGGTAAGCGCCGTATATGAGTTCAAAAGATGGAAGACATTGAGATCTCGACTACATTCAGCTTCTCACTTGCTCACAAGACTAGTATGCCGTCGGTTATGTTCTAACAATCCACGGTCAACCCGATAGTAATGCTTAGTCATCTTACCCCTTTTCACCAAGTCATCCAATATGCAAGCCACTGCAACACAACATTTCATACGAAAAACCTATAAACACTTCCCATCATGCTTTCATTCCTTTGTGTCGACGCTGATTTACAGCTATCATTCACGTCCGCTGATTCAACATAATCCTGATTTCTTCCCCAAATCCCAATTTCCTCCTCACCCCAATGTAGCTGCAGCACTCGCCTGGTACTCCGCCGTTACCAGCCTCACCGCATCCTCCGATCCAAATGTCCGCCCCATCGCTATCTGAACAACGCCCTCCGCCGCCGCCATCTCGTCAGCAGGCTACCACAGCAGCCGCCGCAGTACCAGCTAGAGGGTTCTCAAGATCGAACAACCCCGACATCCCAGCCTGAGCACCATACCCCACCAACAGCGTTTGCGAAACCAACCGCTGCAGCGTCGAAATCCACAGATCTCTAACTTTCCTAGTGATCTCCCCCAGCCAGTATCAAAGCTCAAAAACAGCGCTTCACAACACAGCAGCAACCTCCACCGCCACCTCCCGCGCCGTCTCTAGTCCTGAAAGGATCTCCCCACCCAGCGTAGCCCCCGACGCGACTTCCGTGATGCCTGCGCCCGCCCCCGCCCCCTCTCCAGCCTCGCCCCCTCGTCCAACCCCTCGCCCACCCCCCACCACCAGCAGCTTCCCAACCCACCCAATCCGCGAGCCAAGAACCACTAACTTCAGCATCCTCGCTTCCTGCGTCGGGCGTGGGGTTTTGTGTAAATGGAGGGGTGCCCCGCCCACCTGCTTCCCCACGGCGAAGTTGGGATTGGATTATCATTTGATGAAGTGGGTTGTGGAGACGTCTGGGGGTTAGATGTCGGGGTATTCGGAATTTTGACCGAGATCGTTTAGGGTGACTTCGGCGTCCGCGGGCCGTGAGAGTGGGTTCGCTGTGTCGCCGTTTAGGGGGTATATTTCGGGGTACGGGTTACTTGAACCGAGGTCGTCTGGGTTGGGGATTGGGATGGTGCTGGTGGTCGGGAGGTGGATTAGGTTGGTGAGAAGGATGCAGAGGAGGATGGAGAGGAGGATGGGGGTTGTGGGGAGGGGGTTGTGCATTATGGGGTTTGGGGTGGATGTGGATGGATCGGAACAGGAGTAGTAAAGGGGATAAAGATGCCTTTTTGGACGTTTTCGGAGGTTCTTGAGACCGAAGAAAAGAGAGCCTGCATATTCGTGGACGAAATCCACTCACCACGACATATATACAGGTGTCTATATCAGCCAAGCACTTTAGCTGAGGCATTCCTCCCTTCTTTGCTGCGGTTACAGCAACGCTCTCCTCCATTTCTCACTACCACCGGCCGCAAGTTTCACTATACGATCCTATCCCTGACCCAGCGTCTGTGCCAGCTGAAACGTCAAAATCGAATCCCAAAGCCACTCCAACAGCAAGATCGCCGCAAAGAGCCTCCCACATTCGACAAATAACCATACCGTCGACAGTCACTAGTCGGGAAAATGGTGGGCAATGGTGGAAATGCCGCCCAAAATATTGCAGAATAGAAGTTTCCGCCCTAAGGCCCAAATTTCGGTCTCACGTCGAAATATCGATCCGCGCAGATACGCGTGATTCTAATAGTGAGGTTTGAGCCTCATTCAGCGATGAATTTGTGAGATGTTGGATAGGGTCATTGTGAAAACGTTGCGGATGTTTTGATTGGTGATGCGGCCGTTATGGACGATGCCTGCTCTTTGAGGTATGATGGGGAACGTTTCATATTGCGAGAACAGACAAGCGTAGTCATTCTGACCAAAGGGCCCCTTTCGAATTGCCAATGTCATGTGCTGCTTACACAGTCCTTAACACTTTGGCTGCGACCCCTGAGCCTCCTCGATTCAGTGACATTATCGTATGACGCTTTGAGCTTATATAGAGTTGTTGTTGCTGAACTTTTTTATTCAACAGCTCGCTGCCATGTAAGAAAATAAGCCAGGCCTTCATTAGTCATTAATAGGGAGTGATGTCGTCCCAACACGCATGATATTCCTGGAAGATCATCAAAACGTACCATCAAAAGCCTGCGACAAGTCACAAGGGAGATCGCTGCTCCACTTCACAGTTACGAAGTCCAAGATACAAGGTTATCCTGCCCGAGTAGCCGACGCGAAAAACGATGCTGTGATCAATGGTCCTAGCCCAGATATCAGCATTTCTCTCTCTAGTACAATCTTCACGACCACCGTGAAGCCTTTGTCAGCTCGTACGAAGAGGTCGCCAAGCACAATTGTCAGAGGCCTCGATATACGCAACAGTATGTATGTGGGCTTGTGCTACATCCCTACTTCCGTTTGGCCATGCTTTATGAAGCGCCATCCGTGGATTCGATGCGAGCGCGTTCATGTTTGCTCCACCTTTTAAACAGAGTTGGATTACGTCTGTATTTCCAGCTTGAGCGGCGGAGTGAATTGGCTGTCGATCCTCAGCTGCCCAGCTGTTGATGTTAATTATTTGTTCTGCAGCAGCCTTCGTGCTTTTGATACGTGTTTTGAAAGTAAGGCAATTCGAAGAAGTTGATCATTGAATTCGAGAGCGCTCTCCGGACCAGTCCCACCGAATCTCTCTATGGAAGGACTAGCGTTGGGAGCTATGTTCGTCCGCTCAGCAGGTATAACGCCAGAGTGTCAAGATCATTGTCAGTTGTACCTGATGTGGTCCATGACTCATCTATCTGAGGGTCTGTCATGTCAGGTGGCTCCTTTCGCGTTGGTAACAAGCATACATAACCCACGAGTCCCGGTAAAAGGCCGCTTGACGAGATTATCGTCAGGCAAAGTCTTCAGAGTACAGCTGCACTTGCGTTGAGGGAAATCTCTAATGGATATTTGCAACGGAGACGTGCCCTCAATAGCAGCCCTGTGCAATGCAGTGTATCTTTCAATGTCCTTGACTAGTGCGTCTACACCATATCTAAGCAGTATTACTGCTGCAAGGTCATAGTCGCCTCTTGACGCGAGATGCAGAGCCGTCCAGCCACCCACATTCTGCTACTTGATGTCTTCCGCTCGGTGGCCAAATGATGTCCGCAACGCTTCATACTAGTCCACTACTGCTTTTGCCACCGAGAGGTGACGAGTCGTCGAGCGTCGAAACATTTATAGGTGAACCAACAGTTGAGGAATGCCTCACTATCGTCACACGATGATATCCCGCCGCCTTTTAGAGTAGAATCAGGCCCCTAGAGCTTCTTGCCCGTACAAGAACTCCGTGATCCAGCAGCAGTTTTGTCAACTCCAAATCGCCGTTTGTTGCCGCCCTATGTAACGGACTTCATCCATCTGCGCGATGAACCTCGAATTGAGCGCCCGAAGCAAGCAATTCCAAGGCCGTGTCATGATGAGAGGAAGCTGCTGCAAAACGAGGAGCAAACCTTCTTACTTCATAACAGCCGACGTGCTCGCAAGAGGTTTCGTCACAGTCACTCTCCTCTGACAGCTGGTCGCGCTCATATTCATATCAAACTCGCTTCCAGAACCCCCATCAACGTCCGACGACCAACTACTAACGTACTCACAAATCTCAGGACCCGCCCAAAGCCTCACCTCCCAACTCTCACCTTCACCTAAAGGACTAGTATCAACACCCCAACCTACCCATCACCCCAAAGAACCCTGTGCAAAACAGCCATTTCATCACAATCAAATCTCCATCCCCCCCTTCCCCCTCCCAGGCCTACACAATCATAATCCCTCCAGCCCATCCCCCCCCCTCATCTCCAGTGCACTTCCTTCTCCGCTGTCAACCATACTTCAGCAACAGACCATTCCATCCCCCCCCCCACCCCCCCCCCCAAACCCACTACACCAGCCGCAACCATCTCCACGTCCACCCACCCTAGCCAATACTATTATCTCAAAGACATCTTCCCGTTCCCGTTACTTGCACAATCGCACTCATCAAGAGCGTTGGGTATGACAGCACAGGTGTCTAGACGTGAGAGACGTAAGTTGAGGTGATGGGGCCGATAGTGCTGGCACTGCCCAATATTTCTCTGCTGATTTATAGACCTCATGAGCTCGTGTCGTGGAACGTTTGGCCAAAAACGACGTCCTTGGATCTGTGGTCTTGTTGTTGATAGTCAAGATAACGCTACACAACCACAAGTCTATGTGAACGAAGGGTTTGTTGTAGAAACCCCCGGTCATTAGAGGGGTGTCTGGGAACGTTGGATGAGGTGATGCTACCGCTGTGAGTGCAGGACTCGGCGCGCCAAGACTAGTCACGTGCTCCCGTCTGTTGTAAGCCTTGCCTGGAATGATCAAATTAGCAAGTGTGACAACGACGGTGGGGGTCAGGAGCGGTGACGGATGATTGAGTTGGACAGGGGAATTGGGAAGTAGAAGGGGTAAGAGCGTGTAAGAATGGTAAATATGTCAATTGAACTTCAGCAAAATTAGATCAACTCCTACTATTCTCGCCCACGCCTTCCTTGACTCGCTCTGTCAGCCAGCCTGCCAACCATGCATCCCAGAATGCAGCCAACTCCCTCTTCCCTTGCTCAGTAGCTTGTAGCCACAAGCAATGAGCACACCTCAACCCCCACCAATAAATTCTCCACCACTCTCAGCAAGATATGAACAGCCGGTAGCCCAGCCAGACAATCCTACCGCAACCCCGCAACAACTCTCCTAACCTCATCACTCCCTCCACGATCACTACCCGCCCTCCCCGCACAAGTCCTCTTGCGCGGAAGATTCTCCTTCAACGCCGCCATATTACCAGCGTTCTCGCCCAAAGCCTTGACAGCTTTGGTAGGCTTCTTATTCGCCTCCCTAACAGCGTGACGGTTCTCCTTCCTCAGGAGCCAAGAGTCAGCGACTCGATCGTCTTCTACAACAGCACCCTCATCAGGGTGGGTGTTGGTGATGTCGGCCATGCAACGTGGCGCGATCATCTGGCGCACCGCGTCTTCGACGGAGAGATCCATCGAGTTGGGGCGGGCGCGCTTCCGCGCTTCTGAAGAGTTTGTGCGCGGAAGTGGGTAGGGCAACTGGGAACGGTTGGAAGGTGCGTAGTTACAGTGTTGTTGGATGAAAGTTCTGTCTATGCCTAGAGATTGGAGAGCGGTCGCGGCGTCGCGCGTATCGCTCGCAGCTGGGAATGTAGCGGCGGTGGCGGAGGGTTGGTGGGTGGTGGAGCGTTTGAGCGGTCGCGGGTTGAGTGGGAAGGGCATATCATCCCCGGACGAAGGAGGAGTGGGAAGCTTCCTATTGGGAGAGACAGTGCTGGGTGGTGTATTCTCGTTTGAGCACTTCGAGGACCGCAGGGCCCCGTATACCATCTCACTCGGTGATCGGCACATCTGGGTCTGCTCTTTCAGACCGTTCAATTGCATGTTGGCGCATCGTCGCGTCGCCTGCACGGCCAATCTAGTCGGCGGCGCCGGCGCGCAGTTCGATGAAGCTACTGATGAGATTGAAGAGGATCGAGAAGGACGAGCTGAGCCATCTGAGTACTGAGTCGAGAAATCCGAGATTTGAGTGTCTGGAGATGACACTGAAGAAGCTGAAGTCGCAAGAGACGTTCGACGAGCGAGCGTTGGGAAGCCCTCTGGGACTCTGGGCTTCCAGTCCGAAGTGCAATCGAGTGTGCATCTAGCCATAGATGCATCTTGAATCTGTGCCATTGCTTGGCACATTGATGATCGACGGGAGAAGGTCCCTGATGCACTCGCTGCAGGAGTACAGAAAGGACCAGTCTGAGGTGTGAGCTGAGGCGTTGGCAGCAGTGGAGGGTGAGGCTGCATAGGCGGAAGAGATGGTCTTTGCATTCTCGCGTCCACAGTCGTCTTGACGCTCGGTGTCTGTTCGAGCCATTGCGGAACAGACGCTGATGGTGTTGGTGTCGGTTCATTAGAGCGTGACCTCAAATCCTCACGACTCGGAATAGGCGGCGGGCTCATGACAGATTCCGGTGAGCTAGGAGAGTCGTATCCCGAGTCATCAGACAGCTCAGCATTCCCGAAATCCACGGAGTCAAGGTCTGGAGTAAGCCGAACAACAACATCAGTCCAGGAAAGTTTCGGTTCAGGGAACGACCGCGGTGCGCCGTTCGACGACGAAGATGGTGAGTATTTGAGCACGATGTCCGTCCATTTATTGAAGACGTGTTCTGGGATGTGTAGCTTCCAGTTAATAGCTGATACGAATGCCAACTCGTTGATGTTCAAATCCCAGGTGCTTAGTCCAGAAATCTTACTCCAGGCATTAGCGGAAAAGTTCCGATCCTGCAGGTACTTGGAAGCAAGGATGAGTGCAGCGATGAACATTCGGCGTCCACACTGAAGGGAGAAGGAGGAAGGTGAGTCCTCCGGTTGCTCCTTTGTGAAATCGAGCTTTGGCACATGAGGCTGAATCAAGACCAGATAGTAGAGCGCAACTTGCAATGTCGAGTAGCTTGTCTTTGATCGTCTAAGGACTTCTTGGATGAAATATCGCAACTCCATCTTACTCGGTTGTCGCGCGCAAGTAACGGAAGGCCTGGATTGTATGTGAGCAGCTAGGGGCCATATTGTCTCTACCATTTGGGTGGTAGTATCTTGTGGTAGAAGTCAGCACGTACTTCATCAGCTGTGCGCTATGTTAGCTTACCGACTAAGCTGTCCACGAAGTTGAGCTTCCGTTCGCTTTGGCGGACGAGAGAGGGCGGAGCTTTGAGACAAGGTGCCACGTTCTGGCCATTTTGCGATTCCTGAGAGTAGAGGCGTTGGGTTCGCCTTGGATGTTGGCGCGCTTCGGGTGCGACAGCATTTGCGCATGTTTGCTGTAGAGGACGTAGTGGCAAATTCTGTTGTGAGGCGATGTTCTGTCCATCTCTTTGTGACTGGCAGCAGGAGGCGCTCACATTCTCCTGGTTCCAACTTGAATGTGTCCAGTGAGCTGAAACTGATGAAGCTGAGCTCTGCACCGACTGCGCATCGACGGAGAAGACAGATGATGCTGAAGATGATGTGTTCGAGTTGATTGAGATCGCAGAGGGGCTGTTGGCGTAAGTGTTGAGGCCCTGCCAGTACGGCCCTGTTGCAGCGATGTCGGGGTCTGAGGCCATTCGAGACGGTCTGTGTACAGCAGAAAGGTGCTTGAAGGGATATTGTAAGGTGTAATTTCTTTATGAACGCCTAAGTCGGAAGGCAAATGACTCAGAAGAGGCGTGTCGCTGTGTGAGTCCACTCGTGAAAATTCGAAGATGTGCTATTCTCTTCTACCGGGGAATGTATGATATGGCGGTTCCGTGAAGCAGTCTTCCCAAGTTGACCCGCTGAGTGACACTCTCTTCGCCCAGGCTCTTCTGTGTTGAGTTGAGATACCTCTTCCAAATGAGCGCTCGAGTCGACGAGGTGAATGGCAAGGATGGTACGTGATCCCTTCCAAGCCACCGGCAGGCAAATCCAATAGCTATAAACAACGAAGGCACTGTTTTCCGTGACGTCGAGTGATATCGAGTGCTCCTAAGACAAAGTTGTCTATGAGAGCTTCTTTCAATCAGCAGACGACTCACTCTAGACTGCCCATCGACGGTCCTGATGCAGTGTTCGATGTTTTGGATTCGCCGATACCGGTGACATGGGATGTGGCTTTATGCGTGAGATACATTGTGACGACTTCCTCGAAGCTGACAAGCTCGACTGGTAGATGAGTTGTTGGCTTCTCTGCTCAAGAGCTCTTCTGGTGAGCTCGTTGAGACTATGTCAGTGCTGTATGTTCAAGTTCCGGTATCGGAGCGCACGTGGTAGACGTCAAAAAGGATGGAAATATTGGATCTTTCAAAGAAAAGAGTCAAAGGGTGGCCGGAGCTGGGTGGCGGGAATAGCAGGGGTTGATCGTGTGGCAAAATCCAGGCAGGTGAATCAAAGGAAAACTTGAAGAGCTGATGACTCCTTGTTCTGAAGACGCTCTGAGGCAGGCTTCCGTTAGTATAACGTGGCCTTCGGACTGCATTCTGATGCTTTCGTGCAACAGTGGGTTCCATTGTTACTCACAAAGCGAAATTGCTGGGCTGGTCCCTTATTTTGCGGGCGCAATCCAAGCGGAACTCCGAAGGAAAATAAAGAATAATAGTACACTTCTGAACGCCAAAGAGAGGAGAGGGTGGTCCTAGCAAGCACTGCACACTTTCTTAATCACAGGCTATTCCAGAATGAAGTCGCACTGTATTGGGAGGCCATTGTTGCGGTGGATGGGGAGGGGAAACCTGGAAGAAGTGGCCAGCGGAACAGTTTTGTTCTGGCGCTGCGTTCCGAGCCTGCCTGGGGGGAAAGCCAGACAGAGACTGATGAGAGGCTTGACTCACCACCGAAAGTTCCACCACCCCTCTTCCTACAACCATTACCGTTCTTATTAAAACACTACTGTTGGCCACCTCAGCGGCAATTGTCATTAGCTGATCGCTTCCTACGTTGGAGTGAGACTTCTTTATTTCTATTACAAGAGCTCGTGATACCCAGATGGATCCCTTCTTCATCCTGTACACTCCATTTTCCATCTTGAATGCTCATTCCACTCTCCCTCAGCTCTCAAACTTCGAAGGATTCTGCCTCAAGCAAGCCAAGAGCACACCCTTGTGCATGTCCACAGGCTAGTGGCTGAGGCGTGCTTTGCATTCCTTAGTGGCTGCTAATTGCTGACTTGGACGAATCACTCATGCTCAAGACACTCTAGGCACCCATAGCTTGCATGCGATTCATTGCCCTCTTACTTTCGCATTCGCCACAGCTCTTGCGACAGGTGGCTGGTCCCTTTCTCGCCGTCTCGGGCTTTCCTTTCCCGATCGCTTTTCGCTCCCAACCTTCTACTCTGGCTACGTACATTGTTGGATTATGCAAGATACGAGGCTCCGAGATAGCCATCTGTAACTGCGACAGCTGGCAAAGTACTGGGCACAAGTACAGACCCCACCGCGCAGGCAAAGTTGGTCTAAATTATGCATTCTGCCATCGCGATCGGCCCCATCGTCGTTCATTGGATGTATTTTTAGTGGCCGTCGGCAAATCAGCAGACGATGACTCAAAGGTCTGGACAGCAGTGCAGCCCGCCGTGGTGATCACGAAACCCCATCAGATCTTTTCTGTGTCAAATCCTTTGCTATCCGCCTGCTCTGCACATGACATGGTCATCCTAGGCTGCTATCGACGCCTCTTTCATCCTCGTTTCAGCGACGTTGCGAGTTATTAGATGATTCCGCTATGTAGGGAGGGGGCTGAGCAGCAGTTGCCTACTTGCCACAACCGAAATATTTCAGTGGACCCTATTCTCGAAAGGGAGATGATGACCTCCATCAGAGCTGCAGCGCCTGAAAGCTCGGCATGGTCAGGCGGAGAAGGGCGGATTTGCTTTTGGTAGGATAAAATCTGTAGCTTCAGCTAGGCAAGCTCCATGATCACCTAAGCGTGCCACACGGTCTGTCATTTGGTAGCCACAGCTATGACGCGATTGTTTGAGCTCGTGATGTGTTCCTGGCCATAAACTTAGAAGCCCGAGCTAGAATACATAGCTTAATGAGTTCGGCTTCTGGAGCAAGAATGAGCTTTCATATTGTAGGTCACATCAAGGGATTACGACCGCATAGCAGACCCCAGGCCCTTCTGGCCTCACCTGAGGAGCGAGCTGACTGTGACTCGAATGCGAACCACGGTTCCTTGCTGCTGACTGCAGGCTATCAGGAGCAGGATCCGAAGTTGCTCCTATGATGTCCCCGCAATGACGACTTCTAAAATAAGGCCTTGCACAGCTCTTGTCCTGCTGATAAAAGTGCGTTTCGTAGCCTTTCAAGGCACCCAAATCCTATAACTGTATCTTGATATTGTGGGGCGAGCAAGGAATTTCACGTGGGTGGTTGGGGAAGAGGCTTGGTGCGCTTGAAAGTTTTTTGTCACTCATAGGGAAAGTCCAATGTGGTAGGCGAGTATTTGCGTCGCAACTGAAGTGGGGTGATGTCTTTCATGCTCGGGTGCGACTAGGTATCTTAATGGGTGCATTGCGCTAAAGTCGCTTGGAGGGCATGGCTCCTGGTAGAGTGTGGTCATGTTGCCCGGATTCCCAATATTTCATCGATTGGCCTTGATTTTATCAGCTTCTGCCTTGGCGTGTACTGGCAATGTATGGCAACGTACTGAATGTGTTTAGGACAAGTGTTTCTTTGAAGCGTAGGCAAGCGGGCTGTTGTGTCTTTAAGATCCGCGGCGGCAGCGTTGGTCTGTGCGTTCCTTGTTCTGATAATAAGACTTGCCTCATGCAATCTGTACTTGAAGCCCAGCCCAGTGGTGCGTGGTGAGTTGTGAATGTAAGGTTATTCCGGCTAGCGGTTCACATGATACCATTGCTGGCCTGGCAGCATCCTTCCTCTTGAAAAGGTGCATGCCAATCGTTGAGGGATGCCCGGTTTTCCCCCTGGATCTATGCGACTGGCACCTCATCGTATGAGTTGGGGTGATTGTAGAGGTGGTTTTAAGTGACTCAGCAGACTACTGGTGCGGTCTCCGCATGCTTTCGCCGTCACGGCAGCTGAGGGTGCTCTTGTTTGATCCTCTCCATCTTCGTCGCCTCTTCCTTAGTCTGCCTAGCGTGTAGTCTCTCAATCTTCTCCTCCAATGTTCTCTTCTGAGCCACGAACTTCTCCTTGGTCTGCTCCAGTATCTCGATCTTTTCGGCAGGCGAAGCCTCTCTCATCTGCTCAACTTGCTGTAAGAGTCCTCAGACGTTAGCACTGCCACCTGTAGATTGCAGCTCGAAGCCAGAGTCTTCGTGTAGAATGCTGGATTTGGGGACGAGGAACAAGGCTGAATAGAGAGGCTTACCTGGCTGGCCTGATGTTCCGTCTTGAGCTGCGCACCGAGCATCGCACCTGTCACAGTGATGACCACGCTCGAGACCGCTAATATGAGGGGTTTGGCTCTGATGCGACCAGCCATTAAGGTGTGTGCACTGGAGAAGATATTTAGCTTTGGAAGACTCCGGCACAAAGTCGACGAGGCGCCTTGCCAATTCTGGGATAGATTGGCTGATGGTTCCAACCGGTCAGTCTGAAATATGTGCATTCATGATCTAGAATACTGCGGCTCTTGTCTTTGGGGCAAAAATGATTGCATACTTTCTCAATTGGCTTTCTATTACCTTCCCACGCGCCGCGATCAATATTTGACGAACTATTCCCTCGCGTGGCTGTAAGACATGTCGTGAACATAACAATCAACAGTCTCTGCAGCGATAGATCCAATGCACTGTCCTTGCTTGCCTAGCCGTCACTTTGTATAGCAAGCATACCCATCCTTAACTTCAGAGGAACTAATGCGCAAAACTGTTCAATCCATCGACTTGGATAACGACGCAAGATGCTGTCAAGAGGCTTCCGTATAAGCAATAATACCCAGTATTTTGACAGACTACGTAGAGCTACCCAAAGCTCTAGCAGAATAGGAGCGATTGCATTGAGCCAAGCCAGTCATCAGGCAAGTGCATTGCAACCAATTTTAGCAAGAAAGCACCGAAGAACTGTCTCAAGGTACGATGTCATGACGATCAGATGTTATATCCTACTATATTGGGCCATTGCATATGGTGAGAACTGCGAACATCAGGCAGGAGGAAAGGCTTTGTATCCTTCACCCTTGACGAAGGTCTGTTGCCATGGCCCCTGTGATTTGCCTTCAGCGAGCTGGGAATAATGTTCTCCATGCGCTTCTCCACTGATATCCATAAAAGCAGCAGACCCATCCGTTTTCCTTTCATCGGCGTAATAGAATCTATATCTTGTCAGTCTTCTGCGTTGATGCGTTCGGGTTAGAGGATGCCCACTTGTACCCACGATCAGCGTAAGCTGAAGCAGCGGATCGAATCATGTGAGCCGTCGCTGACTTCCCAACACCCAAGTCCATTAGTGGTGCAATGATCGAGGTGTTGAGAATGTTTCCAGTGTATATGAACGTCCTTGATGCAGACTCAGGGAGTTGTTCGAAGCCCAAGACTGCTTGCTGTGCTGCGACGAAAGCGCTTATTGTGTTGATGTTCAAATCTCGTTTGAAATCATTCAGAGCAAGAGAGAATGGGTGTTCCTTATCGTTCGGAGTTGCTCCGCCAGCTTCAAGAACATCATCAGACATTTACTGAAGTGCCAAAATGCTTGGAGACATGCTTACCATTGTATACGACGACGCTTGGGAGACCCAATGATGCTTTGACTTTCGAGAAGACACCGACAACGGATTCTGGATCTGATAAGTCGCTTGAGATTTTCACTTGGTCCTTGGTGCTGTCTTCTTCTTTCAAGCTCCTCGATGCTAGGGCAATCTTGTAACCTTTCGCAGCAAAGGCTTGAGCCACATACTGGCCAACGTTGGCGCCTGAGCCGAGGATGAGAACAACTTTGGATGTACTAGACATGATTGTGAACGTGCAAAAATTGAATATTGAATAAAGAGCATTGTGAAGCAGGACAATCTAACCATCTTATAGTAAGCTGTACCTGAGCATGAAACTTTGTGTTCGGAAACATTGACAATGATCAACGATTTGTAAGCGGCAGAAGACCCGGATGACAAAAACATAGCCGAACCGACTCCGAGCTCTGTCAGACATCCTCATCTTGGCGCCATACCGGGCTCGCCAGGGATGCCATCCGAGTCTGCTCAGCGCCCTTTGTCATCCGTCTCTTTGCCGATTTCCAATCCAGAATATGGCCCAACTTTATCCCGTTAGTGGTGTTGCACCAACTGTCGAGCGACGCCACCAACCAGGGAGATCCATGGTCACTTCAGCTAATCAGCCAGCGACGATTGATAGGCCAGCAATGCTGCACCGTGCGCTGTACGGCATGGATAGATTAGCAATGTCCACCGATGTCGCTATGCTTTTAGCATGTGCAATTTGGAACACCCGATCATGGACACAATCAGCCGACAACGTTAAATAGACCCAAGATCAATCACCCTGAGTCGATTGGCACTCAATTCAATCAGCTCAACATTTCACAAACCTTTCGTACACTACACAAATACCTTTTTGTTGTCTACTCACCAATACTATGCAACCAAACATCTTGATCACCGGTGCCGCTGGTTACATGTATGATCCATGGTTCAGGCAGCATGTCAATGATCGATGTCTGACTATACTTTAGAGGAGGTTCCCTCATCGCAGACTTTCTAGCTAGCGATAACATTCCAATTACGAAGCAAAACCTTCATGCTGCAGTCCGCTCTGAAGAACAAGCAAAGGCCCTGTCAGAATTGGGCGTTAACGTCCTTCGATTGGATCTTGCCGACGAAGAAGCTGTGGTCGCAACCATCTTAAGTTACGAAAGTACGAGGCTCTACGCACACAGATCTTAAAGGGGCACTGTTGGCTGACGATCTTATAGTCAACATTGTCATCCACACCGCAAGCGCCATAGACCCAGGCTTCGCCCTGCCTCTGATCACGGCACTGAGCAAACGGAGGCAGTCTAGCGGAGCAGACACCTACTTCGTCCACGTAAGGAGGCCGCGAGTTTCTACCATCATCAATTGCTCACAGCAAGCCAGACATCAGGACTGAGCGCGTTCTATGAACGCACTGGTTGGCCGACCGGGGAAACAAAAGATACAGACTCGGTGTTTGACATTGAGAAGCGACTAGCAGACTCTTTCCCTCTTCGCAACGTAAGTCACTATACTATTTAGCGCGGCTTCCACGAATGCGGCTCCTGACATGGACAGACTGATGTTGCTGTTACCGAACATGCCAAAGCACTAGGAGTGACCAGCTTCATTGTGGTACCTTCCACCGTCTGTAAGTATGACCAAGCAATGAAATTTGTTGTTCTCCAGACTGACCACTTTATCTAGACGGCAAAGGCACCGGTGAATGGAACAAGCTATCCGTGAACGTCCCGGTTTCTGTCAAGGCTAGTATATCGCGCAAGAAGGTGTACAAATTCCCCGAGAATACCGTGAGTAAGACGATTTGCAAGTGATGAAGCATTGAAATAACCAGACCTGCAGAAAGTGTCAGGTGTACACATATCAGACCTGACCGCCCTCTACGGGCGAATCATCGAAAACATCATCAAGCAGGAGCCAGTACCAAGTGGTGAACAAGGCTACTACTTCGCCCTGGCCCACGATCTTCATTGGTGGGAGTTCTTGGACCGCCTCGCTATCGCTCTCAAAGCTCGTGGTCTTGTCACAGATTCGTCGACCGATGTCTGGTCCAGCGATGAAGCTGCTGCAGAGGCCTTGGGTGTCCCTGTGCAGTTCTTACAAGTTTTGTGGAACTCTGGGTAGGTCCTCCTTTTTGATCAGCTGTTGGAGTGCCTGTGACTCATGCTGGCAAATAGTGAGAATTTCGCCATCGAGCGACCTCAGAGTATTGGATGGAAGCCATCATGGGATAAGGAGCGGTTTATGCAGAATATCGATGATGAGATACAGGCTGTGCTGGACGAGGGTAAGGCGAAGAGCGGACTCATTGACTCTTTGTTTGAGGCTGCGAAACAGTAAAGGGGTGCTTACTAAGCCGATCTTGGCAAAAACCATCGTCAATGCTTTCCACTGGATGAGTCGGTGTCGACGCTCTGCAAGCATTGCATAGGCTTTGGCAGATTAGCATTAAAACCTTGCATTGAGACTTGTCGCCATATCCAGATAAAGTTCTTGCAATCATCAAGTCTTCAAAGCTGCTTATTCAATGTTGAAAACTGCTCAACGAATGCATTCCATGCACGGCGATTGTTATATTCAAATCTAATCGCTAAGCTCATTGCACTTCAAAATATCAGCACAGGATATGATACCCAGACAGGTCCAACTAAGCGTCTTCCAACCAATCTTTCATGGCATCATTATACTCGATTTTCCCACTGAGATACAACTGCAAACTTCGTTCACACATGTCCTCCCAAAGCTCCTCATACTTTGGAAGCTTCAGATAATCCTCGTAATCATCAGTGTGATAATCTAAAGAGATTTCGGCGGCAGAGTTTGCCACGGCCTGGTCCATTTCAACCCTCATTCCATTCGGATGGTCCCGTATAGCATCGAAGACGTCAAGCCATTTAGACAAATGCACACCGCTGGCTAATCTCGAGCCACCAATGTTAATGTACTCGAGCGAAGGCATTTCAGGCAACCATCGTTTGAAAGCCTGATGCCGTATAATGTCGCTACCATACGTTCCAAGGGTCACACGTTTTAGATTTGGCATATGCACGACGTCGTCGCCCGGCCATTGCATAGGACATTCAGACCCATATTTGAACTCATGAAGACTACTGGAACACTTCTTCATCACGGCGGCAGTGGCATCTGCAGCCCTTAGTGCAACTTCCTCAAAGCTGCCAAATTCAGAAGTATCAAAGTCTTCGCCTATCGAGCCGACGTCTGGCTTGAAGTACAGCCGACGCAGCTCTGTAAGATCGAGCTCCTCCCAACCAGGCAGATTTTCCCAGCGAAATATACTTGTCATTGCACATGCTATTTCGAGATCACGAGGCTTTGTACCAGCTTCAGCAAGACAGCGTACGCCAGCCGCAAAAAGCGCGTCGCCTGCTGGTGCCATGAGTCTTCTGCACGTCGCAGCTGGATGATTGGGATAATGATGATGAGGTCGGACGACAAAGTCAGGTTGGGTTGGTAGGTGGTCTCCGCCACGTTCTGACCATTCTACACTTTCCAATCGTACCTTACTGATGCTTGTCAGTGCTTGAAGGGCTTCGGTCCACGCTGTCCTAAGCTCATCGCCAAGAAGAAGACTCTTGGTTGCCATGGCCCTGTGTTGATGCTGCTCAAACCCTCTTTGGATCTCCTCGTCAGAAAATGGGAGCTTGCCATGCCAATGCTCATCAATAAAATGTTTGTGACCGTCCTCATCGTAAGTGTATGAGCTCATGCCATCCCAGATGTCGTGGTCTGCACCGTATTTCTGGATGGCCTGCACAAGCACGATCTCTTTGAAGCCTTCATAAGTGAGCGTCCAGCTCTGGAACGGCGCAACGAATACAACGGTTTCTGCATATGGAGCAAGGCGGCTGATATCGGTTTCGACAACATGGTCATAATGTTCGGGCGTTCCAATCAATTGCACGCTTTGAAACATCCTCTTCATGATCAGAGACAGATGCGCAAAACGTGGGCTACTGAGACGCAAGGCTCTGAGATTCGGCACAGGAGATCTGTAGTAGCTTAGCAAGTCTATTCTGACGTACTCAGCCTCGTCTTCTAACCAGCACCACATACTTTCCATAGTAATCTCCGTTGAAAATGACATAGTCCGCAATTGCAGTTAGGAGCTCCTCAGAGAGGCTGTAAAACTTGCTGGAGGAAGCCATGTTGATTTCTGTCTTCGAACGATGCATTCATACGACCCTTACAGTCGTTCTCGAGATTCAAACCGCGTGTCACGATAGCGCTATCTTCACTGAAGACATTGCAACAGGCAGCAACAGAACCCTAGCTGGCGAACGACTCCGACCAGCCATCAGCATCAGCCATCTCAGGAGTGCGAAGGATTCAGGATCGCCCCTCACTAGTCATCGCCTAGACTGTTCACCCCCTGAAGCCTGGGTCGCATCCCGCCAACGCGTCACTTTAGACTTTACGCGTTTCATTCAGAACTAGCTCCTTTCCATCGGTGACCCTGTCGTCTGGGGCACCTGCGCCCTAAAGTAGTAAAGCTCCCTAAACCGCGGGACTTTTCGGGGCGGAGGTCTCCGAGATGATATATCCGGAACGTTTCTCGCCTTTAACTAAAAGTAAGCTGCTTAATATGTGGATCATCGCGTATACATTTTGTGTAGATGTATATTCATCAACACTTAGCTGCGGAGTTGTCTGAACTTTTACTGCAAACTGTGATTCCTTTCGTTTAGCGTGGAGTCAGTCTTTGTGCTTCCAGCTCATGATCCGTGGTTACGAAGTGTAACGGTGGTAACTCGTACACGTTATGCTCGGTAGCTGCCATCTCTGGCAGCAGACGCTCAGTCGTGTGGAGCTCTTGGGGTGTTGCATCTATTTGCTGGTCTTCTGTATCAATCTCAGCGATCGCCGCAGCCTGCCCACTTTTCTGCAACTGTTGTCGGTCTCCTCGTGGGAGCATGTCGATGAGTAGTTCGTTGCCTCGTCGTACAGGCTTTTCTCGCCGAAAGACGGCTTTGCAACGATCCTTGATCATCGACAAGATAGGCCTCAGGCATGGCAAGCACGCTTGGCAAGCGGGTAAATCAGACTTCAAATCCGGATACTTGGGAAAGAGCAGAGGCCATAACTTACCACATAAAACACCGATATTGACCTCCAAACAGGTCCATATTGCGGCCCGAAAAAAAGGGTTAAAGCGGTTTTGCGAACTTGCACCATTATTCAATATATACTTCAGGCGAATCCCGGATATGATTGTTACTCTATTACCATTTGTTAATCTTTCGAGTTTGGAGGGGGCAGGTGGAGACTGACAAGCCACCGATGCTAAAGATACCTACTAGCATAAGCTTATGTTTGAAGCTAAAACTAAAAGTCGACAACATGGGCACTGGTGCAGCAAGTATAAGTGCGTCGATTACCACATGTGCTATGATCGCTTGGCCGTGATTATGTTCCAAAATCGGGCAATTCCTGCGGGTAGGATGAGTCCATCGATCGGAAGGATGCTTGCAGCTGAATATGACTATGAAAAGCTGGAGCGATGGTGTAAGTAGAATGTCGGGCCTCCTTGAGATGGTATGGACTAACGGAGGGCAACGCCCAAAGAACGACTATGGTCTGCAAGACCCTCACAATCCAACGCGCAGACCGGAGTTGCGAGAAAAGTCGCGTATACAGCAGGAGAATCGAGAAATTCGTGAGCGCCACTGCCACTACCCAAAGCATATTTGAAACGTATTGGCATTTTGACATATCCGCAATAACAGAGCCGAGATTTTGATTGTTAGGAATTTTCAAAGACACTGTGAGCTTGCGGGTGAGCATAGTTCTACCGCTGTAGGCGAGCTTCAAAAGAGCTTACTCCAGAGAACGTAGTTCAACCAAAGGGCAAAGCCAACAATCTTAAATTGGACATCAGCATATGGATGCTATTCCGACGATCTCATATCATCATACCAATGCAAGCATAATCAGCCAATCATCGTACCACAGGCCAGCTTTCGACTGTCGTCGTGCAATGAAGCGCAACAGAACAGCGATGAGAGCCAAGCCCCAAGTCATGGACGTTACCACTTCCACAGCCAGTAAACCCGACTTCGAGTAGGAGACCGACATCCTACAATAGGATCCAAGATGCTTTTTAAGAGTGAAACAAAGATGGCTTCATGAGGGAAAAGAGAATCTGGATAGAGATCTGGTCCGCAAGCCTGTGTATGCGCCGAAGGATTCAAACTAGGCGGGCTAGAGACGCACGGTGATCATATCATCGTCCAATGAAATAACGAACTGCTCTGACCATGGCCTTGGAGTCAGTACAGGCTGCAGCATTCCCTACCTTATCAAACCTACGACCTCAAAGGACCGGTCTAGAGAAGTCTCGTGACCACGAGCATCTGAGTCGCATCATTTTTGAAAATTATACAAGCGACTCATAGCCAAACCCAGGAAACAACTCGTGCAAGGCTTCTCGAAATCGAAATCTCAATTTCTGATCTGTCGCGAATCTTCTCTTTGACATTCCAAAAATCATATGAGACTGGCGCAGTAACTTATAGGGCACCCTGGTACTGGCTCCGCGACTCGAGAAACCTATGCTCAACACGTCAAGGCCAGAGTCTACATCCAAATCGGCGTTGTGGGAATTCTTACCCTTGAAACCTACAGCTACAAGCTATGGGCAGTTCTTCCTGCTTTTACGACCCTCCTGAAGGTATCCCGACCCTTACGTCGTCAGCACTGATGAGTGATAAGGGCGGTTTTGGTTGCTGTGCGAGGCGCATGTGGAGCGCAGTGGGGATTGCTTGGATCAGCGACTGACATGTAGGCCCAAGAGTGCTTCTGAGAATGACTTTGCCGCTCGCGTGAGGCTTCTTGAAACGATGTAGATACTTGAAGGCTAGCGAAGTGTTTCGTCTACTTGATGGTACGGGGGACGCCCGGTAAACAACGCGCCAAAACCTGACGTATCACACGTGTCACTTGCATCTGAAGATCACTACATTAACAACACGGAAACGATGGGCAATCTCTCCTGCTTCTACGACCTTCCAGAGGAGATACTGATGCGTACGTCGTCAGCACTGATACACTCGAATGCCGCTCCTCTGACTGATCTCAAATCTCTCCGACTCACAAGCGTACGCTTCGCAGATCTGGCCATGTTTCGCACAACCCTCTTCAAAGAGATCAAGTTTACACCACTTCCCGAACAATTCGAATTGTTTTCAGGAGATAATGCCACGTCGATTGCCACTTCTATCGCTCCTTTCGTAAAGACTGTAAACTTCGAGGCACCCCCAAGCTGGACTCTAACTTTTGATGACTTTATTGAGATTGTCATTGCCCAAACGATGCAGAGGTATGCGTTTGATCAAGAAGAGGTGAGGCTTGTGCTGTATCTCTTCAATTCAGATGGCAACAAAAAGTTCATTGAAGATCACTGGGGAGGTACATTCCTAATCTCTCGGAAAGATCTGGAGGTCGCATTCAGGGACTACCACACCCGTGCTGAAGCCACCAAGGAGCTTCTAGAAAGTCGAGACTTACGTGAAATATGGAGTGCAGTGCTTTCAAGGCTCTGTCTTGCGAGTCTTGGCCCGAAAATACGTTTTACGACTCCAGAATTTGACAAAAGGGGGTGCGAGCAATTACCGGAAAAGCCTGATTGCGTGATCCGCCCTCACTATTATGATGCACATCACCCCGAGCAAGTTTGCAGGCGCGCTGCTGCACCTGCTGGTGACGAATAATATAGGATTGGCCTATACTGTTTGTCTCAAGCCGGGTTAGCACCAAAGCAATTGGACATCACTTGTGCGATGACCGGCAAATTTGATGCAATGAGTGAAAAGCTTCTCTATACTGATTGCCTCAGAAAGCTTCAAACATTCATCTTCCGGCCACAGATCCAATGTTTAGGGGAAATGGTCGAGACATTCGGCTACGGCAAAAGCGAGGTCATTGCTGATCGTGCAGCCAATTTGGTGGATTCTGTCCTTGGCAAATGCTGTGGGTCACTGAAAACATTTTGCTACGAGGCCACCTGCCCAATGAATTGGCCCGGAGAAGAAGTTATTCACTTGCCCAAATTAAAAAGCCTCACGCTTGGAGGAGGCGGAGACAGCTACATTCAGATGGAAAGTTTGGAACACTGGATGAGCTCCATGATATCATTAGAACAACTGCGCCTCCATGGTTGGCTGTATCCTGACTGTCCTGATGAACCCATGGATAGTTGGAGGCACTTTTTCGATGCAATTCGGCATCTTCCGAAGTACTTATTTATAGATCTCGACCACCCAATGGAACGTGGTAACCGATTCCTTACGCTGCAGTATCGAACCGATGATTTTCGGAAATACCTCAACCAGAAGGAGGCCAACGGTTCATGGGCCAATCTTCATCGCAGCTTAGCTCTTTACATGAGCGGCAAGATTGATTGGGATGAAACCTTGCAGGCTTGGTTTCAGAATTGATCTGATGCACAGTAAAGGGCAAGTCATCCATTGAAATCAAGACCGCTTTGGTACTATTATGGCAACTAACTTGGAAACCAAACAGGATCACCCGGGCCACAACTTAATTGAATGATGCTCAGCTGCAGCGACAAAGGCCGTTTGGGACAGTGAAACGAGAGTTCGATTGGTGTCAGGCGCTTTCATCAACAGACTGCCAACTCGACATCATCTAAACATCAATACTGGGAGGTTCAGCCATGGGTACAGCCAACAACTATGGAGCATCCAGCCGCCAAGCCACAACCAGGTACAAATTCAACCTACGTCATGATTGCCATGACGTGCACGAGCGATTCAGCACCAGTGTAAACACGGCCATTACATACCCTTCTCAATAGAATAATGATGCTCAGACCTCTCTTTCACAATACCATCACCAAGTCTACATTGCCATCAACCTGTCTAAGATCCACATCAGCCTTGCGACCTCGCTTTACCTCCCAATACCAAACCCGCCCCTTCACTTCCACCCCAAGAACCCTAGCAAAAGATCCCAAGATGTCGTCCGAACCACCAAAGCACGAAATGGCCTACTTCCCCAACATGACCTCCGCGCTACCCTCCAAGAGTGCTGAGTTCCGCCGTGTCCTTTGGTAATAATGCTCCCATACGCTTCCTCTTCCCCATCGCCTTCTCCACTCCTATCCTCCATTTCAACCATTCCATTTGACCCTCACCACCATCCCCGCCCTTCCCTCTTCATCCTCTACATGATCTACACTGCTTACGCATCGAAATTCAAAGGACGGGTCTCTACTCCCAAGTCGTCCTAATGACAGTCCCCGTAGGCGGCGATATCGGCGACGAAGTGCACACAGTCGACCAAGCCCTCACATTCACGTCCGGAACGGGCAAGGCGACGATAAATGGCAAGGACCAGGATGTTAAGGCTGGGGATTTGATGGTTGTTCCTGTACGTCCCCCTTCCCCCCCATTTTCCCTTCCTTCCTCCTCGCCCCCCCAACTTCCCTTTGTTCCTTGTCCCTCCCCCCGTAGAACACGAACTCGTAGACAAAGCCCGGGCTGGAAACCAGAGGGTAAAATGGCGATGGGCTGACCTAGTGGTGGTGGTGGTTGTATAGGCAGGAACCCAACACCAATTCATCAATACAGGACCTACGCCATTGATTCTCTACACGATCTACTCGCCCGCCGAACACGCGCCGCAGAGCGTGCATAAGACGAAGGAGGAGGGCGATGAGGAGGAGGAGAAGGGGGTTGATGAGGCGCCGGAGTGGGCGAGACGGAGCCAGAAGGAGAATGAAGGGGAGGGGCTTGTGAGGGGGGATGGGAAGTATTGATTCAATGATAGGGGGAGAAGGGGTGTGGGTGGGGGGGCAAGGGGGAGGGAGGGTTGAGGGAGGGTTGAGCTAGTTGAGACTTTTGAGTTGAATGAGGTTTTTTGGTGGTGAATTGTTTGTTCAAGGGCATGAGAATGTTTGATGTCACTGCTGTGGAAGGACTATCTATCTCAATGTGAAGGCTTCTTTCGTGCTTCTCACCCTCTCATTGATTTATATATACGATGGTGGAATAGACGTTCGGTCCTGAATGGTAAAGGGAGAAGTGTGTAGGCCCCCAGCCTTTTCTTCACTTTGACCTTGAAGACGTTTCCCTTTCTACCAGCATTCACCTACCAGAATCTCGCCGCAAGCAGCCTGACTACCATCCTACAACAAGGGGGGAGTTGGGAAAAAAGAGAAAGGAAAGAAAGAAAAAAAAGATAGAACAGACATTTACCTTCTCCAGTGCTTAATCAGATTAGAAGAGTTGGGATGCTTACCGAAAGTTGTGGTATCATACGCTCCTCGGCCCACACCTCTCCTTCCGCTCCCTTTCCTCCCCCCTTCCCCCTGCCACCCCCGATGGGGAGAGGCTCTTGACGAAATTTGTAGTCAGGACTGGCTGGTGTGTGAAGTGTAAGCACTGGCCAATTGAGGTGTGAAGTGTAAGAACTGGCCGATTGAGGAGGTGGAGATGCCTCCTCTCCCCCTGTTGGTAAGAGGGAGCCGTACTTGATTCTCGCAGTAGTTGCAACTGGCTCAAGTGCCATGTCCCCATATTATGGGGACGGGCTGACCCAAGGGTCGAACCCAGGTTTTTGGGTGGTGATGGTGATGGTATCGGTATCTGGACTGGTAATGTATGTTAGCGTGGTGAATTTTTATGGTACGCGAGCATCTGAGGTTGGGCCATGTCTGCTTGTTGCTGGAAAAGGCGTTACGTGGGTATATATCACATTTTTAGCTAGCAAATTTGGAGCTCCTGGCATGCAGAGGTTGTCCATATGATCCAAGCTCAGATTCGCTGTCGTAAAGCACAGAGAGCGATGTGTTTGCGTGCTTTCTGGCTGTTCCGTAGCGTAGGCGTGGTGTGCGGACTCGTCATGGGGGCTCCATGGGCGGATTTTGCACCCGCTACCATGCCCAATTTTCACCACACACTCTCATAGCCCAACCGATATGAAGTCAGACAAATGCTTCTTGATCAGTGGCTCCTATGGGCGAAGATCCTTTTGTCAAGGTCAGCTTTTCGCCATCGTTGTCTTCGAACGACCTTGGACGGGTGCGAAGTCTTGTTCAGGCGGTCAACAACACGAAGCCAGCCTCCTGGGACTCGACCACTGTGACCATCGACAAGGAGGTCATGCCGTGCACTGATGAGGCCCACAAAGCCTCTAGAGCGCAATATGGGCCTACGCAAACAACATTGCTCGACCCAGCAGTCCAATGGCCCCTGAGGCCCATTGTGCGCAAGACGCGACCGAGCGGGAAGGCTCAGATGGAGAGGCCTCTGACCATTGTGATAAGTCTCTCCATACTCTAAACACTGATCAAAGTGCCAATATGGTTGCCTGACACCGATATCTCTTGCTAGGACGATCCCTCAAGCCCTTCCTCGAAAGCTCATCGAGTCACCACAGCCAGCTAGGCGCCCTCGATGGCAACGCCGCTTGCAGCAGATTGCACAAAGATCCTCATGAGTCTGGACCTCAGGGACATGAAGTCAAGATCCGAATATGGACTATACCAAGGGGCTAGGAGGTCGTCTGGGCAGATGGCGAGACCAAGACAAAATCTCCTATCTTAGACGCCGGGTTGCAGAGTAGGCGCTGCACCATCATGCACAAGCCATGTACCTCATACACCATCTGGAACATCTGGAACATCTGGAACAGCCGACAGAGATCTATCTGTTCCTGATGATAATCGCAAGGCAAGAGTGCTGGAGGAAAGCACCACCCAGCCGCAACTGCCTCACGCCGCATAACTCGAAACCATTGGAATGTTTCAAGCACCACCCAAAGAAAGAAAGAAACAACATCGTTGCCGCAATCCTTCCGCGTTGCCGTCCTCCGATGTACATCAAAGATGCTGGCTAGACCGTCCTTCTATGCAGAAGTGGAGATCATGTCGTCCAGGATGATTCACGATCTGACTTTCTGCAACCGCCTACCAAGGCGCCCTAATGTCTGGTACGGGGCGTCACGCTCTTTCTCATACTTCATTCGCTCGTCGGCTCCTTTAGATCCATCACATCCCGTACCCGTCACAAGGAGCGCAGCAAATCACCGCTTGGATCATGCAGGTCGAGAGACAGACTAAACCCGCTACAACTTCTCCCGCCCTGATTCGATAGCTTCCTCTTACTCCTCACCAAGTCCTCCCACCAATCTGCAGCTCGAATGACGCGCTGATGGAAGAAGCTACGTCCTCCACAATTCCTAGCATGGGTACCCACGCTGGCCTGTGTTCGAGTTCGCCCCCGAGGTTCCCAGGTTGGATCGATCTAGGGCACTTGCATCGGGAACAGGGTTCGCCTAAGCGCAGAATGTGCAGAGCTATCACATATGGCCAAGCTCCAATAGCGTGGGCTGCCAGGCACAATTGCTATTGTGCAATAGGTATTCTCCGTGCTAGTTTGGGGTGCATATACCCAACGGGCCCAGGAACCTGAAGGATCCTATTCAATCTTCATCGCCTTCATCAGAAGGAACCCGACAGCGATCGCCCCTCGTATACTAATCCTATACTCGAGTCCTCAATAATCGCGAGAGGAGCTGGCATCCTTTCGACTTCATAGATCTCATTGCATCTCAACAGTCGCATAGAGAAAAGTGCTTTCACAAAAGAGGAACATGTCACACAACGTAAAGACATAGAAACAGAACGCTTGGACTGTACGAGAAGAGCGCCGAATCATACCAGTCGTCAAGGGAATGCTCGAATGATCCGGTAACCGACCAGCAGAGTGCACTTGACCTTCATTCTTGGGAATAGCCACATGGGCGCCTTCACGAAGGATTGCTAAAGAGGCTCTTCTCTTGCGAAAAGTCACTTGCGATGCCCTCTTTACCGGTCCCACTCTCTAGCTCCTCCCTCAGCGCAGCCTCTCGTTCCCTACTCAAGCGAGTCAAGATCCCAACGGACAAGAATAGCCCACAGGAACTCAAAGATGCGCTCAAGCAAGATCCGTTTTCCAAGTCTGGCAAATATGCGCTTGGATGGGTATACTTCTGCATAGTGCTGTTCGTCTTCACATTTGCGCTTCACTGGTACCACTATTGGAATGACAAAATTGGAAGAGCAACGTACAAGGAAGAAGTGGCCAAGTCGTCCAAAGAGTCCTCGCCAGATACCGATTATGAACTGGCGAATCTTCCAACGAATTGCTCGAGTCGAAAGTTCTTCCCTCCAGACGGCGAGCTTCGAGGGAAGGGCACGATACTGGAAGAAGAGTCTACCTTATCCTGGGGTCCTTTCAACAAGATGATTGCCCTAGTTCGATTCGTCGTCTACAGGCCGCTTCCAGGGATCAGATACCGCAGGAGGCGAGAGTTTACGTTTCCAGGATTGGGCGCGATCCTCGTGATCTTTGCTGCGACAGCATTCACCACGATCTATACTTTTCTACCTCAACCCTTCTACTATGCCACAATTGCCTTCGGATCCCCTCCACTTGCAATAAGAGCTGGGATGATTGCAGTTGCAATGTTGCCGTGGATTGTCGCTCTCAGCATGAAGGCGAACATCATCTCATGGATGACGGGCATTGGACCTGAAAGACTCAATGTGCTGCATCGATGGGGCGCCTATATCATGCTCTTCCTTAGCTTGGTCCATACTGTACCGTTCTATGTTACGCCCGTATGGGATCAAGGAGGCCTGCACACTTTCAAGACTTTGTTCCAACAGGACTATTACATCTATGGTACGGGGTTGGCTGCTCTCGTACCACTGTGTGTGCTCTGCGTGCATTCTCTTCCTTTCTTAAGATCGTGGATGTATGAGTTGTTCGTGGCAGTTCACGTGCCCCTATCCATCGTCTTCCTTGGGATGATGTTCTGGCACTGCAACAATTATCTGACATCCTGGAACTATCTTTGGGCTACTTGTGGTATTTGGCTCCTTTCATGGCTCGCTCGACTCTTCTATCTGAATTGGACAAATCCAAGGCGGATGTCGTGGCTTATAGGAGAAGAGTCGGCAGTCACTATACTACCAGAGAATGCTGTCAAGGTGACGATACCGACTCAAGTCAAATGGAGCCCAGGCCAGTATGTGTATATAAGGATGCCGGGTATCTCCATTTTTGAGAATCATCCCTTCACAATCGCCTCTCTTTGGAGCGAGGACTTTCCGTCAGATTATGGAGACGAGTACAAGGATATGGTACTGGTCTTCAGGCCCTTCGGAGGCTTCACTCGCAAAGTGCTCAATCGGGCTTTGGCAGATGGTCCAGATAAGACCTATCGAGCTTTCATTGATGGCCCATACGGTGGCATGCGCCGAGACCTTGCTTCGTTCGATACGGTTGTCTTCTTCGCTGGTGGAAGCGGCATCACGGCCATCGTGTCTCACCTTCTCAATCTCATCAAGAAGATGCGAGATAGTAAAGCAATGACGAAGAAGATCCATGTCATTTGGGCGCTCAAGCGGCCAGAGACCATGGAGTGGTTCAAGGAAGAGCTGCGGATCTGCAAAGAATTTGCGCCACCAGAGTCGGTGCATTGTCAATTCTACATCACCGCGGCAAAACGCATACAGCCTGGGATGCAGAAGATTCCTCCTTCACCAAGCCGGCCCTTACAAGAGGCAATCCATAAGCAGATTGATGAAACGTTCCATGGCATAGCCTCGAAGCGTAATTCCGCCCTCATACAAGAAGCTGCAGAAGGCGACCCGGAGAAGCAGAAGGACCTACAAGCCGAGAACGAGGACTCCATCACCGGGCTCCCTCACCCAACATTTCTACCGCAACCAAAGAAAGCGCACACGAAACAGAAACCCTCCCTCTCCCTTTCTACGCATCTAGCACCACCTGAGCCCAAAGACCAAGGCGTCGGCGGCTTCGACTTCGGCTTCCCTTCCACTCCAACAATGTTACAGAAGAACATCATGCGCTTCGCCTTCCTCCCCTCTATGAACCCGAAAAAGAGCAGCTGGAGTACAGAGTACGGGCGGCCAGACATCCCATACATGCTGAAGGGCTTTGAGCGGGAATTTGGGCAGAAGACATGTGTATTTGTGTGCGGCCCCCCGAGTATGCGCGTCGATGTGCAGCGGTGCGTGGCTAATATGCAGAGAGGAGTATGGGCTAAGGGAAGAGAGGAGCTGTATCTACATACGGAGAACTACGCGTTATGACGAGGGAGATGGGGATTGTATATGATTCTGGATACGGGTGGTTGCATGATGACTGGGAGAAGCGTTGCATATATGGGAGGCGTTTTGATAGCGGGTTGATGGTGAAGATACCCTTTACTCAAGTACTAGGTGGAAGTCTTGAGCTTGCTCGGACGAGCTGTTTCATATGAGGATGTGGATGCTGTATATATATCGCTCACTAGCGACTACCAATATACTTAATATCACTCTCCTGAAATCTCACTTTCTCTGTGCTCCTGTGAACCATATGTTTCTTGAACCAGAGTCTTCGAGTCAAGCCAAATGTAGCAGCATTAACAGATAAATGCATTGCTTTTGCACGTGACATCGCGCTTCAGTCTCAGCCCTCCTTCTGATCTCCATCCACTCTCACCCATCTGACCTTAGCCATCAGCAATTATGGCGACAGACGTAGTCCTTGACACCACAATGGTAGGCTTACCTTGCAATCCTCCCCGATCAAGGTGCTAATATGCCTAGGGTTCCATAACAGTCGAACTCTACAACGACCATGCCCCCAAGGTACTCTTCTCCCCCAACCCTGACAGCAATCAATCCAAAGTCCTAGCCTACTGACGCTTAATCCTTCACAGACTTGCAACAACTTCCGCACCCTCGCCTCCCGAGGCTACTACAACGCCTGCCCCGTCCACCGCATAATCCCCAACTTCATGATCCAGACCGGCGACCCCACAGGCACCGGCCGAGGCGGTATGTCTTCCTCCCCAACCCAACCCTCTTCCCCTCTCTACCATCTACTATCTACCTTCTCCAATATTCCCGCCCTCCCTTCCCCCTCCAAATCTTCACTAATCCCACTCCCCGCAGGCTCCTCAATCTACGGCCCCCACTTCCCCGACGAGATCGACCCTTCCCTCAAACACACCGGCGCGGGCGTACTCTCCATGGCCAACAGCGGGCCCGATACGAACGGCAGTCAATTCTTCATTACGTTGGCGCCTACGCCGTGGTTGGATGGGAAACATACGATTTTTGGGCGGGTTAAGGGGGGGATGGGAGTTGTGAAACGGATGGGTCTTGTGAGGACGGGGAAGGAGGATAGGCCGGTTGAGGAGGTTAGGGTTAGAGGGGCGAGGGTTTTGGAGGGGGGGGAGTGAGTTTGGGAGAAGGGTGATGAGGATGGATACTGGGGGTACGTGGGATGTCAAGAGTTGGACGGAGAGTGCATTGGCGACATGGGCATAAGGGGGGTTGAGGAAGGCTAGTATGAGTGGAATGGGAAATTGCCTGCATCTTGAGCAAGGCTACGGATGCTGCGTCTGGTATTGAGGAACTTCGGTAAGGAAATGAAGGGCTGCGGCTTCGCGAGTGCGTGGAGTGGACGAAGGCATCGCATGCGAAGGCAGCGGCTGAATGCAGGTACCGCTGAACCTTGAAAACAGGTACAAAAAGTCTCCTAAGGAGCTTTGAGGATGTAGAAAGTATGAGTGGCACGATGTTGCTAACATTATAACTGAGGGCCATATTGCTCGTTCCTCACTGCTCACTGCGCCCTTATGGATACATGAATGCTGCATTTGTACCATTTCGACGATAGCAGGTAGAGAGGCCAGAATCGTTGGACATCCACCTCTTCACCAATCCTGACTCCTTCCAAAAGTTGACCACGTTGCCAGAGAATGTAGATGTTTCTTTACAAACGAACTAATCTTTCACGCAGCGTCCAGACCAGTAGATACAGAAAGATATGTCACTCTTCCAAAGCCAAGTCCAGTAGTCAATGAAGACCCCAGAGCCGACATGCAAGCGACCGTTGAGCAAGTGCATGATTAGCAGCCGTGGTTGTTTGTTGCTTTCAACCTACATGCAGGCTGACCGAAATAGCAGCGAGTTCCATGTTCCCAGAGAAGGCTAGATTCAGGGCTTGCATAATCTTATGCAAAGCTTTAGAATTACTGGCCCAGAGCAAGCGCAGCACCGGATGAATGCGTCCGCAAATCATAAAATCATAAATCCGTAATAATAATGTAATTATGTGAATATGCCCTCACTGACGAGCTTGGACCATGTCTACTGCGATTTGGTCATCGCTGGTACTGGTGTACCACAATCACTTCTTGCCCTGTAAGCATCCTCTGGCTGGAAGGAATGGAGCTCATGGCTCTGACTATGCTGTTCAAGAGCTTGCTCTCGTGATCGGTGCAGACTTCCGCACATTGACAAGAATGCCTACTACGGTGGAGCTGAAGCTGCCCTGAGCTTGATCGAGGCTGAAGCTTGGGCTGAAGCAAACCACGAAGGTCAGCGAGCGGCCTCATAGCTATCTTTGCATCATTAATGCCACCACAGATGCAACCAGGAGCCCTTTCCATTGCGCCGCTGTCGAATCTCCAGAAGAATTTACAGCACCAAAAGGTCCAGCTTCCGGGTCCACACCTTCCCAGTCTGCTTCCAGTCTCGCACGCTCCAGTGCATATGCTCTATCACTATCACCGCAAATATGCTATCCTCGATCGAAATTCCTTTCAGCTCTAGTCTCGGCCAGACTAGACAAGAAACTCGCCTTTCTACCCGTTGGCAACTGGTATATCTTCGATCCTGGAAATGACGAAGACCTCTCCTTGAACGAAGCCGTCCAGCAATTGGCTTTGGACCCAGGTGGGCGGCTACGGAAGATTCCAAGCAGCCGTGAAGATGTGGTTCACGACTCATCGATCGACAACCGCTCGAAACGCAATTTGAAGAGAGCCCTCGAGCTGTGTACAGACGCGGAGAGACTTGACGCTGCTGTATCACAGCATGGCTCGCAACCTCTCCCAGATTTTCTGCGAATGCAGTTCAATCTCGACCCAAAGTTACATGCACCCTTCCTCGCTCTCACTCTCACGCCCGACATCCCTGTCAGGACTACCACCGCTTACGCCCTACCCCGGCTTCACCGACACCTTACTTCCATGAATGCCTTTGGGCCTAGTATCAATGCCATCATACCAAAATATGGAGGATTAGGGGAGATTGCCCAACAATGCTGCCGAGCTCTAGCAGTAGGAGGCGGCGAAAGTGAAGGGGGTCTCTACGTCCTCAATAAAAGCCTGGAGGAGATCAAAGCAGAGTCCGTGGGTGGGGAACAGGCAACAGAGCAAGGATGGGAGGAAAATATGTCTGATGAGGGCGATTATGAACGGATAGTGCTCTCAGATGGGGAAGAGATCAAGAGCCGCAAAGTTGTTGGCTCTCAATACGATCTTCCTTCACCACCCCAAACCTCCAATGACGACTCGTCGACCTTCGCAGCACGCACCATCTCCATTATCTCCTCTCCACTGACGCACCTCTTCCCCTCACCCTCTGAGGGCGCACCCGCCCCAGCGGTCGCCATTGTCGTCTGCCCATCCTCCTCCCTTAGCGACTCTGACCCACCTCATCCACCAATCTACCTCCAAATCCGCAGCTCCGATTCCGCCGAATGTCCGCGCGGCCAAAGTAAGCCTCTCTGCTCCTTTCCTGCTGGCTCTTATCACGCATTGCAATTTCCTGACTCAATGATGACTTCCAAGAAATACTTATCTACATTGCCTGACCCTCCTCATCTTGAGGAGGATGAAGAGCACATACATCTCTGACAGTCTGACACCGTAATCACATTCCTACCATTCACATACCTGACCTCCGTTTCCACAATGCTAACAACCGTTTGCGCGGCAATAGGCATCATATACGCACACCTCACAACCGCCGGCCCCGCCTCAACCGCTTCAAGATCCCTTCCTCTCCTAGATGCCGCCATATCCGCCCTCTTAAGCGCCCAGACGAGTGGGCGAGCCTCCCACGGGGGAAGTTTTGCCAAGGAGGACAAGAAGGCAGCGGGCGATGAGACCAACCATTCCCCTTCTCCCACCATCCTCTGGCGAATGCGTTACCTCCACGCCTACCCTCCCTCCGCCCCGCCACCGCCACCGCCCCTCCCCTCTCACAGCCAGAACGTCTCAATCCTGCCGGCTATACCACCCACATTCGTACTCGAAGACGATATCGTGGATGAAGTGCAACAGGTATGGGAAAGCCTGGATCTCGATCAGAGTGGCAAGCAGAAGCAGATGGGCGGGTTTTGTGTTTTCGATGAACTGGAGGGGCAGGGGGGTTGAGGATGAGGAGATGTAAGCTGCTTTCGAAAGTAAAAAAAACTCCGAACAATGAGACCATGACTTTTCCTGCTGCTCAGCTATGCCATCCACACGATTATTCGTGCCTAGCCATAAGCCCTTTCCTCCGTCCCCCCAGCACCACCATAAACACCTCCATCCAAAATGACAGCTTCATTATCATCCATATCGTCCTGGACTCTCCTCTTCCAACCCCCTTTCCTCTTCATCCCCTCTCCTACTTCGGCCGCATCAGTTGTACTATCACCTTCCTTCCCCTTTCCCTTCGGCGTGTAGGTCGGTCGTATCATGCCAGCGCCTAGCAAAGGATTTCTACCAAACCCTCCTTGTGCTTCCCCTTCCTTCCTATCATCTCGCCCCTCTTGGCCCCCGTCAGCCTGCTCGTCTCTCACTTCCACATCCACATCCTCTCTCTCCTTCTCCCTCTTCCCCACCGTCTTCATGACTTTCCCGCCCTTGCCAAAGGAGATATTCAACACCTGCCCCCGTTTCTCCCACTCCGGCCTCCCCGCCACTTCCCGTTCCCTCAAGATCCTCTGCTGGGCTTTCAGCTGTCTCGCGCGTTCAGCGGGGGAAGCCCATGAAGACACCTGGGGGTCGTAATCGGCTGCTTCGTCGCGGACTGTGGTTCTGCGCGCGTTTTGAGATTGGTAGGTGAGGAGGGTGTTTTTGTGGGTAAGGGCGGCTGTTAGGGATTCTGCCCCTTCTCCGCCCACTCGCCCACCACCACCACCACCTTTATCCGCTGAAGATGACGGCTGAAAAGGCCGAGGAGTGGAAGAAATACCCGCCCTCTGCTGGCCCCTGTTGTTCAGTGATTGCTTCTCCCGTCCGCGTTCCGCCCGCAATTCCTCCAGCATGTCGGAGATTTGAGATGAAGAGAGTAGTGGGGAGGAGCAGAATGTACAGGGACCGAGCCCTTGTTTTAGACAGATTATTTGGCCGCAGGAGAGGCAGTTGGGGGAGGCGAGGAGGAGGGGGTGGCGGGTGGCGTTGCAGTTGCATTTTCTGTCTTCTTCCTTTTTAGATGAGGAGGAGGTGGAGGAGGTGCTGGTGGTGGTGGGGAAGAGGGACAGCTCTAGGGTGCGGATTGCGGAATCCTAGAAGCAGGGGCGGGTTAGTGGTGGGATTGGGTGGGTGTTGGTGGAGGAGGGGGAGGAGGAGAAAGGGGAGAGGGAAGCGAGCTTACCAGATCCTCAAGCGTAGTACTCGCGCCCTTCCCAGCTACACCGCCTTGAACCATCACTTTTGTTGGCGCCGGACTCGCGGTTCTGGAGCCACCTCTGCTGCTCCCACCAGTCTTACTCCGAACATTTGGTAGATCACTGAGTAGATTGCCCACTGCCCCAACCGATGTCTTCGGTAGCTGCTTCGCGACTGGGGTGGATGATAGGGCGAACGCGCTCGCTTGATCCGCAGCCGGTTGGTGTGGGCGGCGAGGTTTACCACCACCACTTGCATAATCGCCCACTTGATCCTTCCTATATCCACCACTTACGTCTCCTTGCCCCTCAATCTGTCGAGACGGCAGCTGATGTAAAGGTTCTTTCTTCTTTGTCCCTTTCCTGCCACTCCTCGGCACACTCTGAGCATCATTTTGGCTTTGAGCGCCATGAATTGGTGAAGCGATGGTGGGAGGTGCTGAAGCTGCGACATCTTCTCGTCGGGCATTGTAGGAGCTAATGAACTCGAGCGCTTTCGGTGTGTCGCCTAGGAGATTTTTCAGATGCTCAGCGGACTCGGGTTTTGGTAGGGTGGAGGTGTATGAGAGGATCTGGGAAAGGGAGTCGTGGTCGAGGGGGAGGAGGTTTGAGAGTTGTTTTATGGCCCAGTCGGAGGAAGTCATTGTCTCGGTGGGTACACGTGGGTGGGGAAAGAGGAATTAATGGTGGTTTGTGCTGAGGGTTGGTGGGGAGAGAAAGAAAGGCTGAAGCTGAAGCACGCGACGTCACGTGCAGAGGAAGTCTTGGATCTGTTAATCCATTTTAAGAAATACGCACCAATCCTAAAATATGCGTTTCCGGGAGAATCTGGGGGTGCTCTGCCGGCAAAAACAAATTACGCCAGCTGTTTCTTTCCCCCTGTGTACGTAGCAGTGATCATTTTCGGATGTCCGTGAAACGCCTCTGACATGTTGAAGTTGTCTGGAGCTTTCGAGAATTTGCAATTGATCGTGCTCTATGGCTGCATCTCGAATGATGGAGTTCGAGCTGCTTACACGAATTCCTTTCGCCATGCAACCGAGTCATCGGGCTAATTAACCATCTGGAGATTACTCCATACGTTAAATTCATCACGGCTAGGTCATGATACTTCATCTCCAATAGTATGGCCGCGCCGTCTTTGAGGACTCTTTCGCTCCTTCTCGCTTTCAGCCTTTTCTTGACCGCTCAAGCTCAAACCAAGACTGCGTGTCTATCACTCGTGCAATGAACACACTCCAACATTTCAGGCCAGCAGGGATCTTCTCCCCATCATCGCTTTCACTACACGCCTTAAAAGGCCTTTCATTGAGGGCGTCTGCCTGGATACTAAGACTACGAAACGGGCCACCAAAGTTGCTGGTACTGCACTTGCCATCACCGTCCTCGCTCCTTCCGCCATGGACTAGTTGCAGAATGTGGACATACGGGGCTCTAAGCAACGATCACAGCCATTCTTTGTGAGGCGCGGTCCTGGTTGGAAGAACTCATTAGTGTATTATGTACAAGCCTGATTAAGTAAAGAGTACCTCTCCAGGACAGGCCATTAAATGACGAATGTAACCCAGTCGGACGTGCAAAACTCAGTCCTACTGGACTTCCATGACGATGCGCAAGAAGGACCACAGTGTTCGGTCTTTATCAAATTACATCGATCCTGCCTTTTCACCCAACGTTCTGTGCTCTTTCCGCCCCCGCGACTTGGGAACAGTTGCAAAAAGCGGTTGCTCTAGAGTACCAGCGCGCCTTCTGCATTAGGTTGTTGACATGTTTTCGCAGGAAGGAGCCCTCCAACGTCACCTTAAAAACAATCTCGCTCCCAGAATTTTCTTCTTTCTTCAACATCACTCTCATCAGCATTTTGCAGACTCATCCAGCATCACTTCATCCCAAACAGCTTCTTCATTCGTTACAATCCACATACACTTGACACACACTTGAACACCCCACAGCACAGCCATGCATCGATCAATGATCAAGCTGGCTGTTGCCGGTCTGGCTTTCAGCCAGTCTTCTACAGCTGCTCCATACAAGCATGACTCCGACCTGGCTGGCCTTATCCGAAGCTCACACCTTGCTCAAAGATCATCCCAATCAGCCAACCCATACTTCTCTGCTGCAACCCAGTTCCTGGCTAAAGCAGCTCAATCCGATCCAAGCTACTCATTCCCTGAAGGAGACTGCTCCCCACTAACAGAGGTCACCGGACCACAAGTCGAGCCGGACACTGCTGAATCATTTCAGGTTTACGGAGAGTGGACGGTATTGACTCTGATCTCGTAGTAGTGAACCTTTGCTGACATGAGCAGGAACTGGCGAAGAATTCCACAGAACCCGAAGGCTACTACCTGATGTTTTCCGACTTGCACACTACGGTCGCGAGTGCACAGGCACCGTTGCTGTCAAGTGCGATTTTGAATACATACGATCCCGAAGCCTGTGCAGCGTATTGCAATGAGGATGACTACTGTCATGCAATCAACGTCGCCGTCGTCCGCGGACCCAGCTTGAACATAAGCAGCACAGACTGCCCCAACCCTCCGAGCATTAGTACATACTACTGCTTGATGCTTGGAGGCGTCATGGATGAGGAGCTTCCAGTGGATATGAGCTTCTACTTGGCAGACTTCCATGTAGTCGCAGCAGGCTCAAATGGTAAGTGCCTTGTTGCCTGCTACAATTTGCTTGATAGAACTGACCATCTCGAAAGTGTACAATAGAATAGCCGTTACAGGCGATGACGAGCCACCTGTTGATGATGACGAGGAAGACATCGACTACAAGCACAAGAACCTCTCCAAACGTGAATGCAACAAAGCACCAATCGTTATCAACGCCGATTTCGAAGTTGACGATCCCTCTACGACAGTCATTCCCACTGGCTGGAACGTCACCAACGTTGTACCTGCGGTAGCTTTCGGATTCACAAAGCCTGGTAGCACCAACAATGGAGGCACCTACGCCTTTCTTGCCAACATCCTTGCTCCTGATCCTTCAGAAGAGCTTAGTTTTGCAGGCTTCGCGCTTTCTCAGGTCATGAACACATGTGCGGGCACACGTTACAATACCTCTTTCGATTACAGGTTCGATGATCCTGCCAACGGACAGTGCGGTCTAGGACTCTTCGTCGACGACACGGAAGGGTTGGACCCTAGAGTCATGTATTACACGACCAGTGGGAACTACGAAGATACCAAGCCTCACACATGGATCTCGGTAAAACCATTGATTTTCACGGCGAAGCGCCCTGACGAGGTATTGAAATTCATGATCTTTTGTTCTGGTCAAGTATGGAACAATTACAGTATCGATAACGTCTATGTCGAATCGATTCCGAAGAACGATGAATGAAGGGGTTGCTGGCACTCGTGTCATGTTGAACACGCAGGTACCCTGATGAGCAGGAGTCTGCCGGCACAGAGTGGAGTTTGACGGAGTTGTTGTTGGTGTTGATATGATGTTTGCTGGGGAATGAACGGTTTCGGTTGTTGTGATTATTGTTTCTGTTGTATGCTAGTAGCCTTGTACACGAACAGGCACCATTCATTGCGTGTCTTGGATGAGTTATAATCACTTTCACGACCTCATTGAAGTCCATGATCACTCCCTATTCCTTGTTTCTAGCCCATGTCTACAGCAACCCCACATGCCAGTTCTTCGTACTCTTTCCGTTGAGAATTGGCGTTTGGCTACCAAGGAGGATCATTTCAGCACATGCGGTATGCTATGGACCCTTACTGGTGACCATTTTGTTCAGACCGTTAGTTCTACCGCGTCAGGTGTCTATGGAAGCACCCTTCCTCTTCACGTATTTGTTGATTCTGTTCAGATCAATTATGATCGTTGGGTTGCCAATGATCTCGCTGTCGTGACGACTCAACCAATGGAGTTGAACCTGGGTTTAGGTGGGTCGATTGGAGCGCAGAGGTTTGGGGTGGTATGAGAATATACTAGGCGAGAGGGTGATCGCAGATTGATTTAGTGTTAGGACGTGAGGTGCATGCTGAGGGGCAAAAGGGTGAGGTTTACGGGGCTGGTATTGGGGTAGGACGGCGGATGAATGGATGGGTGGTGAGGGAAAAGGAAAGGGAAAGGGGAAGGAAAGGGGCAAGGGAAGAGAGTAGGTCTGAGAGATCAGAGGGTGGCAGCCCATTCCATTCAAAGCTTGTCTTGGAGATTCAGAAGTTTCATTTCTGTCTTTTTTTGGGGGCGGTTCCTGAGCATTCGAAGAGAAGCGTAGGGACGGGGAAGGAGGGAGAGGTGAGTGGATAGGGGAGGGGAGATGGAGAAGCGTTGCAGGGGAAAGGTGTTGGGGGTATGAGGCTGGCTTGTTGTTTTAGTGGTTTAGAAGTTTCTGTGAAGTTTTGGGGGTAATTGTCCTGATATTGTGGCGGGATGGCTGATGGAGGGGAAGGGAAGAGAGAGAGAGAGAGAAGGGCGAGAGAATGGTGGGAGATGAGCTGGAGGTGTGCGAAGGGTGGGGGCTTCGGGGAGGCTATGTGCTTTGTCTGAGAGATCCAGAAATCGTTCAGTGGAGGGGATTTTGATCTCGTAAGAGGACGTCTGTTGGAGGGACAAGGACACAGAAAGGGGTCGAAGGGTGGTGTTGATGTCGTATTTGGATGTTTGATGGAAGCAGACAAAAAGGTGCGAGGGAAAGGGGTGAGAAGGTGGTGGAGAAGACGAAAGGTTCATTGGTTTGTGGGTATGTAGAAGGTGTTGGACTTGGGATGGCGATCGGTTTGCGTGCTACTTTGCGGCTATCGAAGGGATCTAGAAGTCTTGAATTGTGGTGTTGGGGAGGAGCAAGACCTGAGTCTGTGGGATTGGTATAGCGTTGGGATGGTGGGCTGGAATACAAGAAGACGGGCAAGAAAGGGATGGATAGGGAAGGGCTGGGCTGGATGCGCTGGCAATATTGGGAAGATTCTTTGTGTGCTGAAGAAGTACTCGTGCTGTATTTTACGACACAGTCTCTTGTGTAGAATGCAACAGTCTTGTCAGCAGTTTTATGCTAAAAGTGAGGGGAAGTACACAAGTAAGGGGGAGGGTCAGCCGTTGGGGTGATTGAAGATTTGAGGATATTTTAGATCAGGGGGGAAGCTCTTCGCGGGAAAGACGGAGCAGATCGATGTACAGATGGTAGCGATATCGCGAATGTCGGTTGCTGCGTTGAACAAGATCGAATCGAGTGAGGGACCAAATAGCCCATGCGAGGTGTAAGGGAGGCTTCTCGAACGGGCGATGGGGATGGGAAAGACGCAGCACGTATGCTTCGTACGTAGTTAGGCGATCTCGAGAAGTATTGGAAGATATTGGCGTGCATCGTACTCCGCAATTTGAAATCAAGAACCTTGAGCATGAATGTAAGACAAGCACCCGAGCTGCAGAATACGAAACGATAAGAGGTGGTACCCTTATGAGGAACTCCTGGCAGACAATGTATAGATGGATAGGCTATTAGACTCATGCAAGGCTTTTCAACGATTTTGGTGACCATGGGGTTGGATTTAGGAGTCTTCATCTCCGGTGACGCTTTCGAATACTCTGTGGTAGGCTCATGACAGTCTGTATTCAGGTCAAAGTTCACAGGTACACTATCTGGGCGAATGTGAACATCGTCTTGAAACATTCCGGTACTTTGCATCTTGCTTTGCCTCTTTACGGATGGGCCATGTCGAGATCTTGATGTTGCTCGCTGTTCCATCTTCAAAGTCTGGTGAGGAGCGACTTCCATGGCTACATTTGGAGGAGTCCCAGGCCGATCTGTTCCTTATGGCCTTTTAACACACCTCTTTTCGCAAAATTGATCTGAGCACGAGTTCTTTGCGGTGACTGCAGATGGCTACCTGACGCGTGGCCGCACGTGGGTCCAAGGAAGGAACATCATCGTGGTGATATTGGAGCCCGGAAGCGTTGTTCTGTAGCTCAAGCAAGCACAGTAGTTGTGTGACAGGATGATAACGTCTATCACTTAGTCTGCGACCGATTTCCTCTATGTAGCCAATCGACTACTGAATAGAGCTTCGAATAGACATCTTAGAGCGTAAAAGGAGCTGATACGTCAAGTAAAATTGTTCTCTGTGGGATGCTTTATAGCTTTAGACCGCCGACGTACGTTGCGTCTTAAATCCCGAATTGTGAGACACCTTCCCCCAAATGTTTCTATCTTCCACACGAGGTTTCTCTGTTTGACTAAGTCTATTATCGCCCGATCATTGGTCTCGTAGGCTTTGTGTAATATGCTTCCGGTTCGTGGGATACCACGCACATGGTCTAGAATATATTTCACGACGTCGATTTGCTGATTGTCTATCGCCTTTTCTAACGTAGAGCTTTCGAGAACAGCACCTTTCATAACAAATTTCTCGATGACTAAACGGGGCATCCTGTTGCTGACAGCGCTAGACAATGGCCTACTGAACCCTTATGGCCTTACCTGTACGTCATGATCCAGCATGTATGAAATCATAGAAAGATCTTTGCAGTGTCTGCAGGCTATGCCGGGGGCCGTCTCCAGTCCACTATGGTAGTCATGCTGGAACAGGTCTGCATCATGAGCGTGCAGTATCTTGAGCGTGTCCAAGTCACCGTATGTGAAGACGACTTGCAGAAGATCGTCGGATTTCAAACCATCTCGATAATTCAGACCACCTTGATGCTTATGCCTGCCTATTGGTTTCAGAAGCTTCTCGACAGCTGTGTGCCGTCTCAAAGCGATCGCGAGCAAGAGCATTGGACATAGGGTGCGGCCTTCTAAGGATTCGTAATTGGGTTGTTCCACATGGAATTCGTCAAGTAGAATTTTGCAGCTCTCAAGATCACCCTGTCTGGCTACTTCCAAAGCTTGGTACTCTTTGGCGGTCCATACTGCTTCGGAGCTTTCCTCAACACGCGGTGGGTCTTGTCGTGGCGGCGGCAGGTCGAATGCCTTTTCAAGTGACGTAGCAAATGCATCAAGATCCATGACGTCGCAGCGGCAAATCTGATATTTATGCCATCATGTTGCCACCGGGACTTGAGAGATGGTTTGGTCCACGATGATCATTCGAAACAACTGTAGTAGGGGGACGTGATTCGAGGCAACGATTCAAACATGCCTATCCAAGTGACTAATAGCGCTGCAGGGGGCTCCTGGGTCTATACTATGTGTTAACGCTCGACGACTAGTGTGTGAAACACTTCTAGTGTATCGATAAACGCTGTGGGATTATGCAACGCCGCAAAGTTGAAGGTCAAGATTCATACTGCTTGATCCATGGCGCAATGGAAACTGACTAGAAGAGTTTACCCCTGCACCGGTCATATCCCCCCACCGGTCAGTTCCCGGAATGCGCAGCCATGATGTTTTCTGCCGTTGGCATCCGGGTACTCTGGCCTAGCGCTGATCGGTGCAGGGGTTTGACCGGTGCAGGGGTAAACTCTTCTAAGCGCCGGAACAAGACTAGCTTAGCCAGGTATGATTGGTCAAAGAACGAAAGCGTCAACTTTTCTCTCTCTCACGATTTGATTGTCCGTTGAGTCACGTACTCAGCCAAATCATGATCTTGCAAAGCTGGCGGCTATCCGTAGTCTGAGCCACCTTCGCCAAGTAAATTTACCTTCCACCGTTCGGCTCGGATTGACATAAGTCAGGTGCAACTCTATGGACGTTGTGTTTCGCTTGTTTGGTGTTACTACGCCTCCTCAGAAGCGCTGATATCTTTACCGAGAAGCCGAGACCATAGCATTAGATGTAAGAAGAAACATATCTATGAGGGTTCACCAATCGGGGCGTCTCCCAAGGATGCAGCAAAGTTGGAGCTGGGACCGGATGCTTAATGGCTACACATTGCGCAAAGCGCTGCCACAAACAGACCTTGTGGCTATAACTCTCATACAGCCTCAGAGCCAACAGCAACCAACACTAATCAGTTTTGCCAGTTTGACTGCAGTTGTTGATGTTTCGTAGTCCCTGGGTCGAAACAAACGATGGATGAGTTTTGAAGCCTTCCTAGCCAAACCAGCTCGTCAATGTTGGATGCGTAAATCCGTAGCCTAAAACGATACCATAGGAAAGGTTCAGGCGCAATGGGCCAACTTTGGCAGATTGATCCTGTTTGTGAGGGTCTACTTGGGACAGCATCCTCACTGACCCTGATTCTCATTCGTGGAAACACAGTCCCACTGCATACCACGTAGGTCGTAAGTCTTGGAACAGTCGAATAGAATTTATCAAGAATCGTCTCTCATGTGGCATGCTTGTCGGCAGAAGACCACTGAGGCAGGTTCATCGCAAAAGGGCAGAACATCGAACATTTCCATGCAAGCATATATGTTCTCCACATCAAGCTCTTGCGTTGAAGCGCATTAATGATCGCCTGGTCTTCCGTCTTGTATGCCTTTTCAATCACTGTTTGGCTTGGCAAAAGATTGTGTTTGCCTAGAAGACATTCCAAGATATCGATGCATGAACGCTCGAGTGCCTTTTCCAGGGCCGCATTCTGGACAGGGGCGCCTTTCTCCACCAGCCTCTTAATTACTGTGAGAGGATGTCCATTACCGATGGCGTCAAGTAGCGGGTTACTGAAGCCTCGGGGGCAGATCTCAAGTTCGTAATCGAGCATGTAAAGAAGAACTGAGGAGTCCTTGCATCTACTGCAGGCGAGACCTAATGGCGTCTGAAGTCCCTCATAGTACTCATGTTGAAAGAGTTCAGGATCGTGATCGTGGAGCATCTTCAATATCGTCAGATCGTGATTGGACATGGTAATCTCCATGATGGTGGGGCTTGTAAGACTGTGATCGTTTGCAAGAGCTGTGCTCAGAAGGCTGGCAACAGTGGATCGCTCGCTCAAAGCTATCGCAAGCAGAAGCATCATCCAAGGAAGAGAGGAGTTGGAGTCGAGGCATTCAAGCCGCGGGTGGTCATGCTGAAATGCTTCCAGATATTTCTTGCAAGCTTCAATGTCGCCGGTCTCACAAACATTGAGGATCTGCAGATCCATTGATTTTCTAGGATCCTTTTTGCTGGATGAGCCGTTCGTTGAAGCTCCATCAGACTGTTCTGATGGTTGTGGCAAGTCAGGCTCCTGTGATGACGTGGATGTAGGCATGATGCGACAGTGAGTTAAAGATGGAACTTGAAAGGATGTAATCAGGCTAAGCATCGATAGCTTTGAGCGTAACACTCAGTGTATGGTTCGATGACCGCGAAGGTACAGTGTTCGGCAAGGCCTGAGGTGGGCTGGCGTCATAAGGGATGGAAAGGCGTGTTCTTAAAACGATTGCGGCCATCCTATGATCTTCCTTTCAATGACGAGCGAAGTAAAGCCTGGAACATCGAGTACATCAGCAAGCGCTCTGATTCATTCCAACGCACTATGCAGGGTCCGACTTTTAGGTCGCAGTGTGGCAGACGCTGTCCCCAACCAATGAGGACGAGGCCTGTGCTTACTAAGCAGAGCTCCCTGGAAAGTCTAAGCGCTAGGAGGACGACATCCTTCATCCTTGATAGTATCATATCTATAGAATCCAACAAACTTCCATTAGCATCATGCGAGAGTATAGACTATGCCGCCGAAGCCGACATAAACATCTGTTCCATCGTGCGGACCGCGTATCTGTTCGCGTGTATTCATTTGTCCATCGACATTATCGACCATATTGCCCCACCCAACATCGGTGTCTATGACTCATTAGCTCACCACTGCCTATGTTGTAAAGTCAATCTTGACTGACTTCATAGGGCTGCTCGCTATTCCCTAAGTCCTTAATGCTGACAAAATAACCACAGTGCCTTGCTCACTAATTATGTTCTGAGTTATGGAGGTCTTACGCTTCAACCGAGCAATCCTACATGGAATCATTGTCCCACCAGACAATCGCAGCTTCAATTGTCTCGATTATCGGCCGCATGGCTCAACTTCACGGAGTAGTCAGAGTTCGACTTTGGTTGAATGGTTCCACAATCTCCACGGCCAACGAAGGGTGAGGTTCACGAATCCCAAGATCAATGGAGCGAAGGATGCGTTTCGACTTTTGTACCAGGAGGGAATCTCGTTTCGGCTTTGGCAACATGGTCGAACTTCGCCCACTTGATCCCTGACAGTGTTTCACAACCATCACTGGAATATAGCGATGGCTGTGCACTTGCTCTTTCTACTTAAAGCCTTCTCAGGATGGAGGATGCTCCCTTTTTCCCTCATTCAATAGTAAGATCCGCTGGCTATTTCATACTTGCTATCAGAACTCGCAGTGATTTCTGAGATGCAGAAGAATATCGGCTACCCCATCCTCTACTGGACTGTCGAAGGTTTTGCACAAGTCTTCTATACTCGTTTGTAAATATGTTCATGTATACGGTGAGGCAGCTCTATACCAATTCGATCGCTCTTTTTTCAATCCTATTAGTTGTCCATTCGGTTTCAGGAGGCAGCGCTCTCTCATGCTGTCGAGATCCAGGGGACGCCAAGACGTGGAAACCTTGCCAGGGTCGTCCGAGGAAAATGTTCAAAGAGGGAGCGGGGAAGGGGTGAGGAGCTGGTGGGAATTGGAGAGGGTAGAGACAAACGGAGAAGAAGGAGACGAAAAGGTTTAAAGCAGGAGCGTAGATGGGTCGTAAGTTTGTAGAGGGCCGAGAGGGCAATTTGGGCTTGGATTAACTGCTGCGTTCACTTTGGTACTACTAATGGGAGATACGCTTGGTATGGGTTGCTGGGCAGCTGGGTAATTTTTGGTGCGGATGAATGGTACAGTACTATGGTAGGGGGTGGACAGAAGTAGCTTGAAGGCGGATGAGCCGCAGATGAATAGGATTGGGTGAGATGTGGATTGTTGGGGTCTAAAAGATGGGCGCCGTTGTTTGGTAGAGTTTGTTTGTCCTGGGGGATGCGAGGGATGCGAGATTCGAAAAAGCGGCGTCGGTGGTCTCTGAGGTTAAGGAGAAGAGATCGGCGAGTGGATTGGTGTGAGTGTGCGTCTCGAGGGGTTTCTATGGACTGGAGTTCAGCCATAGGAATGGGCCAAGAAATATGCGGACGCGCAAATTGTGTTGTCGCTGTAGATGAAACGAATGAAAGCAGGGACACAGATGTCCTTTCCAGTGCTAGCTTAAGAAAGATGAGACAAAAGCCAGAGGAAATGTAGACTGGTCTAACTGATCTAACCGGCGCTTGCGGACATGTTCATGGGCTCATAGGGGTTTTCTTCGTAAGTTGACATGCACTGCTTGTTATGCTCTCGTTCCAAAATGCTTCGCCAGTCTAGTGTGAGTTGTAGGTCTGTAATTGGGCAGCTTAGAGTTGCATTAAATGGTCGCAGGGTTGAACAGGACGTTTGACTTGCGCAAGCTTGCCGATGGTTCTAATGCATGGCGGAGGAACTCTAGTATACATAACGTAAATGTGTGAGCCACAACTTATATCACCAAGTTTAAATGACCAGCCAGCAAATAGTGTCTCTAAAGGCAATGCTGTACGCTAAAAAAGTAGCCCGTAGAGAAGACGCCTTTCATACGATCACATAACGTGATTACTGTTCCAGAGCGAGCATCAACAACGACTCAGATTAGTTATTAAAGATGCCGAGAACCTTCGGAAAACCATAACAGCCAGCATCATGGTGGAGTTAGCTACGATGTGAGTGATTGTAATGTCGTCGACCCGTAGCTAGCACCGAGATCTTACTGTAATCGCCATAGTCGTGTATTGTAAGAGTTAATTAGCGCAAATTATTATTGTGTTTCCTGACTGTTGCCTGCCTCTCCCTGTTGGCTCGCAGATTCCGAATTCCTGAGCACAATCCTCCAAGAGTTTCAATAAGCCAGATTCGATTCCTTCGTTGGATCGCGTCAATTATCGAACGATTCTTGGTCTCATATGCTTTCTCCAACAATTGCTTACATGGCGAGTAGTACGCATGGCTCAACAAAAACTCAAGAACGTCGAGCCGTTTATATTCGACCGCTGTGTTCAAGTCCGATTGACCGCGCAAGGCACCCTTGACAACAAGCTTTTCGATTATTGGTAGGCTAAGTCCGTTGCGGATGGCATCACGTAGCGGCTGACTGAAACGCTCGGGTCTGACATCAACGTTATGATCTAGCATGTACGAGATCATCGATGAATCTTTGCAACTTCTGCAGGCTATGCTAGGTGCTTTGTTTAGTCCACTGTAATAATCGTGCTTGAACAGGCTCAGGTCATGAGTATGGAGCGATCTTAATATGTCGAGATCGCCGTGTGCGAAAAGCTCATGCAAGAGATCAGCCGATTTGAGGTCGTGATCATGTGCAAATGCAGAATTTAGAAGCTTGTCCACTGTCAGATGTCGCTTGAGAGTGACAGCCAGGCAGAGCATCAGCCATGCAGTACTTTTATCCAAAGTCTTGTAGTCGGGTTGAACCTCCTCGTATCTTGCTAGATAGACTTTACATTCTTCAAAGTCGCCCCGTATACAGGCGTTGACTATTTCAATCTCTTTTGTTCTACTTGCCGCTGCCTCACTACTCTCTGCAGAGCTTGAGTCTTGTGGTTGCGGCGATAGGTCGAATGTTTTCTCAAGGGACGCAGCGAAAGCAGTACCTTCCATGGCTCAGCAGCAGCGACTTAAGGGCTAATCAAGCAATGATATTCTTTAGTTATGACATGATCTTGAAGGCGTAGCCCAGCGCCTGTTCGTTGTCGGAGAAAATCGTATCAAATAGCAGAGTAGATCAACAAAGGGATTCAAATTGGGTGTCAACATGAAGGGTGGCGTAGCGTGGGCTAAGCAGGTGCATGCTTTGTTTCAAATCACCACAGATCCATGCATGAAGCAATGGCTTCTGTTGCATCAGTAAGCACTGCGAAAGCATCTTGCGCTCTGTTATGGAGGGATCGAAAGATGGTTGAGCCAACCATCTTGCCGCCAAGACTACTTACTAAGCTTATCCTAGCAGTGTCTGATTGGTCGAGCGTCTTAAGCGCCGACATCGACTTTTGACTTCAAAGCACGATCTTCCCTCATACCATCATGAGACACCTGCACCGCATCCTATGTTACAGCAGGCTGAGTTGCGGTTATCTATTGCCTACAGCTCTTCGTTGACTAAGCTATCCTTGCCCGCGTTGTCTTCTAGACGACAACCGATCGAATTGCTAGTGCACCAATTGTCTGCTGTTTTGAATGTTCGATAATCACTACTTTCACTTACTGCGCCTCCAAAGAAGCGCCAGCTATAGAAGCGAGAGTCTGGAGGCCAAAGCATGAATTTCAAGAAGACACCCGCCTATCAAACTCCGCTATTCGAGGTACCTCCTGGCTACCAATCTAAATTAAGCCGCTATGTCGCTTTGACCTGCCACAGTCTATGGCTGCGGACTTGCCGCCAAAAAGACTGTTGACTATCAAACATGATGAGCTGCAGACTTTGCAGCAATTGACAACACCCAGGGTCACCATTCCATGTAGGAGCAGCGGTTGGCGTTTCGCCATCCTTGGATAAAACAAGACGATGGATGCGTTTCATATCCGTTCTGGTGGATATGTCACGCTATAGTCAAAGCGGTGCAATGCGTTGCTCTTGTGTATCTATGGATCAATGGCATATGCGGGCTGCGGATGGTCATCCCTTCGAGACAAAGACGACAGTGCCCCTGCGCCTAATCCAAATTCGTGGTATACCTGCAAGGACCGACCGAGGAACCCAAAGGATCCAGCTGCTTGGAACGAAAATTGGATCCCTGAAGGAGGTTGGGCTTGTGATGCATCCAAAATTGATTTTCCCACTGTCGACTGCCTTGCAGCGGACATGAAGACGTGTGGCCATGTTGGGAATAATAGCGTCTTCTACTCCTTTGGTGCACCAACCATTGATGTTTTACCATGGCGAAACAGACTTGGACCGAAAGGTGTGATGTTTAATGATGCGCTAGATGAGCCCTATTTCAAGAATATCCTTGGTAACCTGAAGTTTCGCTTTTACTTGCGAGACAAACTGGAGGATGGTCCATACAAAAACATGACCCGGGATAACATACTGGTTGCCAGATACAGCGAAGCCTTTGCAAGCCTTTCCAGCGATACCGCGTATCTAGTCGTACTTTCGTATTTAGGAGATCCGGTATCAAATCAAAACGGTCATCCTGGCATCTTCCAAACACCTCTGGCCAAAAAAAAAGGCGACGACAACCCGTTTCAAAAGGCGTGGAAGTACTTTGAGCTTCCAACTTTACAGCGCAATGTTCGAATGAGGCAGATAATCAGTATAGACTTGGCGAACCATACCCAAGTACCCCCTCCCTATACACAGACTGTGGACTGGCGTACCAATGGGCCAGAACGCTTCACAGACATCGACAACGAGCAACCTGCCAGTTTTGCAAAGGACATTCCGCTACCTGGCCCTGCCTCTGGAGCCGCGAAATATCGTAAACGAGACGTTCCTGAGGAGTTTCGTGCAGAAGCTCCTGAAAAGCCGAAGGACCCTCCATCTCCGCCTAGTTCAACAAGCAAGCCAGCACCACCAGCACCACCTCCACCTCCACCGACTGCAGCCCCAGCTAGCATTGAAAGCGCAAACGTCCAAGGTTGAGGTTGGCAGCTCACCCATACATGTGGGCACCTTGACATCAACCGCACTGTATTCGCCTGTCTCTAAAGCACTTGAGAAGCTCTGCCCCACAGCTGCAAAGACCGGACTGACAGCTTGCAAGACCGACTCTGCGACCATCAAAGGCATTCACTATGTTAATGGCGGATACCTTGCCAAAGACGGTGAATTGATCCTTCGCGCAGATAGTAGCAGCTATAATGAAACCTCTCTTCGCGACTCTATGATCAAAGCCGCTGCTCTTACCGCCCAGAATTCAGCAACAGACAAGAATTGCTACAAGGCTAAATATAGGACGGGCCACTCTGGACAGAAGCGATGGTTGCTGCCGGGCGATAGCGGATATTCTGATTACACACCATCATTGCTCCCACGAGGGGATAGACTGGCTGCTGTAGCACCTCTGGAGAAAACGATGTGCAATGCAGCACACTTTGCTGGGGTACATTACTACACGCCTGACTGGCGCAGCGCAAAAGAGCCGGGCCCGGCAGATTACATCGATGCGAGCTGGAACTTCCACGTCCCGGCAAGCGGCTACTTCGGTTGTGAATTCATTCAGATGCTTGTTGATGGACTCATCGTCGTTGCACCTGAGTTCGCCGTTGGTGAGGTTGAGCTAGGAGAAGCGATTGGTGCAATATGTCGCGACATGGTATCTAAAGGTAAGGAGAGCTAAGTTTTGAGATCTATGGAAACAAATCAGAGGCTCTGCAAGCGACGGCCTCTTGGGAAGTTTGTCAAGGTGAGCGAAGATGCGAAACTTGAGAAGCAATTGATGTGAAAGTTGAACGGTAGCTGGCCAAGGGCATCAAAGCATCAGCAGGTGTGGTTGGTAGAAGCAAATCGTCATAACGAACAGGTGTCGCAAAGTGCGCACTTTCAAATCTTTATAACTTATAATAAGAGCATCATCGGTGTTCACGTAAACCTGCGACTAGTGGTGAACATGTGGTCTGGAACCCATTGTGGTGTCCGAGGAAAGCTGTCTACGTAACACCTCATGATAGTTGTAGGCGACGAAGTGGTACAAGTACCAGCCTCAACAGTGGGAAGTTTTTTTTCCACAGCAGCACCCTGATTCGTTACCGCGCTAATCTGATATATTAGGTGAGCTTCACAGTCGTGCGTTCGAGCCTCAGGAACGTCTTGGGGGGTTCCTTTTTGGCCATTGAATGCTTCGCTCAGGCACGTTTCTGCCTTCCCTCACAGACTGATACATTTCGAGTGACAGTGCAGACCTCAAGGACATTTGATCTAGGACGCACTGCAATTATCTTGTCCAAAATGGGCCTTTTGGAAATTCTCGTCTTTGTCATGTGACTCTTCGAGTGTTGTCTATAAAAAGTCTTGGCGGGTGCCTCTAGTCTTTCGACGTGTGTTGTCTGTTGACACTCCAGAGATTTACCCCCACCTTGATTCCTTCACTTCATCACAACTTATTCTGTCACCTTCATTGAACTTCCTCCACTACGTGTGCCATTACTTGGCACCGTAGTCTGTCTACTATAGCCAACACACGCGTATGCCCGCCGACAGCGGTCGACCCTCATCATGAAGAGACCCGCGGTAAGCCAGCACAGCAAAGATACCTCGCTTAAAAAGGCTAGGGAAGGCCAGAACATCACAGTAAGCACGGATAGACATGAGAATCCTATGGCAATGTTCCGTCGAGGAAGACAGGTATTTATGGGAGATATCGAATGTCAGCACTTCGAGTGTCAAGAAAAAATGGCACAAGTTACTCGGTTCTTTGAGAAGCATAAGCATCTCAAGGAGGAGTGGTCAAAAGAAATGGTAGCACATAACGCCTCTCAACGATTTGCTCCACGGAGGAGACTTGGCTTCTGCAAATGGCACGCACCAAAGGACGCGCCCACCAGAAACGCGAGTCTCAACTTGAATTCCGTCTCTGAATTTCGCTGACGATTGATAGGAGGCCGATGGACAAACGCATACCGACCAAGGGGACGTCAATCTTAGCAATGTATCACAAGAGGAAGCTTCCCAAGAATTGGATGCTGGCACAACAGCCCCTCGCCATAGTCATTACACCCGCCAGAATTCGAAGCTCCCATCTTCCACCTCTGTCGATCCTCCTCAAGATCACATAGCGTTTGAGCCTAGCATCGAGCAGCTTACGCAAGAGGCGAGAAAGACGCGAGGCTCCGCATCTTCTAAACGTCGAATCCTGGAAGACTCAGACGATGATCAACAGTTTATGGTATCCGACAGAGAGATTCGTATCACCCCTTACACAACCCACGGGCATGTGGACCAAGATGTCCCGGGATCAAACCACATGACTGAGAACCCTGCTTCTTCAAGGGCTCTCAGCTCTCTGGAAGATGAACTCGTGAAACTCCACGTCCTTGTAGAGTCGAACGATCTTCGGGTACCGCGAACTCGTCTCAGGTGCGCAGGCGAGATGACTTTACTAAAAAAGCGGATTGCGGAATTCAAGTCGTCGTGTCCGCAGGATGAAGGAGAAAATTCGCCCTTGAAACGAGCGATCGAACTTCAAGGGGATATCTCGGAGATTGAATACAATTTACACTTTGCAGACCCTCGCAATACAAGGCCCAATACGGGAGCCATGGTATCTATTCCTATGGACAGGCACAGTGACATGAGAGTGCAAGCCTACATGGCACAGAAAGAAGAGGCAGCGTATGTCTATGCCCGTCAGATTGACCGGGAGGCAAAGCGTCCACGCCTACTCGCCCTCGAACGCCTTCAACGTGAGAATTCTGCAGCTCTTGTCGAAACCGAAGCCTGCAATGATCAGAGACCCCAGGAAGTGGAAGTCCCCGGTAATGAACATCCCAAAACCAAAACCTCCCTCACAGATCAAGTCATACAACCGATCATAGACCATGGAACGAATGAGGCAGTAGACCCACACCGAGATAGCGGCAGCAATGGCAATCAGCTGGATCCTAGGAGAAAGGCTATTGAAGCGGTGGACAGCCACCCCGACGACCCGAAAGCAGCCGAGGCTAAACAGATCAGCGACTTGATGATATTCAAACAAAATCAGACCGAGCGAATGAATCACCAAACTACTGAAATGGATACAATGAAAGCCAAGTGTGGGGACCACGACGCAGTCATCACCCGTCTGGACACTGAGAAAGACGCCCTACAAGGGCGGATTGTTGCATTGGAAGGTCAAATCAGTGCGCATGCTGGACGAGCCACAAGCCTTAATGATGAGTTGCAAACATTGAAGGCGGAAAAGGAAGCGCTTGAAGGCACTGTACATCGTATTGACAGCGACTTCCAAACGCTGAGAACGGAAAAGCAAGCCCTTGACGGCGAAGTACAAACGTTGAAGACCGAGAAGCAAGCCCTAGACGGCGAAGTACAAACGTTGAGGACAAAAAACCAAGATCTGGACGGAAAGGTGCAGACAAATACGGATAAGATTGCAACGATGGAAGGCAAATGGAATGAGTTCACTAGAGTATTGAATACCCATTCGAATGTACTCCGTGCTCAGCAATATGATGTGCATCAGCTACAAAGCTTCTTCAACGGCGGGATCGGCGCACTGAGAGCAATGCCTGGCTACAATCACGATGTGGGTATCATGATGGGTAGGGGAACCAATGTGAGAGCTGTGCCAACTGGGGTAAGACCCTCGGTCAACCAGGCACCGCCAGGTGCCAGTGTTTATGGCAGACAGGCACAATTTAGGGGGCCAACCCTGTTCAATCATGGCCCAAATACGGGTGCTTCTGGACGAACCGTGCAGGATGAAGGTACGGCACCTATCAATCATGGAACTGGTCCAGGTGTCTTTGTAGGACCCACTCAGATTGAAAGGCCCTTCGGTATGAATCATGCTGGCGCCCCTGTGGCCTTTGAAGGACCAATCCAAAGTAGAGCTCCAGGAGGCAACAACGCTACGTCAGAAGAAAAGAGCAGTGGTAGAGCCGTACCAACCGCACGGGCGCCCACGGCAAATATTGCGGCGTCGGGAACCGGCATCGGCGAGCCTAGATTGGGAGAATTCTATCTGGGCGCAACTGAGGCGGCAGGTAGAGGCAATCATACTGCACCGACCCGGGGTACAGGAAGAGCTACACAAGCCCATGCAGCCACGCGAGGACACAACACCAGAACTTGAAAGGTAAAAGGTAATTGATGGATGATCCAGGCTCAATGGGTCTTGATATACGTGAGATATGAGAAGACAGAGTGTATGCTGAAAGCCAATGTGATGTGGTGAGTGGTGAATAATGCTTGAGGATTGTGAAAGTTGTTTGCTGCGTATGAAAATATGTGATTTAAGTGGTATACGTACACCCGTACGGGAGAGACGCCAATACAATCAGTCTTTACATATCGGTCCCGACCTTACTCCTACCCCAAAACTCGCTCGTAAGACAAGCGTAGCCTATACGTTCGTCCAGAAAGCGCGACGCTTCGGCTTCCCGAGAAATGCGTTGAGCATTGAATGTGGTTTGAGCTCACGTTTCAGGCTTTAACGTAATAGACCAGACATATGCTGCCTTGGCTCCTCGTTTATTCCAACTAAAGCAGTTCCCGGGCTTCTGCTGACAAGATATACTCGCAATTCAAGAAAGGTACTCCCTTATATGCAGGGAGGTAATATGGTGATTCAAGGTAAGGGGCCATCTTGCAAACTTTCAGGTACATTGATAGTCGGAGATACAGCGCGCTCAGCTGTGCACCCAAACTCATAAGAGAAGCACGAGGATGCGTTCAAGACAGCTTCATATTCGCATTCAAGCATCGTATGAGGGAGCTTTCCTCATTACTCGTCGCGGACACACGCTCACATGAGATTGCTGGTATCGCTTGGCTCGTCGCCACAAAGCGTACTGGATTTGCTGGGAAGATCAATCTTGGTGCTCAGCTGTGCGATACATGGTAGAGTGGCTTTGTATTCATGCCTAGGCATACCGCCGCATTCGTCTGCTTTCTAAATGTGCCAAGCTAAACAAGTCCGTCAGAAGTGGCATTGACACAACAACATGCTTGGACGCGTCAAATCACGTATTTAACATGAACCTGCTCATGTTCTTACACCTCTATGAATCTTCACCACCGTGCTCCAATTACCGACTGACTGCTCGGTAAGACCATTTGGGAATTGTTGCCGCAGGGAAAGACGCTGACTGTTGCACAGGTTTTGTGGCTCCCTTCTTCACCCACCCCCTCGTACCACCCGAGATTTCTTGGAAGTATGGATCATCATACTATTGCCATGCATACAAAGCTTTCTCAGCACCATGCTACCGGTGCTCGGAGCTCAGATGAAGAACAGACACCTTCGAAACCGTGCAATGGCGGTACACACATGCCCACTGAAGAGCAAGAGTCACACATCGGTATTGGACAGAAACCAGCGAAGCGTTTGGGTGGAGAAGTGGATCTAGCAAAGAGCATGATACCTAGTCATTTCAAAAGCAACAGCGTCAACGCTGCTGATGAACTCACCAATTCTACCACTATGACAAACATCCCCAATGAACACTGCAGGCAGGCCAAACAGCTCCAAGCAATCCAAGCCCGCCTCTTCACACTCTCAGACAACGATAAAATGCATAAGAAGCAAATCGCCGACTATGAGAGCCGATTACAATACCTTCAAGGCAAAGTAATCATTCTTCTGGACAGCATGAACGATCGAGCGCAACGCTTCGAGGAACGCCTGCACAAAATACAGGAGACTTATTGCGAGATGGTTGCTGAGAGGGAAGGCGAGCTGGTGGAGAAGGATGAGGATATAGCGAGGTTGAGGAGTGAGTTGGAGGAAGCCAAACGGCTGGCTAGGGGTGGGTGAGAAGGATGTGTGAAGAACTTTGGAGAGGTCTTTCAGGAATTACAACATAGCTGACGAGGTGATCAGACTTATTCATAGAGCAAAAATCTATAAGGGTCCTGGTGAGATGCGTGGATACGTCTGGCTTTCATCGTGAAGATCGGAGATGTTGCCTATCATTTGATTACTCAGCCCAGATTTTGACTGATGGCTTGTCAAATACAAAGAGATCGTTTGCTCCTGACAATTTCTCCAATCACTGGAATCTTGATTGCATCAGCGCTGTTTGCCAAAACTTACATATCCATGCCCTTTTCTTTCTCCGCCTACTACTCTGAGCTCTTCCCAAGTACGGTTTCCACAGACTAATACTCTGATGGGCCGTAGCTCTATTCAATTAAATGCTGTTCATCAAGACTTCGAAAACAAGACTGCAAATCCCCGCAGAGAATCAACATGCAGTAGATCTGATATGAGCAATGGAGAAACACAGCAAGCGATACGGGAGGCGTTGGTTACGCGATGAGCACCTCTGCATCCTCAAGTCTGTGAATTTTATATTCATGAATGGTGACTGCACAATGAAGACAGATGTCAAGTACTTGAGACCTTCGCTGCACAGGCGCTCAGTTTAATATGTACTTAGATAGACGACTTTGCAACAAGACGAACACCCCGTTGTAAATCGCAATTCGCAGTAAATCCAGTTCCTGGTGGTGATGACCGTGGACGGGATGGAAGTCTTTTTGTAATTTACACGAACTTGTATTTTTTATCCCTTTGGTTGCCATGCAGGAGCACATCTTGCGTTCAAAACGAAACTTAAACATGCGTTTTCACCGCCTGGCTTTTTTTGCATGATTGATAGAACGAGTATGTCCTATTCAATTGGAGCATGATCCGTTCCAAGCCTTTGACCTACAGATGGTAAGAGCCTGATGCATCCCAATTTTCAGCGCCTTCCGAGCCTACATTTCCTTTATCACAGGTTCACGAGATGCTGAATTCACGTGATGTCCCTCGTTGCTCCCAGCAAACAGTCATCACATTCTACGGCGGGCTTTTGACAGGTGGTTCTCCACGAGAGGCTCTTTCTCAGCTCAGGTCGCAAAGGAATGAACTTTAGAGGTACATGATCTGCTGCCACTTGGAGTTCACGGTGCGACAACAAGGATATCATTCCTAGTGGCGCCGTCCAGATGCATAACAGGCATCGACAATCTGCTTCTCGGCCTCAGGTCTACACAAAGAAAGGCATACACTTCCCTCAGACTTACTCGAGCAATGTGACTGGAGCAGTGAGCGAAAATGTTATGTAGTCCGACGTATTTGCTTAGGCATGACCTCATAACGAGTGGCCGATATGTGACAACGATAGCCAGACTTCAGAAGTTCACGAGACTTTAGGTAAGCACATACCATACAGCAGACAAAAGATGGGGTACGCTTATGACGAATCAATCATGGATGATGAATGCAAACACGACATAATTGAAACAGACCACAGCATTCACATTAGAGTAGCCACGCCTGGTTCTTGAAACTCCACTAGTATCGTCACGTTCCAGCATGCTTCACGATGACTGGACTTTAAAGTGGAGGCTGGAAAAGTGCTCGGCTGACAATCTGATGCAACACCTCGATCAATGGGCTACCCCTTTTATCGATGGCAAGATGACTCATTCTTCTCTTCTTCTAACATGGGGCTAGAGCATAGTGGCACAGCTTTCGTGCCCAACGACTGGTCATATCTGCGTGGCTGGCTGAGACATGCTTTGAGTTCAGGGTGTTGAAGGTGAAGCGGAGGGTAGGGTTCCTTCTTCAAGGCTGCTTGTGTTTACTGTTTCTTCACCGTAATTCCTCGTGACACATGGTGGCTTCAAGTCGAGACACGGCTAGGACGTACATTCTAGAAGAGGGTTTGACATCACTTCCTTCATCACTGACAAGCTAGAATTGCTGATGTGTAATGTGTTGGTTTTGTCTTGGCAAACATATATAAAGGCCTCGAAGTTCCCTCTTTCCAATCCTCTTGACATCTAACTTCCTACTGCATCTCTGCAGTAGGAGGTTGGTAAATATATATATATATGTTACCCTTTCTATGACGATCCTCAGTGCTATGGCGCCACCAAGCAACAGCCATCTCCAAGCTGGGCACGGCCTGTACCCACTACACGGGCACTAACAGCAAACACGGCGATGGCGGAGCCAGTGTTGGCAGGTCATCACATCATCTTCTCTTCGTGTCAATGGTAATGGGGCCAAAGGGACCTATAGTAATGCGACAGCAGGGTCAAGCGCTCATAAGCAGAACCATACCAACCTTATGTTGCGTCGAGCCCGCCATGTTTACCTAGGAGATATCGACTGTCAACATGAGAAGGGTCAATCCGACAAGGCATGTGTCGATCTCTACATGAAAAAACACCCCGAGATCCGAAGTAAACGGTCGAAGGAGATGGTCGCACATAACGTTTGCCAGCGATTCGCTCCAAGAAAGAGGCTTGGGCTCCGCAGTCTGTATGCCCCGAAGAAAAATCGGCGGATAAGGCAATCCTTGATATCTCGCATAAATAGGGTCTCAATGGCGAGGCGAAATGTCAAATAAAAGCCAGAGCCACGGCCTTTGAACAAGTCAACAAAGTGAAAGGCCATCATGTCAAATGATCCACACATCGAGTGTCTTTGACCAACGTTGGCTGCAAGAACAAGGCTTATCAGACCCACCTTTGTTCTATACGCAGAGTTGTGTGTTTGGTATTCATGAGCACTTCTGAAACCGTTGTTGACCCAAGAAATAGCTCCAAATGCAAATACCAAGGCTCCTAGCAGACAGGTGCAAAAGGCTCTCAAGCCTCAACAGCTGGCCACGGTGCAGAGAGGTCCCAAGAATGGGTCTCGAGAAGGCAAGAACCAGGAACTATGGCGCAACGTGTACACGGTCGAATGGAGAGATTTTCATCTCCACATGATCAAGTTTATGTTCTGCTTGCTGGCCAGAGTGCAATGACAGACTATCAGATGGGAAAATTCAACTTCAAGAATGCCGTCTCTAGCTTGTCTACAGTTCCAGACGACCATTCCAAGCAACCCATCTATCAAGAGTTGATCAGTCACTATGAGACCTGTGATGAAGCTGGCACCCTCAAGGGCTTAGAAAGTCTAAGCCCAGAAGCTAGGGTTCTACACTCAAAACAGAAAGACATAATGAGAGAATGGGAGATAGATGATCATTTGCAAGAGGTGGACAAATGGCTGGCAAAGCGTGGCACGTATAGGCAATGGGCTCAGCAGGCGTGGAACGAGGAGTTCCCGGGTCAGCCAATGGCAGCGAAAGCCCGCAGACCTGCCGTTGGGGCTCACCCGGAATTAGATATCAGCAGGGGTCCTCAGAAAGGTCTTGGGAGTAACAAGTTCGGTCATTCAAGGAATTCTAGAATTCAAGAGCAGCCACTCCGATCTCAAGAAGATGACGCGTCTCAAAGTTCAAGGGAGAAAGTGTCGCCTGTCATGGACAATGCAGAAAATCAGGTGGAGAGAGACGATCCATTACATGTTAAGGAGATTTCTGACCAAGAGGATGCCGATGCTTCAACCCAAGGGGGTGACGATGTTCACCGACAGCGAGCCGCCAATACGGTCTACAAGGACAGTGAAACGGAGGAAAAAGCCGTCTCCGAAAGGCTACAGACCTATGAGATGGCGAAAGGAGCAAAGAAAAATGGAGACCAATGTGGTCTACAGAATGAAAAGGCCACTGAGAACGACGATGCGGCTGCTGTCCATTTTCAAAAAAAAAAGAGGGCTACCAAGATGGCCCACATGCCATATATCTCAAACGGCAAGAGAACCAGGCAGTTGGAAGATGTTGATGCTGAGACAGCAAGGGACAGCGGCATCTACGAAGAGATGGCTACTAATGGGAACACAGAAAATGAAGCCAGTCGCTTGTCTAAAGGCAAACGCGTCCGATTTGCGTCCCCTGAAGTAGAATCTTCTTCCCACCAGGCCTTGCAGGAGGCGGCCTCTGGCACTTTAGAGGGGTCGGAAAACGATGATGTCAATCCCTGCTCAGCGTATCAAGCTGCAATGTTAGATCGCGATCGGGCGAGGGACCACGCTCAGAAGGCTGAAGCTGCAGTCTTCGGGTTGGAGCTGGAAGTTGATCGACTTGAACGAGTGACTCGCATATCTGGTCGTAAAGCTATTGACGGCCATCCCACTAGCTACCCTCAACTTGTATTGATATAGACTAACGAGTTACGCCTTCCAAAAGACCGTTTAGCGGCTCTCCCCACACTGATGCGCCTCCTTTGAAACTCATCAGGCCACCGAGACACCAGATCGAGAAGGAGCAGGACAAGAACCATGGAGCAAGACTGCCTACAGGAAAACCATTGGGGCCAAAGACAGCCAAGGCCATAAGCAGGAAAATGGCAATAGAGTTGAGACTCACGGCCTCTAGCTGTCTTCCCAAGAAATTGGACCTCCGATCTTAGCCTTGGAAACCGTTAGCCGAAGAGGCATTGGGCTCAAGCAGCATAGACATTCCGCATTTGGTCAGAGCCATGCAATTCCCGTCCACGTCCCTACACATCAGCCTATTGCGACACTCGAACATAGGCAGAGATTACTACTTGGCGTCATTTCAGTAAGTAAGTCAAGGCTGGGGTTGAATCTCAGTCGCTATGAAAAGCCCATCGCCTCACTCAAGAAAAGATGTCTCAAATCACAAGGCAGAGCTGAAACACAAGAAAAGGCTGGGTCATAACAGACAACGTGCGACCACACTCATGAAAGAGGTTGAAATACTGGAAAAGATGATCAAGCCCGGTTCAAACCTCAACGCCATCGATATAGGCTGGCAGCAGACCGTTTCAGGCGACATTCTAGACGTCAGCGAAGCCAGACTCAAAGGCAGAATGTCAGCAGCGCCAAGATATCGGTGAGAAGGATCTGATGAAGCATAACGTACCAGTGGCATTTGTTGTCAGTATAGGTTACTGTTAGAGGATGGTGAGGGAAGCGGAAGAGAGTGACAACTGAGAATGTTTTGGAGATAGCCATGCATATATATATACTTGGTGTGGAGTATGGGGTGTTTTTGTGCACACATTACTTGATTTGCGTGAGTTCACTACCTTAGACCATATAAGACGAAAACGAGTATACAGGAGACATAATCATCGCTGCCGATATCATAGCAATGAATCTCACAATTATAAACTTTTAATAATATGTGCTTGCACCACGCTTCAGAGCGATGTCTTAACACTGTGTACTCGACCTGTTTAGCACGAGAACTACAAGCGAGGTTGTAGCAATAAGCAATCCTGAGGCTACTACTTCAAGATTCGACAGTAGTAGACTCTTTACAGATGGTGATATTCTTCTAGCAAGTCTATAGAAATCTGCCAGGCTAAACATACGGCGCGGGACGATGGTTTTGGCATGATTTGGTCGTTGAATTTATTGAGTCTTTCGCAGAATCTGATTACATTGGTCGGAGATAATAATATACAAGAAGGCAGCTAAGGCTCTCGTCATTCTCTATCCTGACTCTACCTCGAGCTCTGCGTGTGTAAAAGTGCTAATACACCGATTGATATCCACTCTAGCGCTCCCTTCTTGCCATACTCCATGTTCATTCATCTAAATGTCGCTATTACAAAGGTGAAACGCGCTCGAGAACGTCATAACTTCAGGAATGGAGATAGTCAAGGAGCGCATAGGCATTGCCTCGTAATCATTGATTCGTCTTAGGCCCTAGCCAGCCGCTGATAATTATCATGCCTCTGCTAGGTATCAAAGAACCAGCCCAAATCTCCGCAAAGAAATCACCACGCAAACGGTCGCAGTACTTCACGCCTTCCATCTTGATGCCATGGTAACCACATCTAGTATCTCGTCCATGTCTCGCCCCATCAAGTCTGTTATGCAGTTCATATGTTTCTTCACTTCTTCTCACCCCTTTGTATTAGAACCAGCATCCAGCCCCTAGTCATCACGCTCAATAGTCGCCCAGCGAATGTCCATGGCATCATCTGACGACTCCGGTGGATTCTCGCGAATGGGCAAAGTCAAAAATGTAGAGGTGTTGTTCGATGAGGTAGGCGCATCGGACGGTGCGATGACGTTAGGCGAAGCTGGATGTGCTGGAAGAATTGTCCTGAGAAAGTCGCGTGCACTGCCGGGCACGAAAGGGATGTAGTCCGGAATATTGTTTGGATCGAGAGGCTCTCCGGCCGCTAGAACTAACGTGTTAGTAAGTCTCTCTTCACATCGTGATGCAGACGTACAAGAAGACTCCATATATGCCTGCGCAGCACTCGCTTGGGAAGGAGCCCGGGCGTGTGATACGATGTATTGATGTACTGGTGTTGGAAAGGATTTCGAAGTGCTTGACACTTGTACTGCAGGTTGCCTCGATGCGTTGTAGCGCTGCTTCTGAGAAGCAGCCCACTCTCGAAAGTTCTTGTTTTTCGTCATTGCATTATCCACAATGCGCTTTTTTCTCCTGGATTCTGCGTCTTTGTTTGCATCAAAGTTGGGATCCTCATAGACCTGGTGATACGTCCGCTGCCATTTCGACTCATGCATCATGACATCCTTAGGTCTATTGACGTACCTCCCTGCTTTTGCCCTGACTTTCTCCGATGCTTCTGCCTCGTTGCGTTTGGGTGCTTCCTTGGCTGGTCGGCGATTGGGGCGATTTTTGTGGGCGGGCTTGTGCGAGCGGGCCATCGTGGGCAATGACTATTGGAGTAGTTAGGACAGAGGAAGCACTTGAGCTTTGAACAGCAGTTGTAGGACAAGAAGCTAGTGTATTGTATAGGGTGTGGAGAGAAGTGAGAAATTTTTGATCTGTACAACACCAAGTTGCCAAGACAAAGTCAACACAGCATATCTTGGTTAGCTTAAGCAGAAAGATGACGTAATGTGCGTGGAACTCTGTGCATCATTCCAAGCTGTATTGAGATACATGTTGCCAGATACATCCAATGAATGAAGAAGATCGAGGAGGAGGAAGGATTGAAAGGGAAGATCTTGAAGGTCAAACGAGGATGGCCGGATCTTTTGTTGAACCCGCCTTCTTTAACAAAGTTTCCTATTACGACGATGATGGTACGTTGGTTCTACACAACAAATCAAGGATATACGTCAGGTCATACTTGAGTGAGTACTTGGGTGAGTAAATCAGCGCGAAGACCTGGCATACACTATCATGAGACCTAACCCAGCACTGACATCTAGCTTATTAGGTACCAGAACTTTCGTCGTTGTCAAGATCTGGAAATCGTAAGGACATCATGTGAGGCCGAGTGTATTGAACCAATAATCTTCTATATCCACGCCGTCTTGTCGCTTTGAGCACTGTTGACACTATCCCGTTGACCGTCAACTAATCGGGCGTTCAAGTATGCATACTTGATTTACTTTTTGATCTCAAGATCAATCCTGGAATTTGCGCTTTGTTTTCGACATCAATTTTTCGCTGAAGTGCTATGTGCCATATATTCTTTTCTCGCTCATATGCGTATTACATGGCGTAAGTGGCTGTTCGGCAGCGGACGAGATCGTACGTCCTCATGATCCTAATTCTGCTGGAGGCTAGACCGTACGCCTGTGCTACTTCTTATAACACCTGCTAAAGTATCAGGAAGAAATGATGCACAGGAGCCACAGAAGACTTGGCAATGCTGAATGATTGCCCTGCAGAACTTCTTACAGCATCGTAGCTCGATTTTCGTCGGGCGGACCATTTACATAGATCTTTATGCTTCACTTCCTTTTCATCGACAAGGGTCTCCTTCTCCACACAGTCTTCGTTGTGCAGATGTACACCAAGAGCCTGGTACACCTAGAGATAGTTTCGTTGCCATTTCTACTTCTTTACCATGACAGATTTCGCCTTGTTGGCTTCCCCAAGGGTTTTGAGTTGGGCTTTCACCCGACGTTTAGTGTCGCTCGTAAGATGTTGCTTGAGTGCGTAATTCTGCGATAGCTTGCTCTTTCTCAGAAGGGATGACCTTAGTTAAGGCATTAGTAGCTTCCTTTGAACCTTGAGCTCTGCAACCACACTACCCTGACTGGTCACGCGGCCGGATAGGTCTTGTATGGTGGTCGTCAAGCTTGTGCTCTGAGGCTTTCATCTCCTATTCTGAGTGTGATCGGCTGTCCTCGATTGGGCCTCCATCGATTTCGGGTGCGGTACGGTAACAGTATTGAAGTCACTTTGGGTACTGAAAGGGTAGACGATGAAGACGACTGCAATTCCGTGTGAGACCGGTTATGCTGACGCGGCAGAGGGCTAGCCGCAAGCTCCCTCCGCGTTCTGTAAAAGTGAATTCGCAGATCCCCACCTACAAATATTGGTCCGACGTGACGAGGACCAATAGTGTGCAACTGCTTTCTAGCTTGGCGATGTCCGTTTATGGTTTAAGAGCGCTCATGATAGTTGGGTTACCTCTCATATGTGCAATGATGGCTCTGAAGTCCACTTTTTGCTTCCTTAGTGACGAAATCTTGGCTGCACACCTGCTCTGAAGCTTTGGCTGTCTGACGATATTTGTATTGCCTGGTGAGGCCTTCCAAAGTATGGATCACAAGGACATGGAAGGCTTGAGCAGGCCGTCGCCGTTAAGGAGTAATTGGGAGGTCTTAATCCTCAGCGGGCATCCTTTGAACTGCTTGTTAAGCTCTCAATCTACGCTGAGGCGTCGACTAAAATGAGTTTGGCCTTGAATCAATTTAATGCTGTTGTGTCCGCTTCGTTTGTCCTCTCCAACCATGCTCGGTAATGACTCTCCGCTGTGTTGTACAAGCTGAAACCCAACACTGTCATGCCAGCAAGCAAAGCGACCGCCTGATCAAGATCCTCGACGGAGGAAATCTGAATTCGGTATGAAAGAATGGACTATGTAGAAGGCTTCAGCTTGCATTTTTGCCCACAGCTCGGATGGAATATCTTTTGGGGTCAGTAGCAATACTGGCAACAAAGTCGTTACTAGCAAGATCGGTGAGCAGAAAGATGTCGTAAAAGTGAGAATCCTCGCCCCAATACTGTCCAGAAAACTATCTCCTAGTTCGATCTTTTCCTCTCGTTCAAAGTGCCTTCCAGACCGGACCCAATCTGCCGTCTTTGGCAATGAAGTACTCATCATCGTGTGCACCGGATTGGAGCTTGAGATTTCACTTGACATGTGGAATGCGATCCTTCTAGTGGCGAAGAAGATAGCAATGATCGTCAAGGCAAAGAGAGCGTAGAAGACCATGATAGCCCCAATGAAGATTAGGAGGCTCTCAAAAGCGATTAGGAAGCCCCTGCTCAGCCTTATTCTTCCACCGTCTTCGGTGGATCCAGAGAGACTCAAGTAGACTTCGCTGGAGAAATATAAATGCGCTACGGTCGTGAGCTAGACACCACGCTTAACGTACTTGAAGATCGCAGCCTCTATAAATAAGATGCAACTGATGGCCATGAAAGCCTCAATCACAACCAAGGACGCTTCGATACTAGCTACTTGCTCTGTCGTTATAGAAGCGCGGTCAGATGTGGATATTGAGTGGAATCGTGTTATGAGGTGAGCCGCGGCAATGGCTGGAAAGGCGAGCATTGCTATCATGTCGGTTGTGATTGAATCGTGGTGACGCCTCTTTAGATGCAGGGCATAGGTCATCGTGTAGCCCAAAGCCGTAAGGTACCAGCCTCCAACAGCCCCAGGTCCGTAAAAAGATGAGACAAGATCAAATCGACCTTCATTCTCGGATGACATAGCGGCCTTCACGTGCTGCAGAGCTCGTCCCCAGTCAGGGTCGCAATGCCTGTAGAAAATCTTTGGATGTAATGTGTGTTGGTAGAGACGTCCAAGAGGAAGTGTGTATCGCGTTGCGATTAGAGTTGCATGACAGCAGGCTGACCAGGCAGCAACATTGAATGAGCAGTGACAGGGGTGATAAAGGTCGGTAAACGCCCTGATCGAGGAAGGCAAGGCTGCGGTGACCTCCAATGAGAACGTCCCCGCCCTTACTGCATGCGTCATTAGACCCGGCATCTGATAGCCCGGCACTTGACTAGAATATTTACCGAAGAGCCTGTGACTTCAGAGGTTAGATCTGGGCGTTTGCGCCAGGCACAAGATGTCATAGGAAACCATCTAGGGAGCCCCATGAAACCGTCCCGGAAATAAATTGACCTGCATGCTTTGTTGTTCCCAGAACACGTTTTTGGAGGGATATTGTTAGCAGAAAAGCGAAAGCAAAGATTTTGGAGTGAATCTTCTAGATGAGTTTTCACCCAGAGGAATTGGATCCAATGAGGTCGAGCAAATCGAGTCCTGGTCGTCAACCTCAACGCTGAGTGTATCTCAACAAGGAGCTCGCGAAAGATCGCAAGGTCATATACGAGCACTGATCGAAGATGGCGCTGACTTTCCTCTTCCATCATGCGCGCAAAACAGCACCTTCCGATGTGGTCTAATACTGCACCATGCACCATTGCCTTACGAACCATTGATAGGCTATCTTTCTGGTGCTTGGCATCAGGAGAGCCGATTGTCGTGAGACTGCGACGTGCCAATCCGAGTGTTCCATAGAGGCTTAAAATTACAAGCAAACCAACAGATGTGATTTGTTCTTCCTAGACACAGCATCAGTCGAGGTGACTCGCTCCACACATGAGAACGGCTTATGTCACCACTTGAGGCTTTCTCGTCGGCGCTAAGTCTGCGTGTGGACTCTGAAAATCTGAAGATAGGAACGAATAGTCGGAAAAGGGCCTGAATCGCCTTGATCTTTTGGACTTCATCCAGCTTTGGTGTCTCTTTCGGCGCGATCCTTGACATGATACATTTTTGAGCCCAGAAGACTGTTCACGATTTCACTCCTTCTCAGCACATCAAGGTGTCTGGCTACTACTACTTCGAGAGCAGAACCATACTTGCCAAATGCGTTGCCAAGCCGTGAACCCTATGAGACAGCGTCCAAAACTTCCGGATACGTGACTTTAGGTTTACAATCTTCGCAACAGGCCAGCATCTGTCATTAACTTCCACACCGTTCGGTGCAAAACGTGCCCTCCAAGTGCCGTCTCCTCAAGATTGTCATTGGAGCATAGTAAATCCCTTCAATGCCATAGATCCCGTTACGAGAGCAGGTATGGGAGGGTGATTGCGGACAAGCTGCACACGGCCCGTGCATCTAAAGCAAGATGAGGGGCCGTTTGCTGCAGAAGGACCACCGTTCAAATTGACCTACCTAAATCAACGAATATTCAGGTGTACACGAACCAGCAGAGTTTCAAGTTAGCTGCTCTTTAAGCTAGTGCACTCATTCTAAAGGATAAGATGTCTTTTGCTTGGGCAAAACCAAAGGTGTGGACAAAGCTTGAGGCCTCAAAAGACAACCCAGCATGCTACGAGTGGGATTTTGCTCTAATAGTGCTGCGAAGGGCCTATGGGACTCGCTCCGGCTCCTGCCTACTACAGCAGTATGACGAGCTGACTGTGAGGTTCGGAGTCAATAACTCAAGGTTCATTTGATGTTCATCATAGATGATATCATCTTTGTTTTTGTTTTGTCTGCCAGTATGAGAAAGAGCCACTGAAGCGCTTGCAAGCTAAGATAAGCCAGATAAGCTGGCGCACGGCCGGGGATCTTCGGGTAACGGGCCGAAACCTCGGGGGCCAGAGCCGCCTGCCGGGATCTCTTTACCCAGGCCCTCATCCTGCTGCAACATCAGTATGTTTTCTCTTGACATTTCTGCATCATGATCAAATATTTGGTTTTCCTCGTCTTTGCCGCGATCGCGCTATCTATTTCTACCGCCAAAGCCTCGGATTGGCCGATTTGCGAGTCATGCCTACCAGATGAAAGCATCATTGAGCCCGGGGTGGGCATTGAGCTAAGTCTCGACTATGGAACAATCGCAATCCGCTTCCACAACGGTTCCAATGTTCCTATTGCCAAAATACAGGGATCACCTGCCTACCGCTCAAACATGAGAGACCTACTGTCAGGCAGTCGCGCCCATGATCATCCTCCGTTATTGACCCAGCAGTCGAAGCAATATCTGCCCAAATTAATCCAGTCGCTAGCAGCTCATTTATCCACCTCTGTTTCGGCCCAGAGACCCGTTCCATCTGTCCTACCACCTGAAACAACGATCTTCGAGATGATAACAGCCCTCACCCAACACGCAGCGCCGAGTCTCCAAAAGCCGATCACGCATGTCACAATCGCAACCCCAATATTTCTCAGCCGAGCGCAATGGACACATCATTTTGCTCCAGCAGCCTCCCGTGCCGGTCTCAAGCCCATCGGCGCCCTGACTCCAGACACCAATACCATGGAAGCTGCTGTCGCAGCGGACGGCTACATGATGTGCCCTGACTACACGGATGTCCCCAGCTGCTACGACGAGATTGACTCTTTTCCGTTCGAGCACATCATGGCAGTTGAATATTCTGATTGTGCGCTCTCCGCTCTCTTCTCCTATTCCATGGACGCTCCAGATGATACCAATTCGTTCGTGGACACAACTCTTGGTGCTGCGCATTTAGCAGCAGACCTCACATCTTCGACATCGTCTTTTAAGGACTATTGGTTGCGCCTACGACAACGTTTGCGCAACTTGTTTCAGGCTGGTGGAGGGAATATTGAAAGGCTCGTGCTTGTTGGAGAGAATGCGACCACTGAAGATTTTCTGTACAATATGCGGTCGGCTTTTGCTGATCCGATACCTCTGCTGCATACCAAGGACTTATTGCAAAGTAGGCTCGATGAATCACGAATGTTGGACCCGCTCTTTGCATCGGCTCTTGGCGCAGCGGAGATAGCTAAAAGAGCCATGGAGTCACCGAATGGATGTGTCGAGGAACAGGAGTGCGTAGATCGGAGGAAGAGACTAAGTGGATCATGAGCGTGGAATGTATTTGGGATTCGAGTATATTAGGGCGTTTCGTTCCTCCCTACCCCTTCGATGAAGACTATCTTTCGCCGTGCCACGATGGTACAAGCCTCGTGGCGCCACTAGGTTCGCATGAGGTTTGGAGAAAAGAGTGAGGGAGAGGTCTCAAAAGGACACAAGGCAGGCATTGTGGAGGGTACACGTGACGTGATATGGAAAATCATCAAGAGGAGAGCAAGCTCAAGCTATGCTTGAGCTGTTGTTTAGCCACGAGCCTTCGGTTGCAGGAAAAAGCAGGAATAGGGGTAAGAAAGAAAGAGAATGGTATCCGTGATGGTCGTGGAGTGGAAAGAATACAATCGGCTCGTTAATTTCACAGCTGACATGCCGGATGGTGACCCAGAGGCAGCAGCAACTTGTGCTCCGTCGACCTCCCAGAACATCCACCGAGTGTGTAGAAGTCGACGGCGTACAAGAGTCTTTTAACTGAGGCTACTGATCGACCACATCCAACGGAGTTTTCCCATGTATCCATCTGGAGTACTCATCGCTTTGAGCGTGACTCTGAAAACCTCTGAAGGACCTCGGCGCTCTCGAATGGCACTTACCACTTGTATCGAAAGTGTACAAGATGATGCCATGAACAGTAATATTCGTGCAATTCAGAGCTGTCGTCTGTTATTGATGCTGTCGCACTCTACCGCCGGAGACTACTGCCAGAAAGTTTTCGAGAATCCCCATCAGCGCCAGTGAACATGGGCTGAATTTCTATGCTGTCGTTGCCTCCTGATTCTATTATTAGGTTTATAACACGAAGAGATCCTGCCGTACGCCTTGAGAACAAGCGTTGAAGTGAACTTTAACAAGGACTGGCGAGCATATATATGTCTTTGTCCGGATTCATTATCATCGGCTTTCGAGCTCGAAAGCCACTGTGCGCCACCAGTCAGAATTGACTTTAACATAGTAGCATTGTGGACGCAAATGCTTTCCATATGGCTCCAGTCTTTTGGACGCCTTTGACAATAGGGCTGTCCATTCGTGTTGAACGATTGCGCAAACAAGGTTAAGATCATGTGACGCACGGAAGATATTGTGCAAAAAGCATGTGAGTACCATACATTGCATTGGGAAATTAAAAGTAAGATGTTCACAGACTGCGCCTTCAGGCGATGTGTGATAACGTTGTACAGTGAAGACCTGAGCGGCACGGGAAGACGAAGAGTGGTATCAAGCGTTGTCGCCCTGCAAATACAAATATATAAATCAAATAAGAGCAGCAAGTACCAATTATCTCAAATACCCTACCACGCCCTGTAAGGTCGGGCATTCATGGTGCAGTGGGGCGGGAGCCGCGGGTATCTCCCTTCAATCCCTGCTGCATCGATCGAAGTCGGTACCCTTTGCTAGTGTGGATGGTAGCCAAGTAAACCCAAGCCTAGCATACGTAAATCCGCATTCCGACTGAGATCTTCACTCGTGAGGGGTGGTAGCGGCGCGGACTTCTGAGGGCTACGGTTACGGAGGGAGTATTTCAAAACATACCAAGCTAATGGTGAATTGGAAACATCAACACATACACATACAAACTTTTTTTTTCTAACTTGAAGGCCGAACGTTCGAGCCAGCAACGAATCACATAGTGGATACTTTTTTTCTGGTCCAACACCTGCTCCGCAATCTGAATGCATGGCAAGGTACACATTAGACTCATGAGAAAGTAAGGGTTCATGTCTTGCTACAAATTGGTGTCCCCGTTTCGTTTGTTCTCATTGAACATAGAAACTAATACCTCAAAATCGTTACTCTGACACTGGTCACCTGCGTAGTCCTTGTCACAGATCATACGCCATCACGATGTCGTGACGATGTCGTAGACGGCCGCTAACCCAGATGGGAACAACACTTCGGCTATGCACAACAGTATTTCTATTTTTCAGCACCATACTTCTGCTTACCATCCGTCACAAGTTGCCCGTCAGTACCTTGAAGCTAAGCGGTAAAGACTCGTAATCTTGTCGTTCGTTTCGGTACGCATCGAGGACCGCAGCATTCCTCTACATTTTGACGTTGTACAAACGACCCTCGTACACCTGCCACACAATGGGCAAAGTTCCGCCCAACAAGGCTGCTTCCAGCGCTTCGAGTACCTTGAAGGCCTTGAACCCGAGAAAAGTAAAAAAGAACGCTGCCAGAAGTAGCAAGAAGGAAGCTATGTGGCGCAAAGTGTATCTTCAGGAATGGGATGGTAGGCCAACGTCGCACCTTCATACACGACCCTTCATGCGTTAACATTTTGGAAATGACAGACATCCGGATGGGCAAGATGGATTTCCAAAAAGCGAAATCCATTGTGTCCAGTCGCACATGGAATTTGAACAGCGAAGACAACCAAGCCCCCTACATTGAGCTTGAGAAATTCTACCAACGGTGCATAGACGGCGGTAGGATGAAGAGCACCAGTAGTTTGAGTGAAAAAGCAAAAGCCTTACACGATAGAATAAAGGAGAACCAGAAAGAGGACGAAATCATTGACATACTCTGGACGGTCGAGAACTGGGTGAATAAACACCCCGACTGCAAGAAGTGGGCGGAGCAGCAGTGGGAGAAGAAGTTTCCAGGTCAGCCCATGGTAGCAATGGCTCGGATGACAGGTCGGGGTATCTCGGCTACGACAGATGGAAGGACGGCTGTGGGAGCAGAGGAACGGGCGAGACTCGAAGAAGACTTTGATCGCCTCTGCTACAAGGAGTATCTGAAATGGAAAGCAGTCGAGGAGGCTACGGGCGGCGAGTCCAACCACGCTAGCCAGTCCGAGGACGATGGGACGATTTTGGGAGTGACGAATCCGCGCCATCCATCAGACCCGGCAGTACGTAGCGAAGATACGGCAGATGAGGTGGCGGCGTCTCCGAGAAAGGAAACGTCTATGGAAACCTTGATGGAGTCCCGGAACTTCGCTTCAGAATTATCAACGACTTATGAGCCACCCAGGGATGGTGCTTTTGAGTTACATTCGGCAGATGAGACTCAAGATCAATGTACCTCTTCTGACCTAAGCCAGGACGAGCAGAACGAAGTAGAAATGCAAGATCCTTCACTATCTAGCAACCACCAAAACGCAAGCAGTGTAGAGATTGTCAAGAACACCCCACAAGCACCGGAGAACGATATCCAGGTCAAAAGCGTCCACTTTTCCGTATCGCAAGTGATCGGTCCCGCTCCCTCATCCTCCATGGATCATCGCAATGCTGGGCCGCAGGCTACAAAAAGTTGTCTTCCAGCTAACAGAGACCCTCCTGGAACGGATCTGAGTGAATGCGACGAACAGATCTCCTCAAATAAGACAGCTAGAGCAGATGCCACAGTTTCAAGGGCGTCCTACACTGACTTAGTGAGGCAGCTGGAAGCCGAGAAAGCCCGATCGTTGGCTCTGGAAACCGAGCTGAACACCGAGCGAAACAAGTGGACAGGTACAACGTCATCGCATTCGATGGAGGATTCGTATCGCGATGTAGGACGGGACCTCAGAACTTACAATCCGCCTCTTGCAGCGGGCGTCCACATGGCATGCCTGAGCCATCATGGGTTCCGTCTCTAATTCAGTAGTCAAGGAGGTGGGTCTGTTGGTGATCTTTTTGCCATATCCCAGGTAGCTATCTTCGAGAATTTTTGTAGGCATGGTCTTGAATCGAAGGAAGGATTTGGATAGAAGTTGTGATGATGTGCTAAGGAACGAGTCATCATTAGGGGCATCGAAAAGAATTTTACGAAGTCTGATCGCCTAGCTTGAAAGTATGCCTGGAAATAAGAATCTGCGTTTTTAAATTGATAACATGGTCAGCTCGTCAAAAGACCGATTATTGTCCGCAGCAAGTCTAAAAACTGTCATACAGGTACCTAGATCATGCAGGGTGTGGAGGTAATATATGTACAGCTTTTAATCCACGACACAGCTTCAAAGTTCTTTGTAAATGGACATTGGCAAAGACGCAATACAGATCAAACCGTGGCGCCAGACAAACGAAGCTCATACCTAGCAAGGCATCTCACGCTTACGGGGTGACCGGACTCCCCAAGTAAAATGGTCGACTTTGGCATTGCTAATGGCTAGCAACAAGAAAAGCCAGAGTGAATCCTAAGAATCACTATGATCAAGCGAAATAGTCAATCCAACTTAGACGGAATTGGTACCGGCTACCGCATCACCTACTAGATAGAAGTGACAATTGCATGAGCGTTTCAAACAGTCAGTTGAATCATGACAGCTTCAAATGACGAACAACAAGCATTGAGATGCCTCAGAGCCCGCTTTGAGTTCTCAAGTCGATGTTCTGGAGTTCAGGCTCACTGTTCACAGGCTTAGATTCATGCAAGCAGTGAACAAGGCATGTTGGTCTGATCAATCACGTAGTCTACTTATTACCTAAACAACATTGTCATGTTTGCTGGACCAAAGCAACTGCTATAGCAAAGTGGTTCCTACATGGTGGTAAATAAATAAACAAGAGGTTGTGAGGGTAACGCAAGCTGTGTCGCGAATGGTAATTAACACATGACACCAGCAAGAGCCCTTGTACCACGTCTGCTATACATTCCTTTTCTTGCAATTCACCCATATCATCCCTAATCACTCCGCCTATGAGTATTAGCATATCATCTACCCTATCCATATACTCTACGTTTGCCGTTGTACTACGACCCGCCCAGGCTCTTGAGACGCAATGACCCGCACCGCCAGCATGGCTGCCGATGGGAAGGCCACATCAAAGCCTTACAAAGTTCGAGTGAGGGTCAGGGAAAAGAGGCTCAGTCGAAAGGAAGCATCGTGGAGAGCTGCGTACTTTGGTGATAGATCTTGTCAGTCTATTTCTCACCGCTGTCTCTGAAGATCACTAACCCGCCTTCGTCAGTGTACAAGCTTCACAAGCGGGACTGCCAGACCCGAATCCAGACCCTCAACCAAACGAAGGGCCAGACGCAGAGCCAGCAAGATATCAACCATTTGGATGAGCTGATTAGCTTCTACCAGAAATGTGCACGTGAGAAAAGCCGCGAAGACGAAGGAAAGATTAAGAGCACCAAGAATCTCACGGAAGGAGCTCTCAGAATACATGAAGCGCAAGAAACACTCAAATAGACCTTGAGCTCCAGCAGCGCCTCGATCTTGTGAATCACTGGTTGGACAGTATCCCCGGCTTCAAGAAATGGGCTCAGCAACAATGGAATAGGTGGACCTACGGTACCCGGCCTATGGAAGCGAGTATCAATAATGAAGGTCGGCCTGGCGTGTTACGGGAAGACGAACCATATCTGAATGAAGGCGGCGTCTACGAAGGAGAAGAATCTAATGACGAATTCTATCTGAAGTATGACCACGGGGCACCGTGGGCTCTGGACGAATACGAAGACGATGAAGAGGAACCACAATATAAATTTATCGAACTATCAAGGGACGTCGAAGGACCTAAGAAGGTTACTGGCCGAGGGAGCCGAAAAGTCAACCCCCCAAAGCCTGTCGTCAAACAGACGCGAAACCGGAAGACGACAACTGCCAAGGTATCCGATGGCCTCAGTGCAGCCAAAAAAAATAAGAAGGCTGAGGATACGGTAGTAGCTCGCTTACAAGAGCTATCGAATGGAAGGATTCATGCCAGTGACCTCAATCCAGAGCAAGCTGGTGTCTCTCTTGCACACCCAAGCTTTATCGGGGGTGAAGGCTTACCAGATGATACCTTCCTTGAAGCTTCTACTGAGCCAGTCAATGCGGATGAAAACAATGAAAGGCAAGAGCTATCCACTGAAAGAGCGAAAGATTCACCTCCCGATCAGCTGGAAGACGATAATGCGGGAGCCAAGATCATTAGCAAAGACTCACGCAGCGAATACCTCGAGCCATCCTCTCGTCCCATGAAGCGCAATCACTCATCTCAAACAGGTGAGCAAGCGCAAAAGCGTCGCAAATCGTCCAAGACAAAGCACAACGTCTTAAAGAAAAAGTACAAGACCTTGCAAGCCGAACATGCTGAATTGGAGGAATCAAAGAAAGCTTTGAGAAAGAGCAAAAGATCAACAGACAAGGAAAATCGACGGAAGATCTCAGAGCTTCGAAGCATGCTCGAGTCTGTGCAGAAGGAGCTCTCTGCCCCAAAAGGTGAGACTCCAGGACTTTACAAGGCCCGTGATGCGCTTGAAAGCACATCAGAGAGCGCTAGATATGAAGAGCGTGGTGATGCCACCGTTCTCAGGGATCGGCTGCGGGAGCAAAAAGACAAGCTCACGTCGGAGCAGACAAGCGGCGATAAATTGAAAGCAGCGTATGAAGCTCAGAAGCAAGCTTTCGAAGAGACCATGTCGAAGAGTTGCAGCGAGATCGCGATTCTGAAGCACCAGGTTCGTGAGACGGAGAGCGAGCTCGCAGCTGCGACCGAACGCAAGAAGGGCCTCAATGTTCAACTTGACTCTACAAGAGCTGATTTAGCAGCTGAGAAAGGGCACAACTTCTATCGCCAAAATCGCATGAACGCACTCAGGGACGAGCTAGCCGCCCAAACGCGCCAGAATATTGACTTGAGGAACCAACTAGATGAAGAGCAGAAGGGCAACAGGAGACTTGCATCCTGTGTTGAACATCAATCACACTCAGAGATTGCTTCTATGAATGCTTCCTCCCGTGGTCTCAATATTCGGGAACCTGAGGCGATGCAAGCTTTGCTCGAATTAAGTGGTCTGCCCTCGGCAGTTGAGGTCAAGGATGCGGCCAGCACATAGCGCTGGCTCTCCATGACATAGAATTGCTATCTTCACGAATGCACACACGAAGGAGAAAGAGGAGGCTGAGTTTGCAATGCTCAATCTAAGTCAAGCAGTGTATGGCATAAGAATGTCTTCAAAAATATATGAACACCGTCCAGCCAGTTAAAAGAAGCTTCAGACCCATCGTAAACGCATTGCTGAGGTTGTCACGAATGACGTTTTGCAAGTTGCCCTTGTGCCGTTCCAGACATAAACAGGAGCTGTTCATGAACGGAGGGGGGTCATGTTTGTAAACAGCGGCTTCAGTTCATAAACATCACGGCGTCATTCATAAACAATGACATAAAATGCACTGTTCATGAATAGGACAGACTGTTTATAAACAGTTGTATATGTTTATGAACTTTCTATTCCAATGACAAACTCTTGGCAAGATTCTGGCCAAACTTATAAGTTCAAAACCTAACTGACAGTTTACCTTTGAAGTTTGAAAGATCAAGGAAATCAGAGATCAATCAAGTGATTATATGATGTCGACTGTAAGCCTCAGTTTGACCTCACTGTCGACTTGAAAAGTCTGTTTATGAATGGAAGCGCTGTTCATAAACTGACGACGTTTTTTGTGAACGTGCCTGTTTGTGTTTGGAACGGAACACCCTCCAGAAACCGCAGACTTGCTGTGCCCGCACATGATGCGGCCGCTACAGAGTAATCTTTTCGACGGCCCCGAAGACCCTCCTGGACAAGAAGCGGCGCCCATGATCTCTACCTTGCAACCCCTCTAGCACGCAACAACTCCCTCCACAACAATTTGCAAATCAGCTTCACAGCCTTGAGGTCGCACCTAGGCAAATGCAAACATCTACGATCTGAACACGCGATACCTAGCGCCTATCCCTACCAAAGAGATTGATAAGCACATGTTCTTGGTGTTGATTGTGGTACGCATAAGATGGCGATACATGAGTCAGGGGCGGAGATACACCAAATTACACAGAAGAACAAGGAGATAGTCGAGGAATGGCGCAAGAAGCTCATGAGGACGAAAAAAGCAAGGAAGTAGACAAACCTGGTAACCAAAAGGCAAGGTCACATATTGGGAATGGAGTTGCTGTAGAAGGCGGTCTCAGCAGCACGAACGAGATACACTATATACAATGTACAAGCCGCATGAGTTACATTAAGCCGAAGCGCGAGGTCTGCGTAGCTGTGCCACGGACTCAGCTTCGCAAGTTCGACGAATCATGGGAAACAAAGACACTCATACTACCACAGTGTGATGGATGGAGAGGGAGCCGAAGATCATTGAATCCCGAACTTGATGAGAGTACGACATGATTGATATGTCTTAGCTGGAAATTTGCAGGCCAAAAAAGTAGCGGTCTGGCATGATTGCTGAGAGCCTGGTTTCGAAGCTATGTCAACGACGACCGTGGACGCCGCATTGAGAGGACGATTGTGACAGGGAAGTAGGGTAGCGTCTCTGGAGGTCTGAAGCCGGAATAAAGTCAGATGCAAGGGCTAGAGGTAGATGTAGTTGATAATCGTCTCAAAGGGCTTTCATTTGATTAGCAAGATGACAAGATCCTACAGCCGGTTAATTCTGACATGAACCATTCTCTTACATTGATCCCCCTCCCTAATATGACGGCCCCGAGGGCCCTAAAAAGATACATAGCATACTAACCCTAATCCTAATGCCTTCGGCGACTCCTGCCGGCGGGGCCCCTCCCTAACCCTCCCTATAAGAGGGGGGTCAATGTAAGAGGAAGGGGGTCCCCCTAACATTACCCATCTTTAATGCAGAGCAAGATCCGATTGCGTGATGTTGAAGGTGTTGTGTCAACCGAGTTTTCTTACCCCTATCAATTTTTCGCATGAACTTCGATCCGTTGACTCATCAGCTTGGTTATTAATCTATTTGATGGCTTCCTACAAGCTATCTTCTGGGTCCGTTGACCGTAAATCGAGCGTCATGGCGTGCAAAAGACCATTTAGCGGCTCCGCCTACGATGATGCCCCTCCGCTGAAGATCAGCAGATCGATAAGACACCACATCGAGGAAGAACAATACAGGCACTCTGGAGTAAGAGCCTCAGCTGTAAGGTCATTGGGACCGCAGACAGCTAGCCCCGCAACAAGAGAAGCCATATGTAAACAGTCGGGAGGTAAACCTCACGAGATTTCAGTTGCAGTGAGGTTTGGGGATGTCAAGGAGCAGCCCATCTCGGTGGTGCAAGAGACTGCATTCATTGAGGTTGACTCTCAATCAGACCAGTCTTACCTCGAGATATCAGACCTCGACAGGTTTGATGCCGGTGAGGAGAGACATGGTACGTCTAGAACAACAGCGGAAGCAGGAGGTGAGGGACACGATGACTTTGAGACCAAAGTGAAAGAACCCACAGAATCTATACAACGCGTGAACCAGCTCAAGCGAAATGTCATTGCAAAGGACAGTGTACAAGAGACTAAGCTCAAGGAGCTCCGCAGTAACATCGCAAATCTTTCGGCATATTCAGAAGATGGACCAATGGCTGCGACAATCAAAGAAAGCGCGAGTGAACCGCCAATAAGAGACAAGCAATACAAAGCTTTTGAGAAGCGGGTTGTGACGGTAGAAACATGGATGATCAACCACAATGCTGCAATTGACAATCGACTCTATGACACCGGAAAACGTATTGACAGAATTGAAGCAGGTGCTGACCAACACTCAAGTGTTAGCTCGATCAGCAATCACGAGAATCGTCTGGTCGCAGCTGAGAACCAGCTTAAAGACCTGCATGATGCAGTACAAATCACAAAAAATAGTAGCAACAATCTCCCTGAACAGCCCTCCGACATGTTAAAGAGTGCAAAAGACCCTGCCACAAAGGCCTTGAACGAAGATCGATTCGAAAGTCTCAATACTCGTCTCATGAGCGTTGAAGCGTCCATAAAGGCTCAAGCTAAGAAAGACGTGGCCAGGGACAAGGACCTTGAAGAATTCAAGAAGGCTCAAGCCAAGAAGGACTTGATCACGGGAAAAAGCATCAAAGCAATGAAGAGCCACATCGCAGCTTCGCACAATCATTTGGACGTCCTAAGCACTCGCTCTCATTCTCTGAAGAGTCGTCGACCCTCGATCTCAGAGGATACAGAGTATCGTATGTGGGCCAGAATGAATCGCCTTGAACAGAAGATTCGAAGTACAAGAGCTTCTCTCACAAACCTGGACAGCGATCTGGCACCAGAATTCGTTGATGAGGTTGATGATGGGGAGGATGAGTTGACTGGCTATTGATAAGCACACAATTCTTGGTCGCAGAAGGGTAAGCCACAATAGCCACAAGATATACTAAAGCAAGAGTAGTTTTCCTTTGAAGTCAAAGATTAAGCGTCTTTGAATGGAGCTGCTGCCTGGATGTTCAACTAATCTAGGAAGGTGCTATGTAACAACAATCACGAAGAGGACATGGAGACGTTTTGTATGTGCGACTGGATGTCGACTGAATACCTTTGTATAGGATGATTGTGCAGCCCAACTTGAATTGTAGCTCTCATTACGTAAACTCCTCGTTGGCCCTCTCACCTCGACCTTGTACTAGCTGCTGCCCCAAGTCGTAAATGCTAATGCAAAGCCAATGCCGTACATATTGATGGTGTGGTCATCATTGTTGACTACCAGACAACCCAAACATGAACCCCGGCAAACCTTCATATCTCTGCTCCCATGATCTTTCTCATCCCCATCCTCTCCGATTGCGAGACTTTGACTCCCTTGCAGCACCTCCACCACCTTATTCAACTTCTCTTCCAACGCCCCAACACGAGCTTTCGCTGCCTTCAACTCCCTTGTCAAGCGCGCCTCTTCATCCGCGTGCTTCTGCTCGAGAACCATGAGACGCTTTTCCAGGGCTGCGATGGGACAGAATTTGTCACTTTCAGGCTGTAATTTGTTGGGGTAGTGTTCTTCACGTGTTTGGCGTTGTCGATACTCATCTGCTGCATTGACGGCGGCTTGAACATAAATCAGCTGTTGGAATATTGACCACGCGACGTATTGCTCACCAAGCATTGCTTCGGCGGTCGGAAAGCGGACATAGGGTTGCTTTTCAGACACCTTTGGTTGACGGTGAGGAGGGATACTAGGCTGAAAAATGATCTAGATAGTGTGCTTGGTCAAGCTCAGTGTGAGTGAAGTTGGCAGGGAGTGTTGCCCTCACTTTTGCTGTGCATTGTGAATGACATCATTTCGCCTCTACGTGTCGAGTGTCAAGGTGTCAGAATCCCGTGTTGCACCAGGCCCTCTTATCTCAGGGGGACTCCAGTCTCGTTCATTCTATCTTTTCAATGGGTTCAGCTTTATAAACATATATATCACGATTACTTACTTGAGGTCGATCTATTGCGGAAGATCAGTGATCGACCTTCATACCCCTTTTCACTCTCGCAACTGTCCTATCGTGACTGCCTCTTTGAGTGGTATCTGGACGGAGCGAAGTGTTGTACAACAGCAAACCCATACCGGATCCTCTTATCAACGCATCCTTCATGGTACCCCAACCAAGTCCTTAAGGCTTGGTAATGGCGAGTCAAAATAGCTACCAGATGGCACTTGAGCAGCAGATCGCCACCCTCGAGTCTGAGAATCCGAAAATTACCTCGAACCATGCTGCCTCTCACTATACCACTCGTGAGAAACACTCAACCCTTGGCGACATGCGCAACGTCTCGAGAGTACACCCAGCTGGCGTGGTGGAGTCGCATGACTTCAACCCCCGCATCACCGCCCTCGAAACGATGAGTAGGACACAAGCGAAAAGCTTCCAGCTAAACATGGTGGCAAGTAATGCGAGTGCCCTACCCCAAGCTGCGCCTGCAGAACAGGATCGTTTGGCTAGAGTGATTCAGAGAATATCCAGCATGGACGAATTCAAGGCGGGTCAAGCGTTCTGGAACGTCGCTGCTGAACAACGAGTCATTGCTTTGGAGAACCGTTTGCAGGCCAACGGGGCCGCTTCAGGTGAAATAACCACAAGAGAAAGCGCAGTGAATGAAGATCGACTCAAGGTTCGTGAGGATCGTTTGAGCGCTATGGAAGCACGCCCTGTCCTCACCGACGCGGATACGCATCTTGCTTTCGCTGACGTGCTCCAACGCGGCTCGAAGGCCTCTTGGAAAGCTGCTGCTGCCTAGATCAACGCTGGTAGAAGCTGCTGTTGTCAGCAAAAAGATACCGAAGAAGTCGTCTAGGGAGGCCAGAGAGCAACGAGAGTTTCGAGAGGTCGTCATTACGGGCCTCAGACGTTAGTATCCACGACACAAGAAGATTTCCAATGCTGACGTGGTGCACCCTTAGTCGACCCTAAAAATTCGATTCTGCAGCACGCACCGCTACTTTGCTTGATGCTCCCTCTGAATTACTAGGACAGATTGAAGGAGACCCAGACGCAGGCGATGCCGAAGAATCAATACAGTTTTACGAGAAGCGTCAAAGGACTCACAAATTGCTGTCGATCAGTGGACTATCTCTGCCAGCATGTTCTTTACACAACAAATTGCAGTTTGCTCAGAAGACGGAAAATAACGAAGCAAAGACCCAACGTGTGAGGCGAGATCTAGAGGATAAGCCGGGGCATAGACAACGGGTAGAAGCAAATCTTGCGGACCATTCTGCGTGGCAAAAGTTCAATGCAGCGACACGAACGCCGAGCGTCGCCGCAGTCGACAATGGAACTGGTCATCAGGAGGTTACTACCCGATACGAGCCTGATTCTGAGGCACCTGACTATAACTCCACTTCCCATCGACTCGACCACGATGCCTCCGAAGACAATAACAAAAGGAACACTCTAATCGATGGCACAATTCACCAAGGTCAAGGTGCAACAATCGACAAGAACATCCACCACCTATACAAAACGTCAATCACTCTTGCAAAGACCCAGGGGGCAGTCTCGTCGGTGCTGAACAGAGAGATCGTTAGGAGAAATGCACAAGAGAACGAAGTCGACAGTCTCAGAGCGGACCTCAACGCCAAAGAGGAGCGCCTTGCTTCCGTAGAAGCAAAGCTGAACACTACTCTCAGCAAGCTCCTGAATCACCCGCCGGAAAAAGACATGTTGTCTCAGTATGGGAATATGATACAGGATATCCAAGGCCACGGTAATGAAGCCCTTGGTGAGGCGGTTGCGACGGACTACATCTCAAGATTTGATGAAGAAAGGCTGAGGCCAGTACGAGAGGAGATGGAACGAGATTTGAGGGAAGGCACAGCCAAAAATGTGAACAAAAGAAGCAAGGAGCAAAATGAGACTGTTTTGGAGATAGAGGAAATCGTAAACAGCACACAATCAAGTGGACAACAAATATTATAGGCCCGATGATAAGGCGACGAATGAATACACGTTTTGCAGTGTTTGTATGCTTTTAGAATGCTTGTCATATAAGATTGATGAAAGGATGTTAGAGGGAAATCAGATTGAGGAGAAGCTGATGGCAACTCACGAGAAGTAAGCATTTCTATTGGCCCAAGGTGGTCTGCTTTACCCCTTCAATGAACGATTTTCAGACGCCCGGGACCTAATGACTCAAGCCTTTTCTCAGTATTCGAGAACAGACTGGTCAAACCAGCATTTGATACCATTTCTACAATCCTTCCACGGTTCACTGCTTCTCCTGACGCTGAAACACACGTATCATACTGACCAGCAACTTCATGACCTCTGCGCTGTGATATCCTGCCATTGCGCAGCAATGGCACAAACTTTGTCTGCAAAGACCTCACCTTACTGATCGCTGCATTAGTTGCGGAAGACTCCAGTGGCTTCAAGATCGGCAGAGACACTGCATCTCTAGGATCAGAAGAGGTCATTACTACAAGTAAGGCCTTCAAATACTAATCATAAAGCTGCTGGAACACTGTTGAGGCCGTCAACCACACAAGGACCCAGGATCGGAACGAACTTCAGGGTCGACTAAAGACATGATACACTCAGGAGACCAGCAATTCATCCGTCCTATGATGATGAATGTATATGAATATGGGGAGATATTTCAAAGATGACGTTCATCCTGGCTTGCTCACTCAACCCTTTCCACCCCAAGCCACCATCGAGGAGAACGAAGCAGTTGCAAGCCGAGAAGACAGAACCGCAAACAGTATACGCCGCATTCCCAAAGAAGACTGCTAGCCTGTAGACGCAGATCGCAACGGCGGACAAGCACGGCATCATCACGTCGCACGCACTCATTTCGAAGTCTACAATATTTGCACCTCCATGGCAATGAACCAAGAAGATTGGGACGTAGTAAGTACTCGCCGCCAGAACATGCGACAACCCAAGAAGACATGAAGCAAAAACATACGGGGTCTAGACGGTCTGAAGCCTTATAGTAAGGGCCATACTACGTGCCACAAGCGTCGTGTACTACAAGTGAACGATGTTGTGGTACACAAAGCGTATGGTTGGCGTGAGCTGGAGAGCGAAGACAAGAAGATTGCCTGAAGCAATGCTAGGATTACTGAGGTGGAGGCGACATCGGAGACAATTCTGTGTCACGTGGAGAGAAAGGGAAAACTTGCGATGTCTAAGATTCAATTGCAGACGGTACTGTTGATGGTCCAAAGTAGCACAAGGGAAGAGCTTTGTGATCGTGCAGGATGGACATACCTAAATTGGCCCTTTGAACCCTGCCACTGTTGGACCTTCTGTAAGTTCAAGCGTTTATCGAGCCACCCTAGAGGTCCTTGCATGCAAAGCGTCAAAGTGCCGGCATAAGAGAGGTTCTCCTGAGTCACGGCCCTTTCCAGCGGGCTTCAGGGGCGCTAATCCCTAAACATTGGACATTCAGCATTGAGGGAGGACGGTGATGGGACTTGGACAACTCTTGTGACTGGAGAAAGTGCAGTCCATCTTATGCACCTTATTTCATACATAGCTTGAGAGTGACTTGCATCGCATTCCCCTTGAGACAAGGTTACTGAACACGGATGAACACGGTGAACACCCCATGAATGCAACATACAGCACCTGTACTCTGTATGCTCAAACATGCATACCATCATCCCTGATAATTCATCACTCCCCTTCCCTCTACCGCCAGTCCAGAGAATGTACCATCTGCCATTTGGTCTTAGACCCTCTCCTCATCATCCATTACCTATGCTTCCTCCTCTTCCTACCCGAAGAGCTGGAAGTAGCCAAGACTTCTTCTCCTGCTTCTTCCGTAACCTCGTCCCTCTTTCTCTTCGCCTTACCTTCGGAGGAAGGACGGAACGGAAGTGGTGGTATCTCTTCACCAGGTTTTTCTGCAGCTCTTTCACTCTTTGATGGCCGAGGATGGGCTTTGCGCCAGGCACGATTTTTATCTTGACGGTTGTGAGGTCTTTCGGTGTTGGTCTCGGCAGCATCATCGGGTGATGTTAGCGTGTTGACGTTCGCTCGAGCAGTCGCCACCACGCTGGTGTTTACTGTGCCCCTGGCAGCTTGGGAAACTGTGTCTGCTCCGGCTGGATGGAAGCTACTCGGGTTTGGACCGCGTACAGGTAGGGTAGATCTGAAGGTAAATGTGGAACTGTTGGGCATTTGATGGGCGGTGAATGATGAACGGAACTGCTGCCGAGCAACGTCAGGCTGGAGCTGTTCGGCATTGAGCTGTTCGGCATTAAGCTGGCGGTTGACGGTAGCGCATGTCTCTCCTGTAGATGATAAGTCTCGAGGAGCACTCATTTGAAGTGGTACACCGTTGCGTCTTGCATGGTAAATCTCCTGACGCAAGGCAACTCGTTCTCTGAACCTTTTGCTTTTTGCCATGTCGCGAGCGAAGAACTCGTTGGCACGCCTTGATGCTTCATCTTTATTGGGGTCGAAAGCCGCATCTTCCATCACCTGGAACTATCGTCGCATCCGGGGTCCACTTTGGAGCTGAGGTCCGCGCCGTTTGAGAATCTTGCCACTCTTGCCAGTTTTGGAATTGTTGGAAGACATTGGTATAATGCGGTGACCCACGAATCAGTCGTTTGAGAAAGGGTTCACCATATTGTGCAATGACTGTCGTTGTTGGATGAGTCCAGGTTGACTTCAGGTGTTGGATGCTCTCGATTTTCTACCTTACACTTCTGACAATGCCAAGAAATCAATAATGCCAATGCAGACTTTGAGGATGGCAAGGTACGCTCACTGCTTGTCTCCTATGCACTTCGAAGATGTGATCTAATTCACCTGAGTCATTTCCCGCCATCAGAGGAATCAGCGAAGGCAGGCAGGAAGAATTGCCAGTCCAGAGAGCTGCGCGTGTATGGTCCGTAAAACGGCAAGTATCCTCATTGCCGAAATCGAGATATGAGAAAATGCTACAAACATACTGTTTAAGTACGTGGACCACATACTCCTGAGTATCTATCATCCACATTGCTGTCTAATTAAGGATTTGCAATTTAGTTCCAGGCTGATGCTGCTCTCTATCCCGCTACCAGTGCATCTCAGATGAGTGAGAGCCCTTGTTCGCGTCTGACTCTCCTTCTTCAAAACTTCGTGTCTACGTTAAAGCACACCTGCGCAGAGATCTTAGACATTGGCTCACTCATTCGTGGACACGCTTTTTGAGACGGGGTCTTCTTTCCATTTTGGACTTCCGAACATGACAAGATTTTTCGATATTACAAAGCCCGCTCAGGCAGCTTTCATTATCATCCATACATCGAGGTGGTTTCCATTGAATGTGTATACGTTGGTACGGTAATCAGTCGACCAGTGTACGTTTTTGGAGCGGTCCTGATCTAATTGTCTACATGTGTCTTTGCGGGAAATCTGATTCTCGTATTAACATCATGCTATCACCCCGGTCACTTCTCAAGTTCAGTGGCGTGTCGCTACAGCGTCCACTCGCGTAAGAATTGGGTAACATGCCATCTAGAACGGGTGCGTGCGTAGCCGCTAGACTTATGTATTACTACGCCGACCCCCAAAGGAATTTGGTATGCTTAGAGGGCAAATCTCCTTCTGAAGGTCGCCATTTGTTGAATGGCAGTTATGAGATGACGTTTCATTGCTGCTGTTCAAAATAGGGTTGTACCGTTGAATCCACCGGCTTAGTCATAGCTCACCGGCGCCCCGGGATTATCTGCATGCTGTCGCTAACGCTTCGTGGCATAGTCAGGGGTAGCAGAAAGCTTCCGCTTCTGACGACGTTCGCTCTCCTTTCTTTCTCATGTTGTTACTGGATTGCTTGATGCACACAAAAGAGCATACAGTATCAAAAGCCAGATGAGAGAATAGCCAGCCAGCCAGCCAATAAAATCTACGATCATATCCTGAGCAACTCAGGCATTGGAAACTTTCTTGCCACGATCGGGCTCCCACGTCATTGGCAATGAGGATACATTCTCCTTTGCACAACAATGCTGGCAAACTTCATCAACGAGTACGGAGGCGATATCCATGCACACAGCTCTTGCCTTCAGCCGCTGCACCTGTCCGTCCAAGACAAACAAACCTGAGACTGTCACTTTCCATTTCTACGTTGGCAAATAGAAATGACCTATGGTCTCAAACGCATTAGACTCCCCTCAGTGACTTCAAAGTCACTGCTTGGATGTTGTGATAGGATACATACTTTTAGCGTAAATCATGGGCAGCGAAGAGGCTGTTACTGCGCAATTGATTCCTCTTGGGCCAACAGGTCGAAGATACTATATTGTGTGCTTACCTGCTTTCTACCGTCTCCTAATTAACCCATGATAAATGAACATAGATAGAGCTACTGGGAATCAAGCAGTCCTCACTGCGTAAGACTCGGATACTGCTCATCATGCAAGCTGGCAAACTGCTTGCTCTATCGATGGACAACTTGCTTCCTCAGGTGACGGTATACAAAACAATGTGCCTCTTCCCTTCTGAAAGACATATCTAGCTGTGCACAGAGGAATAAGGCCGGTAACTTTTCGTGACAGCCAAAAACAACCTCATCACGCACTTTCTCCATCACAGTCATTGGTACATCAAATAATAGTCTGTGGTCCACATGGAAGTCAAGCGCAAACGACGGTTGAAAAGGAACAATAATGTTTGAGTGTTTCAGCACTTCGGTAATCCGCGTCCTGTGCAATCTACGCTTGCTTCGATCATCCTCCGCGGCCACCAACTAGTGTATGTTGCCCTGATATTTTTCTTTCACCATAGCGTTTTTTGAAAGCCACGCAAGGTAAACTCACCATGTTTTGACCGCTTTGAACCAAGGAAATAGCGATGGGGGACACGGGTTGAGTTAACTGGTCAGATCCTAAGAACGAACTCAAATTTATGTATATTTTGTGCTTGAGGAATACGTACTCCGTGGCGGAGACAATGAGCCTGGTCTCAGCTGTTATCACATGATGGGCACAGGGCCTTTACCTGGCCTCACGACGATTGTTCCTTCCTGATCGGGCACTGCGCTTCGTGTTTCTCGATCACAACAGACAAGCGACACTTTAGTCGACACTGTGACATCCAATCACAGAAGTGAACCTAAGCACGTCATATTTTCCGAGACATCTTACGCCTACGCGTCACTTTTGCTGTCTCAATTGCCACTTGGTGCGTGTCGTGAATATCCGCTAATAGGCGTTCTCGAGGCACTTAAAAGGATGCTCCTGCCCCAAGCTTTTCCCCCGACCATCCTCCCACATCTACCATTTTCCGGTAGAGGATGAAAGCAGACCCGGTAAATATATCTATCGTCGATTTGTGCCCTACCGCTGCACGATCCATCATATATTCCACCTCTTGTTCTGCTTGAGCACTCCACCCCCTAGGAATCCTCAGCTTGTACAACACAGCTCAAAACAGGACTATGCTGACATGACGTTTCTGGATTGTCGGCAATGTCCAACGACGCTACCACCATCTGCCTGTAGCTATGCGGCTTCACGTCACTCCTGACAACAAGAAATGGCTCCCGAAAGCAAAAGAACGATGCAGACGTCCGATTCTAAGCCTTCGACCACTTTGACTCGGGAACCAGGGGTCAACAAGAAGAGCAGTAATGAGCCCCCGTGGAAGTGTAATGTTAGGAAGGTCCATTAATATGGATGGGGTCGTATGCCTCACAAGCTACTATAACTCGAGTCACACCATGCTGACTTAATGTTTCTCTCACAGAACTCAGGCTCGAAGCTCGGGACTATGACGATCGTATTGCCTGGCTGGAACTCATGCCACAAACTCCACATACCAAGCATGTCCGACCATACTATCAAGTCATTGCTTTCTACGAAGAGTGCAAGAGTCAAGGCCGCTTTCTCCCGCACAAACAAAAGTAGCTCAGCGAGCACGGCAGTCGGCTGCATTGGGAATGCGAAGGCAGACAGAGGAGTTTCGAGTTCTTCGACCTCTCTGCGACAGTTGAGAAAGATCTTAAAAAGGATCCCTCGCACAAGAGATGGGGCAACAGATCTTTTGAGTACGCTGCGTCGTGAAAAGGCCGCAGCTGGGTCATCTGGCCCACTGACACCGCTGATGTTCCGAAAGTCATCATAACGTCTTCAGAGGATGATAGGTTTGACGCTTCTGGTGATAATCAACTCTCCGGTCGGCGGTTTGTCGCTCCTTTGTCGGCCAACGAATATGCACGTCCACGAAGACAAAGCAATGGCAGCACAGGGAAAGCGACTGAAGCCGACAAAAGACAGTCTGCAATCGGTACAGATAGGCAAGGCGCGCTCACCGAACGGGACGTTACAACAGCTGGACACATAGCACATGCCCCGGGTACCCTAGGTGATGTTCAAGCAGGCGTTTTTTCAGGACTTGAAGACAGGTGGGTACACATCCGCGGTTGCCAAATATACACTGATGAGATACAGCAGCCCCTTATTATCTCCTGACACCCTGCTCATGACTGCCCCCAGTCATGGAAATATCAGCCAAGACAGCATGCCGGGCAGCTCCGGGTAGCACGAGAGTAACGAGAGTGTCCCCTCGGGAAAGAGAACTGCATCAAGATGCTGCTGTGATAAATCAAGAAAGCACGTCTGAGATTGACACGACTCTTCAAAATGATGCAGTTGATCTCACTCAGCTTGCTGATGAACGCGAAGACGACGATGCATCCATCACAGACAGCCAATTCCGAACCCGAAAATCAACCGAAACAAGCATGATGTGAGTAAAGCGCCATTGTGAATCCTGAAAGTACTAACTAGTTGATGCAGCCCGGCTCAGACGTTTCCTAGAAATACCATGGACAAGCTCCACCAAACTTTCAAAGAATGTCGCGACTTCTCAGATACCCAATGCGACGGACATATTCTTTCAAAGATCTACAACAGAAACAGTCGTGATATCGATGACCTTCGAGAAGACCTCGACACAACCAGAGATGGAATCTACAAGATCATCAAAGAAGACTCGGACCATCAATCAAGACGTTTTGCGTCTCTCGAAGAAGAGGTTGGGATGATCAAAGCTATGCACCACGGTCCGACCAGCCAGGCTGCCAAAGTACAAAGATTGGAACAAAAGATGAAGATAGTGGTCAAAGCGCTTATGGATGAGGATGTTGATTTCAACGCTGGGTCGGCAGAAGGATCTATAAGAGAAGAGCACGAGGTCCTACAGCACAAGTATGGGGATCTATCTTCTTACACTAGGACGCTAGAACAAGAGGTCACCCAAGTTAGGGAGAAGATCACCGACCATATAGAAGGTACATCAGAGCTCATGGTAGAATATCTTACGGCTGTGCGCGAGGAGTGGTGAATGGGTCGTGCTAAGGCTGCATCTATAGCCTTCACTGACTTACTCTCTCAATTGCACAGCAGATGACAACTGCCGAGAAGGAGCGGATTGGGTGGCCAGACGATCGTCAGTCATCTCGGCAGATACAGAAGCCTGCGCGGCTTGAGGGAACTGATCGCGAAGGATGCATTGAACTGTTCGGCGGTTACGGACGGTTTTCGATAAGAATAAATTCCGTAATGACAATGGAAGCGGCGACCTACGCTGGAGGTAGGGCATGAAGGGAGTAGGGAAGGACCAAGCATGCAGTATGTCTAGTGTCTGCAAACAGTGGTCTCAATGATTGCTGTTCAGGGGTCTCTTCTATGATCCCACCCTTGAACACCAGTCCTCTGCTTGAGAGAGATACACTTACGGCAGTAAGGATGAATTAAACAGACCACAGTTTTAGTAATATACTACGACGCTAGTTGTAAGAAACGAATGCGAAACACTTAGGTCACGTTATTGTGTTGCTTGCATGCCACGTCCACTCTACATGTGATTCACAGTTCTGGTGTTGTACAGCATCTTCTCATACACAACACCCTCCCCCCCCCAATTAACCTCTTCCAACCAACCATTCCAACTATGACCGAGCAGCAAGCCGGCTCAGACCCTCCTAGTACCCGAGAGCTCTTAGGTAGGTGTCCTACCAAGATTATTCACGAAGCAATCAACTGACTTGTAGTAGCGGCTCTCGACGCCAACAAAGAAGAGCGGCTGCGCGTGATACGCCGTGAATACCGAGAACGCAATCAACAACGCTACGGCCAGCCCGCCACCTTAGAGCAACGTCTTGGGGTACTCGAGCAAAAGTTCACAAACGAGAAAGCGCGAATGACACGTGAGTTGGAGGCTGCAGAAGCACGCGTGAGGGACCTTGAGGATAAGCTGGAAAGAATGTCGAAGGCGCTGGGTGGGAGCGGATAGACCACGATGATTGAACCGGCAAAGCTGTCACAAGGAGAGGGAATGGGAAACATTGAAAGAGAATCACTCATTGCCAACAAGGGGGTGATGGAGGCACAATATTCAACTCATATTGCGAGATTGGGGTCTATGCTTATGTTTGTCCTAGTGCAATGTGGTTGCAATTTGGTTGGCAAACAGTCACCGTGCTTGCGACGATATTAAGACGGCAAAGATTTACTTGTATCACCAATCAATCACCAGATCCGTCTGTTATGTTACATATGCCAATGCCACAGCCTTCTGAGTCTGTTCAAGCTTTTTCAACTCTTGTCTTGTCATCAATTGAAGCTCTCATAGTCTCTATGCACGTACAACACGTTTTATGCCTCTTCTACCGAGATTTAGATACATTAGAGGCTAGTTTCCATCTGGATACATTTATTATGACATCACAGTATGGTGTTGCAAGTTAGAAAATTGACACAGCGGACATCGTAGGTCTACATTTCCCACGGATTTTGCTAAGTGTCTCCAGCTTTCGACCTTAGAACATCTGGACTCCAGATAAGTAAGTATTTTACTACTACAAGTCGCACATCTATCTTCAATCTGTAGCGGTACCCCTAACGACCGCTTGCATCAGAGCCCTAAAGTCACACACCTCCAGCATTCAAACAACTCCATTACACCATCCAGCAACCCTACTCTTAGCTCATCCTCCAAGCAAAGCCCTGAAACAGTCCAAGACCTTCATACCCACCTCGAAGAGTCTCTCATCAGAAGAGATGGAAGCAGCCTACAGCGTTACAGCTCGTGCAGTGGACGAGAAAGTTATCGCGTTCGACAACACGGTATCCCCCGTCCAGATGGCGGACACTGTGGCCGCCTTGAGTAACCAGACAAACCGCTTTTCTGATGACATGATGAGATGGGTGAGGATGAGCGATGGGAAGACCGAAGAGATGGACAAAAACTTTGAAAAAGTCACCAACAGTCTATACAGGATCGTCCCCCTTCTGACCCAGCACATTAATGATGACAGATAGTGGAAGAGACACCAAGAAAAGGATACAGCTTCTCATGCGGCGCGCCTGGCAGACATTGACCGTCGCTTGGTTGAGGGCAGCATGGGGCAGGCGGAGACTGCGGTGTTGAAGCGCCGGCTTGAGGCAAAAGACCTGGAGATCGAGGGGCTGAAAGCGCAGCTAAGGGAGGCACGTCGATTTCATCAAGAAGATCACGCGTCTTAAGAGCACGGATCAAGACCCGGCAGTGGCTATTAGGGGTTGCTCAAGATTGTAAGGCAAGAGCGGATGAAAATGTGAATATTAGGCAAGAGGAAAGGCATTTACATTAGAAAAGTGGAGGTCATGTATACCATGATGAGCGATTGTTGGATGTTTGCAAGGTGTGATTGTAAAGAAGAATCAGCGTGGCCACAGAGAGCATGAGTATCATAATTTGAGGGTAGGACGAACAACAAGAAACAAAACATTATCCGCAGACGGCGCAAGAATGACATATTAGCAGTATACAGATGTCTTCGTTGGGCTTTAGGGCCTGCGATTGATTGCTAAAGTCTACCCAAGCTTCCTGTGCCTTTCTCATGATTGTTGTAATTTTTGGATACTAATTAATGCATGTTTGGTCGATTTCACAAGGCTTTCATCTCTTGTGTCTCTGCTCTTGGCGTTTCATCACCCAGCAAACCTTGTTTCCATGCTCCTCCTTGCCTGTATACCTAGACTGGCATGATTCTCTATACCCCATTATGCCAAACTCTGAAGCCGTTTTTATTCCCCGTCATGTCAGTCATCCTTTTTGGCCCTTTTTCTTTCATTGTTAACTTCGTCCTCTGAGCCAGCCATCGATTTCCGCTTCATAGATCGTAAAGGCTGAGGTCCGCCATTGTTAAGTTCGCCCTCTGACTCGGCTATCAGTTTTGCCTTCGTGGACTCCACAGGCTGATGTTCCGCATTGTATCTGTTTTTGGGAGAATGTACCCGCCTTGATTTGTCACTACCGACTCGTCTGGGGGTAGTCAGAGTCGACCCATCGTCAGTGTGGAGGGTTCGAGTAGAATAATTAGCAGGGCGCAAGGGCAGAGTCAGAAGGGTCCTAGGATCTTTATGGGCGTTAGCCTCTCCACCTGAGTTTTCGGCTTCTGGTTTGTGGCCTATCGCTGTGTCTGGAGCCAACGGCTTGCCGGTAGTAGAAGTTGGAGGATGTCGAGAAGTGTGTATGTCGCGTGGAATCTTGAGTCGTGGCTGACAGTCCGGTGTCTCATCTTGTGCTTCACGCTTTCTTTTCTTTGCTTAAGTTTCGGTTGTTACCTTGCCGACTAGCTCTCTTGGAGATTCTTGACTTGGCACTGCTCTTTCTGGCCCATTGTAGTCTGCTCCTTTGGGCTCTACAGCGTGACTCTCGGACGCTTGCGTGTCGGTACGGTAAGGTGCTTGATTAAATCATAGAGTTCCTTCTACTCGACAACCCAGATCCTGTGTTCGTGATGTTGCTCTATATCCTAGTCCGCAAGCTCTTTCTTCCGTCTTGAAGCATTATCTTTGTTAGCATCAAAGGGTTTGGTTTGATAAACGGCGCGATAGCGGCGCTGCCTTAGAGGCTCCCTGACTCTACCAAAGCCCCGATACTTCAGGGTTTCCTTCACTTCCTGTGGTATGTCATCTTTTCTCTTTTTCCCTCCTCCGACTCTTCCGGTACGTTCGTTCTCTTCTAGACTTTTCTTTTGCTGGTCACGTCTCTTTCTGTTCGACTTTTTTATCGCGTTTTTTAGTGGGAAGGCCTCACCGGTGATTGCTTCTTTTCAGGCATCTTGAAAGCTGTAAACTGGCGCCGCCTTTTGACCAGGAGACTCAAATCGGGGAACGAAAAGACATCCGTCGTAGCTATTTGACAGTTGGAGGAAAGCCAGACAAGACTCGTTTGGCCTGACACTTCAGCTGCTACACATTACGTACGCCAAGAAAACGTCATGGCGACAAGTTTTTTCTGTGTAAGAAAATCGCGTCGGTAAGGCTAGGTGACCACGACATGAAAGAATAGAGAAGCCCAATGCTTTATCCTCGGCCTATTAGATCCAGTCGTGGCTATACAACTTCCAAAGGACAAACCAGACAAGGCGAAGACCGTCCGAACTTTTGGACGTTCCAGATAGCTAATGATCGGCTGTACAGATAATGCTCATGGTGCAGTCAAGCACGACAAGCTTTGTTTCTCGCACACGAGAAGTCTTATTACTCACCCTTCATACCCCCAAGACGGAAGATGCTCACACACTGCTCGCCAGCTCTCCTCTCGAGCAGACCACCTGCTACAAACCGATTGATCAAACTGATACTCAGAGCAATACCTTGCTGAACCCTGCGTGCCGGCCTCTCCCAACAGTTGCTTTGATCTGCCATCGTAGGCATGAGTACATGCATGCGAAGTGTACAAGAGCGAGGAATGATAGATATATACTTTGACGAAGTCTTACACAAGGGGTGTCGACGCCTTTCTCGTCAAGCTGTGAAGCATAGACGGCGCAAGTGCTTGCTATGATCTTCATAGTCGTGAATGCTTGGAGCAATCTGAGCTTGGCTCCTCAAACTCGACCGCATTTGCCTCCACAGGAACTTCTTGCTCCTCGGTGCAACTTCTATCTTGCATGTCTTCGAAATCCTGAACTGAAAGTTGATTTGCCTTTCTTGCACAGTCTTCAAAAAAATTACAGGGGGAAGGCCACGAGAAAGATTATCTACATACTAACAGCGAAATTCAGATCATCTGGTGAAGCAATAACAAATCATATCTTACCTTTGCGTCCGACAATCCTCCTCGGCAACCTGCGTGAGGCTATGCAGGGAAACGCAAAGTCCAAACAACCCTTACCTTCGCTGTCATCTCACGACCTTGTACAACATCTGATTGAGCAAGTACGCGCTGTACAGCTGGTCCGAGATTACTCAAGATAATCACCTAGTCAGCAGTTCCCAGCATCCTACTCAGCACAGTTGATGTGACGTTGAGCCTGCTGGCCCAGCCAAGGATTTCGGCTTAGTCATGGCAATCAACGTTACGTCGACACAACAAAGATGATCTGGAGACCCTCGCTAACGAGGCAAGGAATAGCTCAGGGGCTCAGGGGTAGCGGGAAGCCTACGCTTTTCATCACATTGGAGATGAGAGGTGCTGGACCACTCCAGCAGCCTGCCACAAGGATTTTGTTGACAACTTGACAAAAAGAGCTGGATCTGATGAGGCCGCGTGAGAGCGGGTGAGGGGGAGAACAAGATAACTTCGTGTCTTCGGCAAAGGCTGGAGTTCAGAGGTACTCACTTGCAGCGGGGTGACCTTCGTGCGTTTTCGTAAAAGTCTTGACGGCTTTGAATAAGACTTACTGTTGTGGTGGAGTTGAGGCATTATACACAGGAATGAGGCAGCTGAGATATAGATACATTGAGTCTACGCATAGAAAGAATACTTAGCATTTACTCAAGGCATACGGCCGATTCCAGAACCCTGAGCAATGATCTTGTCTGGTAATTTAGTTGCTTGAACTCCACGGCACAACCACCATATGGAAACGTCCAGATGCATCAATGCTTGTTCATGCAACCACGGGTCATAACGCCTTATTCCTGTGCCCTAGCATTGTTGAACACCAGCAGCTTTTGTGATCCACGAGTCTCTTCGTTCGGTCCAGCACTCGCAGCTTAATTCTGTTGACCAAGCATGTTGCTCATGGGAGTAGCTGCTCGTCCTGCAGTCTGCTGAGACGTGCAGAAAGATTGTCAAGCCAGCTATTGAGTGATATTGTCTGCTCCGTAGGCCTATTGTACCGTTGCCTCCGAGTAGGCCCTCAATGGTGTGCCAGCTGTTGTAGATTGCTTGCAATCTATGTTTGACCGCTCTGAAGATTCTCTTGCAAACACAAATGTCAGCTGAAGAATGACAACTTCGCCGCGGTCAGTCATATGCGTACCCTGAGGCCTCAGGTCATCATCGACGGTATGGTTGTCAGGTTGCTGGCGTTTGCGGAAGACCATAGACTTGAGGAGAGTTTAGCAGTGAATAGTTTCAATTTGCATGTGTATTTCTATTTTTAGGTTGTTCTTCCAAAGTCCAGAGGTTAAGATCCTGTGATGCTCTTACACCTTTCAGCAGGTGTCCAATGCTATGACACTTTACACATTGAGAAGGCTCACGCGTCATGGTTCGGTGGGAGATGTGACGAAGAAGCAGGGTCCCGCATAAACAAGTCCTAGAGAAAGTCGACATTCGAGTGTCGCCACACTCTAATTTTGGTGTCCGCTCTCAAATCACAGGGTCTCCTTCTTCCCCCCCAAATTCTCCCAACCTCCCTCTCGTTTCCACATAGTATACATGGCTACCTCAACACCACCGGTGGGCTTTCCACCTCATTAACTCAAATCATATTACGGCACGCTGGAGATATTCTCATTGGCGACAGACACCAGAATCCCTGTTTCGGTCTTTTCAAGTGTCGGACGAGTGAGATCTGTTTATTGTGTACAAATTGTGGCTAACATCTTTTTCAGCATTAGCGACAGCCTCATCGGTCTCGCATTTTTGCCGGCCTATTACCTATACACGATATGCCTACAACACGGGAATTAGCTTCACGCAAGGGCCCAGGAGGGTGGTCATTGTTGAGGTGGAGGCAGATGTGTCGGGATTGGCGAGCATTGTACTTATGCAAGCGTAGCGCTGGAGACCCTGAGACGCAATTTTTGCGCGAGAAGTTGTCTGGTCACCGTCGCGACGACACTTTTCGACGATGGGCAGACCGAGCAATGCAGAAGAGAGATGACGAGATCAAGGCTGCTAGAGACGCAGGAAAGCCCTACAAAGCACGAGAGTCTGGTGACCCTCAACCCGAAGATTCGGACTATGAAAGCCAAGGAGATGCCACCACTTCGCAGCCGCACACTATTAAGAGCCACTCTGCTGGCCATACTCATACTACACAAGGTAATGCTATCCCAAGTTCGCGCGGAGAGTTGCCGAGACCAATGATGATCTCAACAGAGCAAGCCACAGTAGTACAAGACATCGCTCAAACGAATGGCTTTTTAACGGATTCTGTGCTGCCCATGTCGTCTCCAGAGCATCAGCATGCTCAGCCTAATGTGCAAGATTCAATCGCTCACAACAACCTTGTCGCTAATACTGAAGAGCGTCCAGCCTCGGAGCAGCCTGCATTGGCATCGAAGAAGCCAGTGACCAAAGTGAGAAAGGATCTCAACTCACTAAACGCTCGTGTCGTCTCTCTGGAGGGTGCAAAAGACCAAAGTGAAAAGATCAAAGCACAATCTGGCCAGATCACTGCTCTTCAGTCTTCTATAAGTAGCCTGGAAGCAAGCTCGCGTGAGCATAGCGAGGCCATCAAAAACAGAGTCCCAAGCATCGATGCTCATACTCAAGGCCGTATCTCGCAGCTTGAACTTGACAAGGAGCGACTCCAACGGGATCGTGTGAACGGCGAAGCTGATTTAGAGCGGCGGTTTGAGGCTCGTATGACCCAGCTAGAAACTACTCTACGAGGCGAGCACCAAGCCGCACTGGCAGGCCTCCAAGCTCAACATACTGCAGAAGTCGCTGCTTTGAGATCCGATCACGATCAGGAGGTGGTTGGGCTGACCATGCTAATCAGCGCCCGTGGCCAGTCGTCCAACAGGACCGCGGAGTTGACAGCATTGCTCAATGCCCGACTCGATAGTCTTTCGAGACGTCTCGGAATACTAGAGGGGCAGCGGGGTAACACGCCCCAACCGACTGCAGCGCCAGCAGCTGCACCTATGGCCAATATGCTTGGTTAACAAACTTAAGTTGCGGCAGCTAGGACAAACTGAAGAACATTTCAGAACGCAACTATTGCACTTTACCACCTGTGCTAAGCTGCGGGAGTAAAACCGGGGGAGGCGGGGGGGCCATTTGTAAGGTCGTGTTTATATGATCAGGCGTCAGTGTGTCTTGACGCTTCGGTGGTCTTGTCGTGGATTTCAAACCAATAAGTTGATCAGGCAAGATCAACTCTCAGGCGTTTATGATCGATCGTGTGCCTTGAATGTATGCTAGATGTCCTTTTTTTTTGTAAGTGGGCTGGGGTCAGCCTCTTCCTCTAAGATACAGTTCGCCTAAAGGCTCCTCAGTGTAGTACAAGCACCCAGCAGAGTAATTCAAGCTATGCGAATACTGCGTTCTCGGTCAAAAGTGGCTATGCTTTACATTTAGGAGAGCTACAAGGGCCATTTTATGAAGAGATTGCCAGTAGCTCCTGATTCTTGCGTAGATTTTTCAACCCGCATTGAGTGTCGTGAAAAGAGGTAGGTCTCACTCCAGTACCCGTTGTAAAGCTCTCAGACGCAGATACATCACTTATGCCACCACCCCTTCTTTGAGCGTGTGCCCTATATTTGATGGATCGAATGCGTTCAAGGTCCAGAATACGACCGACGTAGTATATTCATCATGGATCATGATATCCCTAAATATGATATCATAATCATAGATGATTAAAACCTACCACGTTGTATTCATTCAACGCCTCCCATAAGACCATAAGAGAAGTAAACTGTATGATTCTAGAACGGATTTCTTACCGGTAGGATAGAAACGTAAAAATCCCAGATCTGATACGAATGTCCACATTGTAAAATCGTAGATCTCAGCATTAAGCAAAAACACCCGTCGCGCCCAGGATCGAACCCAACATCCCCAAAACGCAAAAAAATATTGGGACGTCACTAACAACATACGAGGATGCCTGCGGGGGCCAACGTGGGGGCCTTTCGTAGAAATCGGTTGCGACCCGAATTATATTCTACTGAGGACGTTGGGCAGGTCGTATGCGGTGACAAACATCATCTTATCTAATTATATATATCTTTTACCAGACCGAGGCCGCACGTGGTCAGAACTTTGCAATCTCAGTCTCATTGTGCCCGCGTCTTCATGCCTCCTGATTCAAGTCTATCATCTCCCTTCATGCCTGCAGTTTTACTAGCAATCACATACCTATAACCTAGGTCCGAGAAGGGTTTTAACAACCGTACCATCTACTAATTCTATACGGTAATGGCCTGCGCGTCCGCCACAGGGCGGAACACACGATTTGGCATTGAAAGCAGCAGGTGCAATCGCTCGGGACCATAATGATCTTAAATGCCACTAAACGCCATCGCAAAAGGAGCTTGGATAGCAACATCGTAAGGTGCTTGCATCACCAACACCTTCCGAACTGTCTACTGAAGCTTGTCACCATGATCATGCTCGTCGTCACAATTTTCAAGCGCCTCGCTTCCTAGCAAATTTGAAGGCCACTCGCCATATCACACAACCCGTTAGTCTACTTGATGTCTGGTGAAAGGGCGGAAATGCAATCAATTTCGCTGCACAACCTTCACAGCTACTTTAATGGTATACGAGTACTAAAGGTCCGTGCCGAAACCATGAAGACGACTCCGCTGTATTGTCTCCCAATTCTCTCAATCTTCAAGAACACTAAAGAAGCCACGCTCTGCTTCTAATTCATCCCGTCCTTAGTCCATCTACCAACATTCCAAATATATCTTAATGCCCCCCTCCTTGACCGAGCTTAGGTGTCTTGAGGATAATCTCCAGCTCAGCCACCCTGCGATTCTGGAGTAATAAAACCAGTCTGTTCTGCTCTAGGGCCATCTGCAATTGGTGATTTACCGCTCCGCCACGTTCCTCAAGCATGTGCTTCTCTTTCTTCAGATCTTGTACCTCGACCTGAAGCGCAGCTAGTTGTTGTATGTATATCTTGCTGACGGCTTCGAGGCTCGCGCACTCACGTTGGGTAGCTGCTAGTTGGGACTCGAGGTCACGGATGTGGAGGTTTTGGGAGCCTGGTGTGGTGGGTTGACTGGATGCAGGAGAAGTTGATGGGGAAGATTGATGGTCTGAGCGATAAGGATCCCATGGGAAAGGGGCTGAATGACGCGACATCTTGGAGGGTGTCTGTAATAGCAGATGCAAGTCAGAACGATGGTCCGCAAAGCGACGATTCAGATATGCTTACACAGATGGGCCGACACTTACTGGTAGAAATGAGAGTCAGGTAGAATTACGATGATTTCGATAGCGAAGATGCGCAGAAAGCAAGCTGAAGAAGCGATCGAAACAAACAACAACATGGCCATTACTGGAAAATATAGCCAACACTTCACATCGTAAGTGGCGAACATTGATCCTTGGCGCGTCGGACTCCTTGCAATGTCATTGTTACACGAGAATATGAGACCAACACAAAATGAGAATACGTATATTAGCCATTGTTCCTCTGTACATCTCCTACCTTTTCATCATCCGGTTTCACAACTTTCGAACCACCTTTTGTCCCAGCCAAGCGGCTGTAATTTCCACGCGATATGCTTTCAGGCTTCCGGCAGCACCTAAAATTCTTAGGAATGAAAGAGAGACGCGATCATGTCGAGAAACCTCAACGCGAGGCGGCACACGTAGCAAAAAGCTCACAGTCCACATCGCCTAGAGCGATAAGGTACAGCACGTCACCGCAGGCCAAAAAGTCTGTGTCGCATGACTCTGAGGAAACCGCTACATATACAGGAGAGGTCGATAACGGACCCACAACCAAGCAAGATGCGACTAAGGAGCAAGACAATGACAGGTTTCCTCTGATCATGCAAATGTCACGTGAGCTGAAGCTCCTGCGCACTAGATTTGAGCGTGAAGAAGCGCGTTTGAATTACGAGTTGGCCTCTAAGAGCCGCGAGTTGGCTGAAGCGGAGGAAACGGAGGCTCGAGAAAAGTTCAAGACCGCATCTTTGCAATTACAGTGCTTGGAACTGATTGATGAGAAAGCTCATAAGGAGCGTGAGCTTGCACTGCTCAGGGCTGGTAATAAAGCATTGCGAGAAGATCGAGGACGTAAATGTCAGCTTTGAAAATTATTGAGCGAAATGACCTGAAAATGGCGAACATACGATTGTCAGACCTTTTGTATTCTTATGCCGTGGGCTCAGGAACGGAGAGTCTAACCATAGAAGGGCGAAGCTGTGCGATTTGGAATATCCACCTGCACGAGTGACGAGCTAAATGAAATGAGACGATCATGGTATGCTAAACCAATCTAACATTGATTATTGAGAATTGAGATCTGTGAGTTTTGAACTGATGAGTCAGTAAACCGTCCCTAAAGTTTTGCATGCACTGACTTGACTCTCGTACTTACAAAGAAAATTCATTGTCCCAAAGCTGGCCTAAGAAAAGTCAACAAAGCGACCTTCGACGTCTTTGATTGGTCTACTGTCTTGTTTACCAGGCCTGTGAAGCACATAGTCCCGAGACATGCATTCAACACGCCATGACAGTCCTGCAAGCTCTTTGTGAAGTGTCTCATTGCTCAATGCATCCCACATGTCTGTTCATCACGAAGCATATAAGAAGAGGTCCCCGAGTTCCTAATCTTTCCTCCAACATCCTCATCCACCCTAACAACCATCCCTTTCCACATTTACTCCACTTGGACTCCCCGAAACATGGACAACCAAAACACAACCTCGAAAGCACCTAATAGCAAGTGGAAACACATCACCGTCGCTCCAGATTCCCCTCTTGGCGTCATGGCCGGAGGACCAGGGAAATGCATGATCATAATCAGGAACTTAGATGAAGCTGAATTCAATATCCTGATGGAGGCGCTCCAACAGTTGGATTTCCTCGAAGGTAAGCTCAGCGTTGTATTGCCATCGACCAAGACACCGGCTGGAGGAGAGAATAAAGTGACCAAGCGTAAGAAGGCAGCCAAATCGACTCGGAAGGCCTAGACACCTTGGAAGGGACAACTACACATCCGAACGGAGAATCCGAGATTGATCAGAATTATGGTTGCCGTGGCCACAATAAGGGCAAGATTGGTTTTCTTATTGTATGAAACGAGGGTGGCGGTCTGCGACGAAAGCGTGCTGACAGAATTCGTCTGAATTTCGTTGCAACACAACATAGAATAATGAGAAAGGGTAGCTCTTGATAAAGACATTCCTTATGGTATTTGATAATTCATCTCCCCACACGACCTTCTCCACACAAAGGCGCCGAGAAGTAGCAGCTCTTGATCAGACTAACTTTTACAATCCCATTTGAGGCATATCTTCTTGTGAATTAAGCCTCAATCTTGCGCTCTTGCATTAACACCTTCAGCAGTCTTGACATTGCAAGCACAGTGCATTAATCATTTGCTTTTCAGGAAGATTTGCTTCTTGTGCGCTCGTTCACTGAGTATCGGCATTCGTCAAGATTGTCATGACTGCCAATAGACATTAGCTTCAGACCAGTATGCAGAATCCCGTCACTACATCAAACAGCATAGTCTGCCATTGCCTAGACCGCGATATTGAAGGATCATCACGTACTATCATTCATCGACTCAAGTGGTCAGGTGCATGTCCGGCCAATTGCCGTCACCCTGTTATTTGACACGGCCCAATGCCTTTCCTCTGCCGGATGCCAAATAGTTGTCTACTGACTCACCAGCAAGGCGTCTAGCTCAGCGATACGAATTTTCCTCACCTTCATTTCAAACTCTGCTTTCCATTCGTAACATCTCCGGTTCAACAACAGACGCCAGTAGCAATTCTTGCCGTCACTTTCATATTCCTCAATCTCAAGATAATCTATTGTCAACTCGATCACCTCGGACTTCAAGGCTTGTGTCTGGGATTGCAAAGTCGCGATTTGATTGACCATGGTAATGGGATGTAGTGGTACGGTCGCGCTCGTGACAAGATTGATTTGTCCTTCCTTAATGGTTCCATCAGGAATGGGACTCCTTAGTCGCAGTCCGTCGTCTACTGATCACTGTCATCAATCTCAACTTGAGCCGGTGTATTGATGTGCCATTGTGAGCTTTGTCGGCTACAATAGCGGCGTGGAACAAGTAAAAGTTAAACTGATATGGGACGAGTCCCCCATTCTGGAAACTCCATTGAAGACCAGAGAGCGGAGGTTCAAGCTCTTCACTTCAAGAAGCATTATATTGTGACGAATTTCCAAGATATGACGTCAGCACAAATGTTGTCTGGAAAGCTGAGTGTTGGACTTCACACGCAAATCTCACATGCTCTTTCTTCCACTTCCTCCATCTTCACCACAACTTGCGACCTCAGTCAAAAGTTATAATTCTGCATTGAGATTGTTACTTGAGGGAGGTAAATGCTTCATCGCTTTCCAGATATGCCGGTACCGAAAGACGACAAGGTGACTGACGGAACGAAGATCAAACCACGTGAGGAGTTGAAATCGCAACACGGAGCACAAGAGACTAACAATTATGGTAGACCCCTATGACCCCGATGACGTTCCCTGGAGCTTTTACGACGTCACACCGATCATAAATGGAACAGAACCGCGTCCTGGGTTAGGGACACGTGATCAGTGTCACGAAGGTTGGGGTGGCAACGAGGAGGAAGAGTCGATGAAGTGTGCCATATGGAATCATCACGACAAGCTCACCCTCTTGAACCAGCGTATGGCAGCGATTGAGCAATATGTCAAAGACGAGAAGACTCCCGTGAAGGAACGTATCGCAGCTCTGGAGCAAAAGCACACTGATGAGGTTGATGCGATCAAGCAGAAACATGAGGGAGAGGTGGCTGAGAAAGAGGCACGAATCGAAGAATTAGAACACAAGTTGATACGCATGGGTAAAATGCTAGCCGTCGTTGCTAAAGAATTTGAGCAAACCACGGGCCATGCATAGTGCTAGCAATAAATCTGAAGTACCATCCGAAGGTAGAGTGACATGTGAGGTGAGGAAACCGGCAAGAGAACGAGAACATACTGCAGTTGAATCCTCAGTCTCGAGCTTGTAGTGTGGTTTATGAGGCTTGTTCTGGCCAATCGTGCTAATACAATACAACATCATCTCCCCATACAAAATCTTCGTCTCATTTCAACGAAAGTCAGCTGGGACTTTGAGCATCGGCAATGCATGCGTGGCCAGAAGAATATTGTGACACTATCAGGATTAGTGTGAACAGAGTCAACACTTAAAGCGGACCTTTTCAAACGGCCCACGCTCTTGTACCACATCTTTCTTCACCATCTTCTCCCCCTGGACTAAAGATCCCAAATCATCATTATCCTTGCAAGCTCAAACATCCCTCTAGCCCTCAAAGGAACCCACCAACCTCTACCACCGTCACAATGTCTTCAAAACAAACGGACCCCAATCCAACCCCAGCACCCCCAACACAAGGTACTCACCCCCCTCCTTCCACTCCCCAACACCGCACTAACCTCCCCAGACCCCTCCCTTCAAAACACGAACGACCTCGCCGAACACCTCGCATCCCTCCCAACTCCACCAAATCCCTTCGCCCAGCTGGACGCCATGTCCGCCTTCAGCAGTGTCGCAGGCACCGTGAACTGGCACTCTAAGAGCATCGTCAAGATTCCGCAGCTGATGGGGTTTCTTGAGCAGAAGCGCCAGGATGATAACGCGCAGTTGAAGCGCGAAAATGCGGAGATGAAGGAGATGCAGTTGGATTTGAAGGGGAGGTTGGAAGCGCAAGAGGAAAGGATTAAGGATGTGGAGGATAGTTGGGGGCTTTTTGAGGGGGTGGTGGAGAGGTTGAGGAGGTGTGAAGGTCCGGGGGTGGAGGAGAAGGGGTTTTAGGTTGGGGGAGGTTGGTGGGCGAGATGGGATGAGATGGTGGGGGTTTGGTGTGAGGACGAGTTAAGAGCTGAGGGTGGATGTCGGGGAAGGATGTTTGCTAAATGTCTTGCAACCAAATTTGCCTGAACCATGCAGAGTACTTCAACTTTGGAGAAAATTCCCCCCGAAATATCTTGAGCAGTTGATGGGAAGACAGCCTTCCATACCTCAGTGGCCTTTCGCGTTCTTGATAAGACTGCTGACAAGCAACCATAACACAGCATGGAGAATATGCCCGACTTGCGGGTTACCAACGCACAAAACAACAGTATACCAACTCTATCTACCAAACATCAACCACAAGCAACCAAGTCACTTTCACCACAGTCCCCAAAACTGGCTCGAGAGGCCTGACACCGCAAGTACAGATAAAATAGCAAGCAAACAATAAAGCAAGAAGCTACATGTTCTCTCTCACCTAGCTTACCTGACCCACCATCTACCACCAACCACCCTCTCCAATCCCCTCACACATTCCATCCTCATAGCTTCTCCTTCCATACCACCTCCTGGGCCCCAACGAATGCCTTGAAACTCCCTCACTATACCCCCTCGCCCGCAAAAACCCCCCAGCGCAATCCAAAAGCAAAGCCCCCTCCACCACCATCCACATAGTCCGCTGAAGCCCACGATCCCCTCAACCCTACAGCCGCACCAAAAGCCCCTCTCATCTCACCAGCAAAACACCAATCATCCCGCTCCCAACACAATAAACAAATAGCCACATCAGCTTTTTGCTCTGCCTTAGGAACCCGGCAAAGGCAGTCAAGCAAGAGCGTCATAGTTCAGAAACACTGAAGAGGAGGAAGGAGGGGAAGCGGGGAGGGCTGATTGAAGGTTGAGAAGGGGGTTTGGAGAGTTGGCGGAGGATGTTGATGAGAAGGGGGAGAGATGGACGCGATGGGGGACGTGACTGGGGGTTTGGAGGAGATGGAAGAGGAGTTTGATGAAGAGGGTTGGTGGGTTGAGGGAGAGGAGGGAGAACTTGGTAGCGAGTTCGGTGGGTGTAGGAGAAGGTAGGAGGTATGGAAGTGGTAGGCGTAGTTGGTTTGAGACATTGGAGGGTATTGCCGGAGGGACATTAACGGGTAAGGAGGGTGGCTGAGGTATTGTGGCAGCGCTGATCGATATCTGGCAAATGTTCTTTGAAGGTGAAGAAGGTATGTATGAAGAATGTGACGGATAGAGGATGACCCACAATGTACAAGAGCCACCACATACGACCCACCAATTGTCCCTCTTCCTTGACCATCACCAACCACAACAACCTCACTCCACTCCATCATCCAGCAGCCACGCCCACTCTCCCGCTCCCCGCATCACCAAAGCCCCCTCCCATAACGCTCTTCCTCCTATCCACACACCCCCTAAAATCGACCTTGATCTGCTCCTCCGGCATATACTCCCCACTAGCAATACACAGCACCTGCATACCCCTCGCATACTCCAGATCCTGCAGCAACTTCGGAGTGATCAAGAAATACTGGCTGCCCTGTCTCCACTGTTCTTCCTCTTCACCTCCCGCTGAGGGAGCAGAGGCGGCAACGCCACATGCAATGTCGACCATGCGCTTGTGGACTAGACGCTCGTTGCGGGGGTCCATACCTTGGTTTATTTCGTCGACGACGCGGAAGGGTGAGGGTGTGAGGGATTGGAGGGACATGAGGTAGAAGATTGTGGAGACGGCGCGCTCGCCGCCAGATTGGCGGTGGGAGTCTAGGTTGCTGAGGGGTTCGGTTTCTCTGTCATAGGGTTAGTAATTTGACTTAGGAAGACGAAGCCTTCGCTCTGGATTTCGTTGATGGCGATGGAAATCATCAGAGACATGCAGAAAAATGTAGGAAGCTTGGATAGGAATTGAAGTTGACGGATGGGAGGAAGATGAACTGGGTGGAATAAGACAAGACGAAAGGGAACATGCACGTACCTGAACTTCACCCTGATTTGGATCGCCCACTCCTCAAAATCATCGTCTTTCCAGATGCCAACCTCGCCGACACAACTGATCTGCTCCATGTTGTGTGAGAATGATGCTGAGATTTTCCCAACCAGGTCATCAAGCTGTGGCTCCCACTCGCGTCTTATCACGTCGATGTTCTCGTTCAATTCAGCCAGAGCATCATTCTCGGCCGCTACTTTTGTCGTGAGATCATCGATCTTCTTTTTCCGATGTTCAAACTCGCGAATAGTGTTGCCATTGCCCTCATGCATCAATTCCAGACGTGCTCGTTCACTTTGTATTTCTTCCTCTAGATCTTCGACCGTTTGTTCTGGTGGAAGGTTTGCCCAAAATTGTCGAAGGGTGCCGTCATCATCCTTCAGAGCATCCGTCACCTTCTTAAGCCAAACCGTGGCTGCTTTCCTTGCCTCCTCAACCTCCTTATTCAGTTCATCTATCTGCTTTTGCTTCGAATCAAGGAGGTCTTTGACAGACTTGTTGCGTTCTTCCAGGGTCTTAAGGTCCGAGGAAGCTTCAATGAGAACAAGCTCGACTTCATGAAGAGAGCTGTGAGCGTCTCGAACAGCTTGGACAGCCTCGGCATACTTGACGGCGGTTCGTGCGCGGTCCATTGCCAGGCCACTAGATTTCTCAAAATGCTCCCGTAGCCTGTCGGTAGCGCCAGCAAGCTGCTCGCGAATAGTGTTGAGTTTAGTCTCGTATCCCTCTATTGTATGTCAGCATGATTAGGATCAATTTGTGTGAAGTTGGCCTACCAATTTTGGTTGGCAAGGCTTTAAATTCACCCATAGCCTTCTGCTTGGAGGCCTTCTCCTCTGCTATTTGTTTCTAAAATACTCGATTAGTGCCTGAAAAAGCAGGCAAACAGCGCTGGAGAACTTACACCTTCCTCCTTATTCTTCTTGTAGATTTCCTTTTGTTCAGCCATCTTGACTTTGATCTCCTCTACCTCCTCCCTGAATGCTGCTATCTGTTCTTGAGCCTCATTGATGTTTTCTTGGATCTGTCGTTTAGCAGTAAGATTAACAGGCTGATCTGTCCATACCCTCGCCGGCTTGAAAGTTTTCGATTGTGTTGAGGTAGCGTTCGGACCATACTCTCTTCTCCGCGAGATTCTGTAGGTAGCTTTTGGTGTCACCCAGCTCGACACATTGCTGTTCTTGATTGCCTCAAATTGCTGGGGCGTCGAATCACGCACAGCAATAGCTGTTTCGTGGAGTCTCATTTCACCGCAGAGCATCGCTAATACCTCATCTGGACCATCGATATGATCAAGCGCCCAACTATCGAAACCGTAGCGCCGCATTTCCTCCGCGCCATAAGCCGGGGTATTGAAAAAGTCTAGACCATGAATTATTGTTTTGAAGTTGACCTCGGACAGGCCAAGGCGGTCATGGGCAATGTTGGAAAGGGTTTTGCTATCGTTCCGAGTCTGAACCGTGAAAGACAGAAATATAGTCTTCTGGAAAAGGGCTTCGATCATGTCAACATACTTTGAATCCTTGATTGAGCATTCGACCACAGGAGGCCCAAAAACTGGCTTTTCAAAGGCATCGGGATGCTGTTGGATCCAATCCCATAGTCTCGCGGTATCCGAAGAGATCTGATGGAGCTTGTTTCGTTGTTGACCGGCTTGAGAATCCAAGTCGGCGAGACTTCTTTCCGCATCTTGAATTCGCTGATTACATTCTCTCCCTTTGGTTGTAGTTTCCTGCTGTTGCCGTTGGAGGTCTCGGAGTTCTCGTTCCGCTTGATCCCAGATCCTCTGCTTTTCGCGCTACAGGAAGTTCAGCATTCGTTCTTGATATCAGACACAACTTCCCACTTACAGTTTTCTCATTGTAGGCGGCAAAGTCTACGTCAGGAGGTTGATGCTGGAGCTGTATACGCAGCTCCCGTAACGTACCCTCCAACTTCGCCATCTCGGTTTTCTTCCTTTTAGCTGCCTCTCTCTCCGCGTGGAAAGCGTCATCCAGCTCTCGTGATCGATCCTGCAAGCCATGATACTCGGCATAGACAGCATCGGCCTTTCGTTCAACAGTTTTGACTTCATCTCTCCGCTGCTGCATAACGGTTTCTACTTTTCTCTTGTAGAGCTCTTTGGCTTTTACGGATTTCATTGCAGGGTCGACTTCCTGGTTCAAATCAGCAAGCTCTTTCTCAGCGTCCTTTCTTGTTGCCTTCGCGCTCTTGAACTTGAGATTTGTCATTCGGTAGTGCACAGTAGGCTTTGCCTGCTCTAGCATCTCAACATTCTTCACTATTGTCTCGCGTTCTCGCATGCGCTCCACATCCGCTTCTTGCATACGTTGACGACCCTCCAGATTGCTCAGAATGTCTTGATCGGCGCTGGCTTGCATCTGCAACTGTTTCTGCTTTTTTCTGAATTCTTTTAGCCGTTCATGCATGTGGATCATCTCCTCAGATGCCACGGCTCGTTCGGTTGATTTGAGGAGCTCAATAGGAGTCATTGCGGCGAACTCGACAACCTTGTCCTGAGGTAGGAATTGACATAGATTGTCGATCTGGATCGAAAGTGACCGCGCAAGCGCTAGTACTTGTTTCTTATTTGCAGACCGGCCATTGATAGAGAAAATCGACTTGTTTCCGTCTCTTTTGATCGTACACCGGATAACAATGTTGGACTCAAATTTCACGCCGTCTTTTGCCAACTCGATCTCAACGCTAGCTTCCTGTTTGCCATGCTTGACAAACTTTCCAACGTCTTTCGCACGACCAAGGGTCTGGTTTTCCATTAGTCACTTCCCAACGCTTCAATCATCTTCTTACCGAAGGTGGCCATCCCAACCCTAGACATATGGCGCAGACTAGTGTACTCTTGCCTGTTCCGTTTGGACCAATGACCATATTCAAACTTGGCCCAGGAAAGAACTCGACAGCGGTGTATGTGACGAAGTTTGCAAGCTTGACGCGGACGATGGAGCCTGGCTGATGTTTTCTGCGCGATCTCTCCGCTTGCAGGGTCTCGCGCTGAAAATTTGCTGCTGGCCCGTTGTGCCCATTTACGGGGGGTGACTCTTCCGATTGTGATGTGATTGTAGTTTCGTTACTCAGCCTGGCTCGTTTGCGACTTGATACAAAGCCATCGGAGGGGCTGGAAGCTGGTGACGGTTCGCTCGCGTTGTCGCTCTCAAAATCTTCATGCGAGCGCCGGCCTCGCGCTGGCAGCAAAGGCATAGCGAAGGCAAGCAGATTGATTTCTGGGTGTGCTTGATGACTTTTGCCGTGCCAGCTTCGACGCGCTCTGAAAAGCGCGACGTCACTAGCGCGCGCCAGCAATATCTAAATTGGCTCGCCAAGAAACCTTTTGGCGGGAAAAGAACGGAAGGTGAGGTGGAAAAGGTTGCAGCCAAGTCCCCTTGAGATAGATTGAACTCAAGGTGGAGGAGGTTGAAGGAATATGTATATATACAATCATACAAAATCGTCAACGCCTGCTTATATCCAAACACAACTCGTGCTGGCTTCTCCATCACTTTGTCTCCTTCGGACTGATCATCAGCTCAGGACGAACATGCGTATCAAAGTCCTGCTCGCTCAATGCTTTCAACTCCATAGCGCTCTCCTTGAGCGTCATGCGCTTCTTGTGCGCATTCTTCGCAACTTTAGAAGCCATGTCATACCCAATGACGGGGTTTAGACACGTCACAAGCATAAGACTTGGTCACAGTCAGCTGGGCTGGTCAGTAGCTTGGGTCGTCACATACCTTTCATGCAGAAGCTTGCCGATTCTCTCCTCGTCGGCCTCAATGCCGACGACGAGATTCTTCTCGAAGCTCTTCATCCCATCGCTCAATATTCGGATACTGTGGAGCAGATTTCGGATGATAACAGGCTTGAACACATTAAGTTCGAATTGTCCGTTCATGTTCGAGACCGTGGCTGCTGTATGATTGCCAATGACTTGCGCGCAAACCATAGTCAACGCCTCGCATTGTGTAGGATTGACCTTTCCAGGCATGATCGACGAGCCCGGCTCGTTCTCTGGCAGATTGAGCTCTCCCAAGCCGCACCGTGGGCCGGATCCTAGGTATCGTATGTCTTGAGCTATCTTGAACAGAGAGGTTGCGATGGTGTTTAGAGCGCCTGAAGCTTCGACGACTGCGTCATGCGACGCCAAAGCTTCGAACTTATTCGGAGCTGTAGAGAACTCCGTCCCCGTCATCTTGCTAATCGCCGCTGCAACAGCCTCAGCAAAGCCTTTAAACGTGTTGATGCCTGTGCCAACAGCTGTTCCACCTTGCGCTAAGAGGCGTAGATGAGGAAGTGAGCTCTGGATACGCTCTAGACCCCTATCCAATTGCGCAACGTAGCCTGAGAACTCCTGGCCTAGCGTGAGCGGTGTAGCGTCTTGTAGATGTGTCCGTCCTATTTTGATGATGTGCTCAAACTGCTGCCGCTTCTTTTCCAAGGCATCTCTCAAGCTTTTCATGGCCGGTATCAGACTCTCCTCCAACTCAAGAATACCCGCTATGTGCATGACTGTAGGAAAGCTGTCGTTTGAGGAGGCTGACATGTTGACATGATCATTCGGGTGCACAGGTTTCTTCGAGCCCATTGTACCACCAAGGATCTCAATCGCTCGATTCGAAATGACCTCGTTTGCATTCATGTTCGATTGGGTTCCAGACCCAGTCTGCCACACGACCAGCGGGAAATGTTCAATAAGCTTGAGAGATGCCACTTCTTCTGCAGCTTGTCGTATCGCTTCTCCAATCTTCGGATCTTGTGGATCCTCTCAGCTTCAGACTTGACTCTTGGAATCAGTGGGCTTACCGAGCCCATATTGCATGTTCACTGTTGCAGCGGCGCCCTTGAGAATGCCAAAAGCTCGGATCACAGGAGGAGGCATGCGGTCTTGTGGCTGATTGATCTTGAAGTTCTCAAGAGAGCGTTCCGTCTGAGCGCCCCAGTATTTGTTTGAGTCCACCTTGATCTCGCCGAAGGCATCGGATTCTGCGCGTGTGGACTGCCATTGATCAGACGTCAGCATCTCTAGGTCGCTCGTAGCTTGCAGTAATTATGCCGCTCACCATTTTGGCTACTTGGAAAAGAGGACGGGTAATAATAAGTCGAGTGGAGTAAGGTGGTCGTTTCGGTACAGATTTGGGAAAGGTTCGGCCTGTCCTGAGGATGACAGCCGTTGTCCGTGACAGCATGGTGGCCCGAGGCAAGGGTGAAAAGCGGGGTGGAGGACGTTCGGGCAACGCGCCCGCCACAGGATCGCTCTTACCAGACTCTGGAGGAGGTCAATCGTTGGTTCTCCGCCTGCACCCTCGGCTTGGGACAAGATGCCTCGGATATAGCAGTTCTAATTTCCGAGATCAGAGCCGCGTAGTCATGTGGGAGCTTCAAGCATCTTCAGACTTAACTCCCACTCGCCTTTGCCATTCGCAGAGATACGATCACTGGCACTACGGTACGGCATGTGCGTGCATGAGGCATTTGGACGAACTTACGCACTCTCGCTTCCCGCCCTATACTCTCCGTAAGGACACAAGAGCTGAAAGCCTGATCTATGTACCGGAGCAGCCGGATGTGCTAGTCGACGTTTTGAAGCGATAATTCTGCACTACATATCTTCGCCTGAACTCAGACCTGTTGCCGTGTTCTCTGTTTCTTACCCTCTTCATTGACATAAATTATCCCTCACCCAGAACGATTCAAAATCAAACGACCAGCTCATAATGACTACCCCACGCGCATTCATTGTCCGCCATGGCGAAACTGAATGGTCACTCAATGGTCGCCACACAGGGACCACAGAGCTTGCCCTGACTAAGAACGGAGAAGCTCGGATCAGAGCAACGGGAAAAGCCTTGGTAGGAGACGATCGTTTGATCGTTCCCAAAAGAGTGGGGCACATCTACGTTTCCCCTCGCAAACGCGCCAGGCACACACTTGAGCTGTTGAATATGGGTTGCAGAGAAGGGCTACCCTGGTCTGCTATCTGCGACGCGGAGAGGGAAGCTGTTCGCTGCGAAGCGAAGGTACAGGTTACTGAGGATATTCGAGAATGGGACTATGGTGACTACGAAGGGTTGACGAGCAAGCAAATCAAAGAGCAGAGGGAAACTAAAGGGCAAGGTGATTGGGATATCTGGAGAGATGGCTGCCCACGTGGAGAATCACCGGCCGACATTACAAACAGGCTTGATAGATTGATCGGTGATATCAGAGAAAAGTATCATCAGCAAGCAATCGGGAAGCCACTTGGCAATGAAGAAGCTCAAAAGAAAGATGTTCTTGTTGTTGCACACGGGCATATTCTACGAGCGTTCGCCATGAGATGGATTGGGAAGGAGTTGACTGAAGGCGTAAGCTTGATACTGGAGGCCGGCAGTGTCGGTACCTTGAGCTACGAACATCACAAGCTGGATGAGCCGGCGATATTGCTTGGAGGTGCCTTTGTCGTCAACCTTGCATCCTGATTGCCCACCTAAGCGATCGCAGACTTGGGTCAATATGCTGGAGTAATTGGCATTTTTCAGCAGCAGCTTTTATGCCGATGCAAAGCTCCCTACTCGTATTACCGCTCGCAGTTACCCACCAAAACTAGATCTCATTACGAGTTACTGAGATCTCCCAAAAGAAGCTCAATGGTGCATCGGACCTCGCAAAACGTTGAGGCAGCGCCCTTACTGACGTTAAGCGCTAAAGCTATATCTGTCTCACCCCAGCGAAACATCAAAGAGCCGCCACAAGCAGCTCTACGCAGTACAATAGCGCCGAATTCTAGTTAGAACGCAGAGTCTCGAGGATGGTTACGAACCCTAATCGTCAGGACCAGCATTCATTTCTCGCAAGACATTAGGCTGGCTAGCACTAGGGCATTCCCAAGGTTGGGACGCTTTCTTGCAGACTCACCTGGCCCTAGCACGTGCGCTTAAAACAAGCCGTGAACACCTAAGAACAGAGCTTTTCCTGGACACACGACAATGACTCGCTTGCGCCTCCTGCTAGGCGCTGGCCAAAGAACCTGACTGAGGTCATAGCGACCTCGACTTGAGATACATAGACCTAGACTATGTTGCAGCATCATCTCATTGACACCACATACTCCAGATATGCTTGGATTCGCCTCCTTGAGCCTAATACTCTTGATTTCTGTCGCTATAGGCATGGCAAAAGCACAAGAAGCCAGCAATACCAATGTCACTAGAGCACAAAGCTTTGAAGTCGCCGAACAGACTGTTATCAGCCAGACCGATCTTGGCATGGACGTAACATGCCCGCGATATGAGAGCGATCTTCTTCCAATCTCCGACTGCTCACGCGCCATGTTAAAGTTTCCACAGAATCTCGATACCCACATCTTCATGCCCGGAGGAGGAAGCGGCAGTCCGAGGGACATCTACAAGCTTCCTAGCGAGCGGAGCCACGGTGATTGCCTGATGAGAGTTGACCTAGTCAGTGTCCAGCAAGACCTTTCGTCGTGGCTGGCTATCGGGACTGTGGCGCTTCAATTGACCATGGCGTGCGCGAATCAGAGGCAACAATGGGGCTTCGGCAGGACTGGAGGCACAACTACGACGGGATCAAACGGCAAGATCAAGATTACGCTGACAAGGAACAAACCTTCAACAAATGTTGCCGGGGCAGAACAGAGTAGGAATGGTGCCCCGATTGACTCGGGAGATTTGAGCGCGGGTCCCTCCACCTCTTGATGCGCGATCTGTAACAAAGAGACACCTCCAAATATCATCAATAGATTGCTTGATCCACGAAATATAGACCGCACCTTGACCCTCCCTCATCCCTTCCCCAACTCCACCCAGCCTTACGCGCCAAGCATCCCCATCCCTATCGATAAGCGCACCAGAATCCCGAACTCTTCTCTCCGACTGATATCCCCTCCCTCCATTCGCTCCGCACCCTCACCCTCAACCCCTCACCTCACCACAATGGCGCCCCTCGCCCAGCCCCCAACCTTCCTTCCTCACGTCCATGCCAAACTCTCCCCATCCACCTACCTCGCCGCCCACCTAACCTCCACCCCCCCAACGCGACCCAGCGGCCGCTCCCCAACGCAATCCCGTCCCCCCACGATCCACACCGGCAGTCTAACGCACGCGCACGGCTCCGCCGTTCTACGCCAAGGCGATACGGCCATCGTGTGCGGTGTGCGCGGGGAGATCTTGTATGCCTCCTCTATTCCCTCCGCGAAACCTTTTCACCAGATCTCGGTAGATGGAGGTGAGGGGGGGAGGAAGAGGAAGCGCGATACCAAGGAAGGTGGTAGGGGAGATGAGGGGCGAGAACGGGGGCGGGATGTGGGGCGGGATGGTAGGCGGGATATGAAAGAGTTGAAAGAGCTAGGATTGTTGGTGCCGAATATCGAGTTGAATACGGGCTGTTCGCCGGATTATCTTCCAGGTGGACCACCGAGCGCGACGGCGCAGGTTTTGAGTCAGAGGTTGGTGAGTGCGCTTTATGAGGCGGGGGTTGTGGGCTTGGGGGGGTTGAGGATATGGGCGAGAGAAGAAGGGGTTGGGGGGATGGATGGGGATGGGGATGGGAGTGAGGAGGAGGAGGGTGGGGTATCATTGGGTGGAGCAGTGGGAGGGGAAGGAGAGGGGGAAGGCGGTGGTGAGGTGAAAGCGTTCTGGACGCTATATATTGACTTATTGGTCATATCGCTCGATCATGGGTCCAACGGGCTGTTTGATGCGTTGTGGCTGGCTATGCTGGCAGCGTTGGGGGATACGAAGCTGCCGCATGCAGAGTGGGATGGGGAGAAAGAGCAGGTGCTTGGTGATCCGGACATGACGAAGGGGAGGAAGCTGGAGTTGAGGGCGGAATTGCCGATTGCGAGCAGTTACTGTGTTTTTGCTCCAGAAGACAGGATTACAGCAAGGGCAAAGGGAGGAGAGGACGGGAAGAAGTGGGTGCTCAGTGATCCCGATGCGTTTGAGGAGGAGCTGTGCGAGGAGGTTGTTACCGTTATCGTGGTTGGGGAAGGGAGGGTGATGAGAATTGAGAAGAGTGGAGGAGAGGGGTTGGGGGTTGAGGGCTTGAAAGAGGTTGTGGGGATGGCGGAGCAGAGGAGGTTGGAGTGCTTAGGGGTGCTGAGGGAGGAGGGATAAGAATATCAAGCAACAAGGTGGTGAAAATCAAGATAAGATGGCCAGCTCAGACAATGAATCACGCTCGGTTCTACATTGACAGGACCGCTTCAGACTCACAATACCATGTCAAGGCAATCATAGCCCACGAATGAGTCATGGAGAAGACGAAGCTGCATAGCAGAGGATGTGATAGATGGACTCAGAGCCTCAAGCCGGCAAGATGCTCAGCAGGTAGTCAATTTGAGACGAAGCAGCACGCTAAACAAAGGCTCTCAACGCTCACCGATCACATTGCATGGATCCATTCGTCAGTCTCCAAGGTGCAAGGCCTATAATACATATGTCCAGATTCCCTTACTGGCCTAGACCGGCATCCTAGCAGCGCACAGCGAAATGTTAGGTCTTGAATTGGCCCTTCTGATGTTCACTCGCCATCGGCTCTCAGCGTCTCCCTCCTACGCGCCCTCTCAGCACGCTTGGCAGCTGAAGCCGCGGACACAGGCTTCGATCGTGCGGGCGTCGCTGGCTCATCAGTGATGACCCATCCTTTCGGGAGTGTCTTTGATTTCGTGCTCCTGCTTCTGCTCTGACTTCGCGGGGCTCTGGCAGCTGGCGCGTTTGGTAAGAAACCGGGCTTTGAGGAAACTTCCGATAGCTTGAGAGAGATGTGGAATAAATCAAGCTCCTTCTCTGCGTCGTCAACTTTCTTTTTCTCAGGCTTCTTGTCTTCTTTTGACTCCTTGTCGGCGCCTTCCTGCTTCTTCTTGTCATCTTCAGGCTCCTCAGACGTGTAGTTCCAGAGAAGATGTGTCTCGCCCCGTCTCCAAGCTGTCAGCCAGAGCGCGCTGATTACGGTTGGTGCAAGATAGAGTAGTGCAGGTTGCGCGTGGCCGCTCAGAAGCATAGCGATCAGCGTGAGGATCATGCCGAAAACGTAGCCGGTCAGTGTAGCATTAAAATAGGCCTTTGCAAACTGTGTGCCAAGAATGGCTGGTGGCTGCTCAGCGAGCCGTGAGCCAGTCCAGAAGCGTGTGCCCCAATGACCCGTGGCTGTTTGATATTTAGGTTTGATAATCCTCGGCGATTTCGCAGGCGATCCTTCATCGTCGTCTGTCAACCATTCGCTTTGTTCATGTTCTGTAGATGGTCTTTGTTGGTAGTAGTAATGCAGCCACAGGTCGAATTTGAGTGCGAAACTGATAAGCATTCCAGGCAAACAGATATCTCCAAGTCCTAGCATCCCCATTCCACCAGGCCTAGGGATCAGAATCTTTGCTGGTATATCCAACTTTGTTGCTACTCCAACCATGATGGGTGTGTAGAAGACGAAGTAGATATCATAGAAGAAAAGAGCGATCAGAAGAAGCGTCCCGACCTTTGGAGTAGCGGGCGACATGGTTTGTAACATATAGTAGGCGAATGCAGTACCTGCGAGGTTGTTGAGATACCAAGGCGTTTCGACTGAGACTATGTACAATTGTATTGCTATCGCAAAGACTGTACCAATGATGAGTTGGGGGCTGATGCGGCTGGATACGTGCAATAATGTCCTGACGTAGGCTTTGACGACAAGCTTCCGACCATAAAAGTCGCGTGTTGACCACAACAGGTCCTCGACGAAAGCCGGCACGGCCATTGGCACGAAAATTTTGGGCAAAGCTGAAGTTGTCTGGCGGCCATCGCTGGACTTGTATGCGCGTGAGTGAGTTTGTACATACCAGACTGCACCTTTTGAGTAATACGCGTCAGGAAATAGGAAGCCCAAACCAACGTTCATAGCATCAGAGCTGAAGGTGGCGAGAGCAGCGACCCCAGCCAAAGTGAATTGCCAATTTAGGATCTTGCTGATGAGTGCTGGATCGAAGTGGGTGACTAAGTAGTAGAGTCCACATAATGCAAGACCAGCAAACACAGGGAAAAGGATCGCTTCTCCTAGGCTGAAAGTCTGAGCGTCTGGTTCAAAAGTGAAATCGGTTTCATCGTCATCGGCTTCATCTAAAATAGATGCTTTCTTCGGTGGCTTGGCAGCAGAAGACGGGCGTTTCAGTGCTGCATGGGCGCCGGTGTAGATGGGGATGACCGCGAATGTGATAGTGAGCGCTTCTGTGGGTATGTGAGGATAAAGTAAGCTGAAGTAATAGCCGGATTGCTGAAGAGCTGAAGCAAATGCATCCATGGCTAAGCGTTATGAAATGACATGCGAGACTGTAAAGCCTCAAAGAATTAGAAGAGGCATCCCAGGGCAAAGAATATGACGGTGATGTCTAAAATGTTGAAGCGAAAATGACACGATATTCGTGTCTCAAAACCAGGCGCTTGTAATGTAACATGATCACTAAGCAGTCACTTTACTCCATGCAGCTAGTCAGGGGCAAAGTTTCACTCAGGGGCTTCACGCAGCAAAGCGAACACATTTTCTATACATTGATAAGTGCTTTTACAATCGCATCGAAGAACTGTTTGACAGCTTTCCATGGTTGCGAGTACATCATGATTTGGCGTTCGCGAAGCTGTACCATATGACCCGCTGGATTAGCATGGGCTCAATGCGAGGCTACTATGTGCACTTAATCCAAATCCTACCTTTCCTAAGCAAGCATTCTTGATCACTTTCTCTTGCTGACCGATCCTCATACAGCCTGTCACAGACTTTCCATCCTTGTTCGTGTTAGCCCGAGGCGCCGATCCGTTCGACTCTAACCGCATGCGCCTTTTACAGGGGAAGTAGTCCTTTCGGTGATCACAGTTATCTGACGAACACGTATGGAATCAGCTCTCAAAATCGCTTCAATCGCCTCATCTCCGTCTACCATACTTCATATGCTGTCCATACACCCTTTGCAAGATCACTCCCGACCTTCCCTTCCTCCTCCCCAACCAGATCAGGCCGCACTCGAATCCCCATCTCTCATAGGATCCAAAGGGGTCTTTACCACTGCAGGGAACTCATTGGCGTCCATCTACCACAATGATGGATCGCTATCCTATTCTTCAATACCACTAAAGTCGAGATTGAAGGCAAACGCTCTGAGCATATGTATACGACAGCATATCCTTCTCTATCCTGCCGCACGCTTCGAGTGTAAGCAAGAGACTTTTGGACCTCATCAATAGCAAGGAGCTTATTTCCATGGATAGTACAGACTAGAGGTTACCACAGTACACAATTTGGCGGAGCAGGTGACCGTATGAGGTGCGCTGTCCTGATTGTGATGGAAATCCACAGATTTGGGGAGGAAACAGAAAGAGCTGCATGTTTTTGTTGAGAACTTTGAAACAGGACACCAGAGTATAGCGAATTCAAATGGATGCTGTCATCGCGCTACCATTGGGAAAGCAGAGGACGGTCTGCAAAGGTGCACGTCGCTAAGGAATGGGTTTGAGATGAAAAGGAATCGGAACATCGATGATCGCGGTAATGATCTCAAGGAGACAATTTATCATAGCCTGATAAGACATGAAGCTTGAGATGGGTGCACAGATACGCCATCTTCAACACAATCAAGATGTCCAGTTGGTAAAAAGCAAATATTAAAAGTTTATGTTTGGCATTGGTAAGCAATCTACTTTTGAGGTAAAAGCGCTTTGGTTTAGCGGCAAACACCGCATACATACACAAACCAGTCACTTTCTATTGAAAACCCTTCTTCAGCCCATCCTCTATCTTTGATTCATTCCAGGATACCCAATCAACCTTCGACTGCTCTATCTGTGTATCCTTTTCCTCGCTATGACATGCTCATCGACGCCTTTAGAGGCCACCTCGTATACGAATACACTTGCCTCCCGGGCAATTCTATGTCTTCGTTGATACTAGAAGTCTGTTCGCTGCAACTATTTGCGCGATTAGGACACGGTTGGGAAGTGTTTTGCCTTCTGGGACAATCTTGACGCCCTGCGTAGAACCGAGACCCCTCTTGGGTCGCTATTCAGTGGTTCATTTGGGCCTCCAGAACGGCAATACGCCGTCTCAATGCATTGGCCTCTTCGCCAAGAATCTCGTTTTGTTTTCTAAAGCGATCGGAATTGTTCTTGTCGGCTTCGTCATCTGCAGCGTCTTTTGAGTCAGCCCATCCCCACACATCCTCGAACTTTCGAGTGATCCTTTCATTGATGGCGCGGATTGCATCATCATGACCAGCGCATTGTGTCTCCAGTGTGGTATTCCTCTCTTGCACTTGAGCCAACGAAGCCCTCATGGCTTCCAGTTCCGCGTCCTTTGCCTGCATATTCGCCTGCACGTTGGCCTTCTCGTGAGCAGCGATCTCGTTCTTTCTCTGGGTTAGCTCGCCTTTAGCCCAGGTATGCTTATTATTAAGGCTTTTTATGTCATCCTCTATGGCGGTTTGCTTCTTCTTTGCGCATTTGAGATCTTTAGCAAGCTGCCTTAGGCTATCTGACACATTGAACTCATGTTGGTCGAGTCTGCCTCCTTGGTCTTCGACCTTGTTCGCTAAGCTTTCCAACACAGATTCGAGATAGCTTGGCGTCATCTCGTCAAACTCACCGTCCTCCAGGGAAGAAGCTTCAGCAGCTTGGGGAGTCTTGGCTACCTTTCCAAAACGTTTCTGTAAAACTTCGATCTGGAATTGCGAAGCAATCACATCGGCTTGGATTGCTTCGATCTTTTTTATCACAGCAACCTCCTGCAACTGGGCTTCAGAGGAGACTTTGACAGAATTTGCATTCTCTAGAGTAGTATTATGGCTTCCCTTTGAAGAGGCAGGAGCGGTAGGAAGTCTACTAGGTGGGCTCCTGTGGGTTTGAGACGTCTTATCATTATTGTCGGGGCGCCGGCGTCGACTATGTCGAAAACCCGGACGATCGTGCTTGAATAGATCATCGTTGTTGTCGCTCTGACTTGACCACCTGTGTCTTCTCTGGACACAAGCTTTGCGCTTTTGCAGCTGCTCAAGTGATTTCTCCCCCATAGCAAGCTGCTGGCCGGTTGAATTGAGTTTAGGCGTTTTTGTCTGGTTGGCAGTCCGTGTGAGGCCTGTCAAGCGTTCTATAGCAGACAGACTTTCGAATTCTTGGTGACCATCAGACTGCTCGGCCTCGGATGTAAGAGGTTCTATGGGCTTTCCAAATGACATATGTTGAATATGTTTCATTTTGTACTGCTGCTCACCGCTCTCGCTTCTAGCGCTTTCGGGTTCCGATTCTGACTCTAGATTGCCGGCCTTGCGCTTCAAGACGCGTTTTGTGTATTCCCGTGCCTTTGAGTCTCCTTTCTTTTGAGTCTCCGATACTCTTCCTCTTTTCTCGAAGCGGCTGTTCACCGTGAATTCATCATTGTGGTCATCTATTGCTTCCAGCTGACGGTGCAATTGTCTCTTGCGCTTTGGGTTGCAGTTCGGTGGGCCGTCTACCTCGCGCTTTTTCTCACGAGCTGCGTCTGCGGCACCCTTTTGACGCTTACTGAGCCGATTTCCCCCCATCTTGACACAATGATCCAGCGCTGATGACTCTACTACGTCAGATAGCAGTCCCGAGATTTCTGTCGATGCTTGGTAGTGCCCAAGCTGTGGCAGAACTAGAGGTTTGACGTGCCATTGCAGCACCACTTACTGGTGCGTGCCGGCTTGGCAACACAGAGTGTCAACAACAAACGCATATCACCACATTAGTAAGCATTCGGAGGGTGGCAAAAAGCGAATTAACATTCTATGTAATGGGTACAAGAGGTATCAGTCTCCAGAGTACGTGAGAGTACGTGACTGAAAATAAGCAAAAGGTCGGATTTTTGATGGAAAAAATGAAAGAAGACCATCAAAAGCAAAAAGTCTCCCATCGAGCATATTTGGTATGTGACTCGAACTGAGGATTTTTACGTCGCGCCCAAATAAACATTAGATGCCAACAAAAAAAAAGAAAAAATAATCGGGACACCACTAGATGGAGCTTGCTCCATAGAATTGAGAATTGTTGCGAAAGCATCGCTTGCCCACCTGGGCCTTCATCCACTGGGCCATTACAACAGCCGGCCGGTCTGAAGAGTTGGACTTACTGGTGGAGAGAAACTATGTAATCTTGACCTTCTATTTTGATATATGTTTATAATCTTTTGCGTTAGTCCAAGACGCAACTGAGTTCTTGGGGTCCTGGATCACCCGTAGTCAACCTCACGGCCACAACGAGGATTCACCCACAGGTGGCTTGCAATCAACTCGACTTTAGCTGAGATCGCCTACAGCAAATTTTGCAGCCGACTATTGATCTCAAGCGTGTTGCGTTCGAGCGAATCAATGTTGTAGGCTGCTTCAACGATATATTTCTTGCAACGGAGCAAAGCGCTTCAAAGAGCATGAATCGAGCCCGGAACAATCTCTGCAATGTTTTGTCGATTTGCTCAAGGAGTTTATATCGTAATCTGCTATTTATGGCTCGAGCGATGCAGCTGAGAGCCTTGAAACCTGTTACATTAGTCTTGCCCAAAGTCTACCTCTGGGCATTCGCGTCGAAATTTTTGATTGTTCAACAGCTCTGAAATTGCAACTCACTACCCAGACTTTCATTTTGGATCTTTTCGCCTCCATGACATCCATGCTTAGCAGGGTTGTTGGACTCTGACAATACGTCGTCAGCTGGGATCGCTCTCGCTGACTCATCAAAATATGCCTTCGAAAGCGTGCAAACGCAACCTAAAACCGTCAAGTGGGCACGCTCTACATTTGCAATGTTTCGAGATTCTCCCTCAGTGTTTGATCTAGCGAAGCTAATCTAATTCCGTTACGTACAAAGCCTTAGTCATGTCAACTAGGGTCTTTGGAAAGAATTCTAGCTACAAGGCGCATCATTGCTTGGTCCCGTCCCGTCCCCCTCCTTGTCCAGTATATCAAGACCTCCAACAGTCTCGGCCGCTTCTGCTTCGTTTCCATTGCATAAGAGTGCAAAACTCGCTTTCTGTTGTAATCCGTCAAACACGTGTGCAAGGTTGGATTTTTGCTCTAACTTTCCTAATTTGTTACGCCACTTATCGTTCTCATCATAAGGGGCGTGGAGCTGTCAATGCACAATAATATATCCCACGGCTTTTCGTACGTAATAGTCCGCCGTGGTGTCTGGACTTTGTGGTTGAGAGGGCGTTCCAATCTTCACCGCGACGTTCACTTGATTGATTGACCAGATTGCTGCAGGTTTGTGATTATACACAGGTTTGGTACAGCCAAGAGGGCGCGACAGCTAACTCCCTAGTTTGATACAACTGGCTCATTTTAGCCTGCGTTTCTTTGAGCTTCTGTAGTGACCTTGAGGGGAAAGCTGCTTTCAGAAATGACCTTGGTGCTTCCGTAGTGTGGCATGGAAACATCAACATCTGTGACCCAATATAATAGAGGAGGTTTTGCTGTAGGGTCGACATGGTGGGCCAGACAAGATGAGCAGCTTGGGTCCAACCGTAGGTATTGATAGTGGGCTTATGCCCACGCCCGCGGATCAAATGGAGGCGGGTCAATCTGGCCCTGTTTCGGGGGTTGACATCCTATCTCGAAAGTCTTCCTCTTGCCGGTCGTGGATTCCCAAGGCTTGATCTTTCTCTTGGGTGTATCACCGCATTAAACGTGTCGATGCAGGAATTGACTCTGCTCATTTAGCAGAAAACTGACATCACGCGCGGTTGAGTTGGTCTGGTTGGCGTCACCATCAGCGTTGCGCTTTGTAATATATATATTTAGTACTGTTTTCAAGAAACCTGTTGTAAGAAACAAAGGCGTCTAAGGCATCCTCGGAGTTAGCTGGATAGCCAGAACTTCAGATGACGCCATAAAGCACAGAAAGCATTGGCAGCTTCCTTCTTGGGGTGAGATAAAGGCCATTGCTGACTTTTCAGGTCTCAAAACTGGTTCATTTCCAATGTTAAGCTCGTATGATATCCCATTTAGAGTCATAACTGAACCCTAGTAACGTGAGACACCGACCGATCTGCATCAATGGCAACATAACAAATCTTAGATATTTTGCCAGCTACTATTTTGCGCGTTTGTGCTTCAGAATTCTCTTGACTCATCTCGTGTACCTTTTTACCTAACCCTGTCGATCGGATTTAAATCTGATCGATATATTGTTTGTGATCAACGTCGTCATGAACAGAGTATAACTCAGCATTTGCTGTGCCCCTGAGTTGTATGGGTGAGTAAGATTGCGGAAGTCGGGCAAAATAAAGAACATCCTTCGGATCGAAGAGCTTGATGTCTCTGTGCTTATGGGCAGCCGATAGCCTCGAAGTTGAGTATAGATTTCATGTGAATTTTGAGTGTTAAAACAGCGCTAATTTTGTGAATAGCAGTGATGGCAACGGGCGTTATATGCGTTTTCAATGACTTTACAAGGCAAGAAATCTGGCTGCATTGTGGCGCCATTGGTGATATTGGTGTTTGTAGTGTCAGCAATCGAGGAGCTGCTGCTGTCGCCCAGAGCTGCTGAGGGCGTCTCATTGATAGTGCTATTGGCTGAGATGGCGTTTCCATTGACGTTGGCGTTCATTGTAACGGTGGATCCTCTGAAGAGGCTGACATTGAGCTTACTACCGCAGACCAGTACTACTCTTGCTAGACTGCCGGCTACCAGCGACCATGATATGCACAGGTAGCCACTCCCCATGAAAGAAATGTATTACTCTGAGTTGTCCAGAAGACCATGTGCCAATAGACTCAACTACCATTTGAGCATTCCACTGAGGTTTGAAGCATCATGAAGAGCAGCGAAGCTCGGTAGATGGAGAGTTCTTCGGTTTCGGTGTGGGTACATACTCGAAAGCGCTTCTTAATGATAGTCGGCTAGTTGAGCGAGCGATGCCATGCATAGCAATTTCCTCTGGAGCAGCCACCTGGATAGTCGTCGTATTTGCACCATGCTTGTATCTTGAATGGCTTCGATCTAGACACTTGAGGCCCGTGGTGGATTCGTGGACACGTTCGATCTTTGCAACGGTGATCATAAGTGCAACTCTTGTTGACGCGAGAATGGTCGAGACAGTTGCTGACGACAGCCCGGCTAGGTATCTTGAGAATGATACAAGCCTTGACGATTCCATTTGCAGGTCCGCCGAAGCATCCTTGGGGGGCTCGATTTTCTTGTTTCGGTGATATCGCGCTCTTTCAGCCCCGTCCTTCAGACTTCTTGCACCAACCCCCACGCCTCTGACATTGAGGAGCATCTGTCCCGCTCATTTCGTCGTCCTCAGCCATAGCTTTTCGTTTCGATGGTTTAGTCTTTAGGGAAGCGGAAGACTCAGGTCCAACGGCCGTATAGCCACCTTTCATCAACACATCTTGTGGCATAAAGTGCAGACTCCCCGCGGCCTAGAGCTGAGTTCTGTATTGAAAATTCCGTACGTGGTTATGAGGTATATTATGCTTCTTACGCTGCTCGAGTGGCCATAATTGTCATGGTAGCCCGAATCATGGGGACGGTTTCTTAGACAGTTGTACTTGCTTTTCCTTATAGGCGGGTCGAAGGGGGGTTGAATAGCCGTAAGTATCAAAGTCACCACAGGGAGATGACTTTTGCACCTCAACGTTCCCTCCGTTGCGAAGCTGGACGTCTCGTCGAATCACTGCAGTGAAGCTTGGCTTTGCCTTTCGAGAGCATCCCTCTCCGGCCTATCCTCAACGTTTCTCGTCTATGTCTTGATGAATAGTTGTCGGCATCATCCAATGGAAAAGAACCAAGAGGAACAAAGTCTCAAAGCCGTTAGCTTGAATTTTACTAACGTTAGTCGTCGTTAGAGAAGGAAGACAGTCTTTTGTAGTCGCTAAGCCTTCAGGCGTTCTTGCTCCTTGCGGTACAGCGTGTTACGAAGGACATAATTTCTCAAAGGATCCACTGGTATGAAATGTTTTTGCTTCCAGTTTGTGCCTTCTCTTGTGCAACAATGCTCACAATAGTGTGTCCAAGCAACATACTGCCCAGTGTCTGCAGCGTATCTGCAATAATGATCGATCCGTTTCGTGCCATTCGACTTGCAGAATTTGCACCACACCTCCATTGCGGTCAATTCGCCTTCTGCCGTGACGGCATCTCAGTAGCATCAGGTGTCAAGTTGAAGCAGGCGATTGCTCCTGGGACGTCACAGCTTTGAGTATCTTTCCAAACGCTACAGAGAGACTTTTTGAGAGAAACTGTGGCTGCAGGATGTGTCCATGGTCTAGGAGGTGTATATAGTATTGAAGCGCCGATACATCGCCGTGGAATATGGCCGTCAAGTGATAAGTCATCCGATTAAGGAGCATCTCAGACTGTCCGACATAAAACCGTAGATAATAGGGATCCCTATCATCTATTATGCACTTCAGATAGCCGCCGCTTACTGTCCACGGCTGGTTGCTCTGTTCATCCAAAGCTTGCGATATCTTGATCTTGTTCAGTGATTCAATTGTCACTTGCTTGTCTTGTAGGTTCTTGATCTCATCGTCCATATAACCATACAATGACCTGGGTGTAGGCTTGTAATTTGGACAAGGTAAGGAAGTACTGTCACTTTAGCAGAACCCTCGAGTCTCTGAATCATTTCTTGGTATTGGGTCGTCGATGCCAAGGGGATGTTGCAGTGACATCAAGAGTTTCACAGATACTCAGTACTTGACAAGCCGATCTTATATCGTCTCGATGGTGGGGCCTGATTCTTGGAGTTGACTTGGACAAGATGCTTCCGTGCGTGCTCTTGACCCATTGCCCCAACCCGCACCAAACGCTGGTGAACGTCCTTACGGCATCGAGTAGAAAGAGGACGACCGAAATGACCCATACATGGGGCGGAGGTGGGAGTAGGACTTTGGCCGTGCGGTCGTCCTCGCCGTAGTGTTTTTGGCGTTTCCGGTTGGGCTGCTGCAAATCAAAGCCGAGGAGTGTGTGTTGCTATATATATTTAGTAAGTAATTGAAGTATATATATACAACAGTCAACAGGAGCGTGGATGGAGACAGTAGCCCCTTGCCCCAGAACAGGGAAGGGGCTCCTGCGCCCTGGACTGATGTGAAAGAAAGTTGGAGGAGGAGGGAAGAGGCAGGCTTTGTATACCCAGCGAGTGGCGAACTTGGCACAGCCATGACGCGAGTCTGTCTCACAAAAGTGACGAAGGTCAGTGTCGAGTGCATGTGTTCCAAAAGATGTGATCCTATCAAGCACATCACGTCTCGGAGGATGAAGGTGGCAAGGGCTGTGTAGGGAGAATTCACGTAAAAAAGGTGTATCACACGGTGTTTGTCTCAGCCACGGAAATGCATTGGAGTTACTCGCGTGAAACATTCGCATTAAGCAATCACACTAGCAAGCATTCTTCATTATCGGTTGAATGGTGAATCGTGGCAGGCCCTACCCCGGCAGTGTTTGTCTGCTCTTCACCCTCAGACAGCAGGAAGCTGATTTCAGGAGGGTACAGCCGATTGCATTGGATGCAGTAGTACCCATGAATTTTCTTTCATTGTTGATGCAATGCAATGTATGGCACATACGAGCGGAACGATGTGTCATATGCAATGCATGCACTCCTCGCTTCACTGATCAGCTACCAGCTATTGTCAGCGTCAGCTCAGCCTGCTATGGTCAGCTCCATATGCTCCCAGCATAGAGCATCACAAGATCAATCAAGGCCTCCAATTCGTAGCTGAGTGTCCCAACTACTCGACTTGATATCTTTAGTTTGATTTTTTTCTTCTTTTCGACATGCGGTGCATTGCTTTTCATTCCCTTCCGCTGTATTGCTGCGGCTCTACATATCTGGTGCGCAATCGGCTCCTCTCCACAGTCGATCATCGCCTACTTCGCCAATGCATCCAGTCTAACCCCGTTGCCATCGTTTGGAAGGGGTAGGTCGCGGCGCTAGTACCGAGCCTGAGCGAGTGCAGCTCTTTGTCCCCTTCCGGCGGCGGGCTACACTCCCTTGGTTGACCCATACTCCGCGGTGCCAATTGCACTCTCTTCCCACGGTTCTGGGATATTCTTTCAAGCCACGATATATGTCGAGGACAAGGAGCGCCGAATGCGGTCTGCAGGAGCGGCTGAAACTAACCCAATCGGCAGATGATTTGCACACCTCGGCTTCTCCACTTTTCCTGCCAACGGCATCGGCAGTTCGAACAAAGCGCGCCGCCAGCCTCCAAACTCTCTTTCCCTAGGAGCGTGCCCTTATTTCTTACCTTGTTGTTGAGAAACATGAACATCCTTTGTCCTCGAAGCCTTATTGTTGTTGGTGAAGTAATGCGAGATTGGCGAAGCAGCCCAGCGCCAGAAAAACCGCAGGCCGGAGCGGCTACGCGTAGCTTGGGCGGATGGCTTTCCCGCCAGCACTCTTTATGCAGGAGGACCACATCTGGAGTGCATTTGGCACTATCTTGGGCCAATGAACCAGTGTAAGAAGGTTATCTGGCCAAGATGATGAGTGGCGCGTACGTGGTTCTACGTCGAGGCCTATCACCAACGCTCCGTCGCCTGTGCCGAACCGAGCTGCAGGTAGTGCAGATCTACCCCTCACGGCTCTCCATGTGGTACTGCATGCATACATCCGTATTTTGAGTCCTCTACCGCGGCTTTGGCCATCATGCAATGTGTATATGAATGAATGAAAGATCCCAAAGTCCAGAGGTCGTCCTCCATCCAAACGCCCCGTGGACGGCGGAAGACTTGGCAGACTTGGCGTCACCCATCACTCACAACTCACCACCACAGACCGACTCTTGTAGCTGACATCAGACTGCCAGAATAAAATCACGACTATCAAGATTATTAGCGGATCTCAAGTAGAGATTAAAAGCCACCGCCAAAATGGTCAAGTTCCCATTCCGCGAAGGCATCAGCCGTATCCAAAGCAGTCCTGAGCGCAAGGACTCCGGCACCGAGGAAAAGGAAGATGTTAATTTTCACGATGGCGTTGGCGAGCCTCCAGTACGTGGCAAAGTCGCTCAATGGAATCAAGTACAGCAAGACTGACTAGGCGATGTACAGATGTCCTTCCGCCGCATCATGTCACTCGTGGCCATGGCTTTCTTATGGACCGGATCTCAAATTCCTGTCTACATATTCGGCGGTATCCCTCCGTACATCTACGCTGACATCGGTGGTGCCGACCGCTGGATATGGTTCGTCCTAGCCAATCTGCTCAGCCTTGCTGCTGTGTGTCCCTTCGTTGGTTCTCTCTCAGATCTGATGGGTCGACGTTACGTCGCAATTCTCGGCGCTCTCTTGATCATCATAGGCATGATCATCTCCAGTACCGCCGACACCATGAACATTTTCATCGGTAAGGTAAAGTGCATTTGTCCCTAGAAGTCCCGCTAATGTCCCACAGCTGGAATGGCCATTGCAGGCGCTGGCGCAGGTGTCAACGAACTTACCGCCCTTGCTGTCACATCTGAACTAGCGCCTACTCGTAAGCGTGGAAAATACGTTGCAGTCCTTGTGTTCACAATCATCCCATTCTGTCCGAGCGTCCTTTGGGCACAGCTCATTGCCGATCATTCGGGCTGGAGGTACTGTGGAGCACTTTGCGGTGCCTGGGCAGCCGTTGGTCTTGTTATGACGGTTGCATTCTATTTCCCACCACCCCGAGCTATCTCCATTGGCATGAGTAAGATGCAAGTGTTGAAGCAGATCGATTACGTCGGTGGCATACTCAGCATTGCTGGAATGATCACCTTCATGGCAGGTCTGCAGTGGGGAGGGTATCAGGTAATGATCACTGCTCGTGTGGGATCAATATGTGGGCTTGCTAAGAAAGACTACAGTATCCTTGGACCAGCGCTCATGTACTCGTCCCCCTTTTCATCGGCGCTCTACTCCTCGTCCTGTTCGGCATCTGGGAACGATTCGCACCACATCCCATGTTCCCAGCAAACATTACCCGAGCACCCCGTATCTTCTATCTGACTCTCGTCATCACGCTTATCAGCGGCGCAAACTTCTTCTCGGTACTCTTGTTCTGGCCGACCCAAGCCTACAATGTCTACGGCCATGATCCCATTGGCGTTGGCTTGCGAGGCTTGCCGATCGGCTTCGCTATTTTGGCCGGTGCTTTTGTCGTATTGTGGCTTCTCACAGTCCTGAAAGGCCACAATCGCGCTCTTCTAATCGCAAGCTCCGTCATCATGACAGCTGGTAGGCACTAGACTTTGCTAGGGTCGGGACTCTTCGCTGATGTATATCTAGGGATTGCGTCACTAGCCTGCCTGACTGTCGACAATGTACGTACCGCCTACGGTCTTCTGGTACTCGCAGGACTCGGAATTGGTGGGATAGTTGTCCCGGCATCTATCATGACTACCATCGTTTGCCCTGATGTAAGTTTGCGAGCGTTTTGCCTGATTGCCAGAACTACCTCGTTCTGCTTAACTCTGGAGCGCTGGCTAATACACGTACTCAAACAGGAGCTCATCGCCACGGTAGCGGCACTTACTCTAGCCATCCGCGTCATTGGCGGCAGCATAGGCTACACGATCTACTACAACGTCTTCATTGCTAAGTTCGAACATAACGCGATCCACTACATTGGAGGCGCCATGGCGATGTACCTCAACATCACCTCTCCCAAGGCGTAAGTAGATTTCTGTACACATCCCTACCTCTCCTTGCTCAGGTGCCTCTAGCATCGAATCCGCCATTACCCTTACTGGCGCCGGTCTTCTCGAGGAGCTCAGCGCTATCCCAGGACTCACTGGCAACGAGACTGCCCGCCAGATCGTGATTCAGGCAGGCGAGATGGCCTTCGCAGAGAGCTACCGTTGGGTATACTTGGTGAGCATTGCGTTTGGAGGAATCTCTATCCTGGCGAGCTTGGCATTGCCCGACTTGAGTGATTTTATGGATGATCATGTTGCGGTCGTGATGTGAGTATCTGGATTGCTTTGGCGTCGGACGGATGGAAAAGGGAAGCTCCACATGGGCAGAAAGGAACTTACCCTGCGCTGAGCAGGTTATGTACACCTATATTTGAGAACATTTGCTCAATAAAAAGACTTATATGCTACTATTCGGCAGTCCACGTCAAGAGCCTGGCAGACAGAAGCATAGAATTGCTGACCGAACAGGCCCTGCGCGACGAAGCTCAATCTAAAACCTTGGCATCTTTGATATCAATCTATTCCCCGTGACTTATCGATCTTTCTGACAGGCGCGAGTACCGACTTGCATTTCGAGGCAGTTGCCCTGCTCGGCTTCGGCAAGCTCGACTGCACCTTCCACATTTTTATGGAGCTGGAACACACTTTCTGAGATGCTGTGGACGACGAATGTCCTACACGCTGAAGCTTCCGAGGTGTCGGGTGGCACACGAGTAGTTGCCATCTACGCACATCACTCAAGACACGGGGCTCACGCTTGGTTCAACACAGCATTCATCACAGATATCGTGCAACACAAGGTGAGACATCATCTGCATACCTTTGTGTGACTCCCAAGCACGTCACTCGTACTTTCACCGTGGCGAGCCCCATCACCGATGTTATGACTTCACACCTGCAGCAGTGGAGCAACAGGCTGAGACATCACACGCCATACCACGTTGTAGCTACCCCAATACTCCTTTACCCGAGCCATTACGCCTTGAGTCCCGCCACAGCCAACAATCACCATCACAAGCACTGAGACATCACAGGCTCCGCCACCTTGTACTTCCCGAACGCATCACAACCAGAGTTCCATGTCGTACTAACCCGCCACAATAGCAACGGCATACCGCTTCCGGTGAGACATCACACTCCCAAGCCACACAGCCTCCTCGTCACATCACGCAAACAGCCATCCATGTAGGCAAGTGTAAGCGGACCCAAGGGCATAAATATTTGCTCCTCCCCCCAGCATTTCTTCCTTTCTTCATACCTCTCGACCAGCAGTCAAAACCATCCTGGTCTTTCTTAAATATATATATACACATCGGCTTGCTTGTTGGTGATGCTGCGGACGCAATCACCTTCTCTCTGATCCTCCTTCCTTCCTTGTCTTTTCCGGGCTCGTCGTCCTCCCCTTTCGCAGGACACGAAAAAGTTGAGTAGAACCTGGACTGACCTCGCCGACATCTTTGGCTTCACGTTGGATCCTGATCCTGAAAAAGTCAATGTGACTCTCCAGCAGCTCTGCGCAATGGCCGGTAATGACAGGGACATCGCAGAAGCAGAGCTCCGGAAGGTGATGACTGAAGGGCAGTACTCCGTGCTCTCCATCTATGTTCCAGACTTTGAACAATACAGAGACCCAGCAGAACTTTGGATTCCTTCCCTTCAACCTCAAGGTTCGGTCCAGTTATGGAGTCTCAACGTGTCATGGCGGTTCCCTCCCAGAATCTTAATTCACGTCTTCTCGTCCGTAATACGGGAGCCTTTAGGACACAGGCCGAGACCGCTTCAACCAACGTGAGCTTTCCTTGTCAAGGGTATACTGCGGCTGCGCTTCTATGCTGTGGTCTGTCCTTCCGCAGTTGTCTGACGGTGACGGTGATGCTTGGATCACATGCACGCGATCGTGCCAGCGCACGGTCTCGGTATCAATGGATTCCGATGTGTGTTGCAAGGTGTGATTGGTACCTTCGGCATGGTCTTTGACTGGTCTTCCTCGAGGTTCAAGGAGTTCGCATCACATGTACAACACGACTCGAACCTTCACATCCCAAGCTTCGTGGCTTTTCGATTCGTGAATGGGGCCGGCGTTTGACCCAAGTCTGCCAAACTTCCAGCCAGGCCATCCAGAAATGTCTGCTAATACAAGGCGAGTGTTACAAGATGGTGTTACCCTATTTGACTGGTAGGGTTGCTTTCAGCCCGTTCGAATGTGGATGTGCCCCTGCCAGGTGAGGGGTCACAACAAATGTGGCTACTCTAGCCTTGGAGACTATGGGTGTGCTTTTAAACTAAACCAAACTGTCGAGCTTTGCAACAAAGTAGTATGCGAGCACAACGCTCCAACGCCAATTATCCACATTGGCACCCTATGCTCCGCAGTAATGGAGCGTAGGAGATGCCCAACGAAGTGCAAATTCCGACATGACGTCGGTATAACCCTCTTGAAAGGTATGGAACATGGAACATGGAACATGCCAACAAGATCTCAATCTCAACTTTGATACCGACTCAGGATGCCTTTCCATCTCGGACATCGTGCCGCGCTCGCGTGCTCATGGGTACTAACTCTGATCGGGGCTTTCCATGTGGCAACAACTGGCCTTGCCCACTTCCTAGGCTACCAACAGCCCAATGTGGAGATCGTTGCTGGGAGGCGCAGATGTACCGCACCAAGATGATGTTGGGCGTGGAGCTGCTTGAAATACGCAAGCAGAAGACGCCAACTACTTGATGAGTCAGGCGAGCCGATCGCGGCTCTTGAGAGGACGACCAGGAAACCCAAGCTCGAAGCCAGCAACATTGTTCTGGTACGATACTGAACGTCATTACTACATGCTAAAGCCGAGACATGACAACGCAGCGCCGTCTCCAGCTCTGCAACCAATACCGTACATCGAGGTGTACTGGCGTGAAGTTGCCTGAGATAATCCATGGGAACATTTACAAGTGCGGCGCCATACAACGGTCGTGTCCTAGCAAATGGGCATTACGCGATAATGATGTCACACATGGATGGGGGTTTACTCACTGGCGTGCAGCGAAGCTGGGTTACAACAATGATGGAAGCTCTATGTCGTTACGAGAAAGAAATTGGCGTGGATGCCGTATCGGTTGCTCAAGTTGCGATATCCCTCTTCGAAAAATTCCAGCGCGAAATACCAGTGCCAGAGTTTGCGGCGTAGGAGGTAGCACACCACAGATGCTGCTCTCGGTCCCACGGCTGAGCAAAATCCTGCCTCAATATTTATTGAACGTATGCTACGAAAAACATTCTTGCGTAGCTGTTGTCGAGATGAACCAAGAGCAATAGGAGCGGATGGTAGAGGTACGCCACTTCTTCTTGCGGCAACGCAGAGCGGTTTCAAGACCTGGATAAAGCATACTCGCGAAGGATATGATAAATTACTTACAAACCAATATAAACAACACTCGACATCAGTGGACAGACTGGCAGACCGTATATGCCCGTTCTGGATTGATATCGGAAGGAAAAATGGCTTTATGAATGCTGATAGCTCGACTACAAGGCTGTCCGCTCCTGAGAGGGGGTTCTGGCGCCCTATGCTCCAAGGGAGTGCATCCTTGTCATCTCGGAAGTGAGCAGCGATCTGCGTACAGACGAACCTCTTCTCCAGAGCTCTACGGATGATTGTTCGAAGATAGGCCCGGAGCTTGCAACAGCATTCGAGAATGGCAGGCGTCTCAAGATCGAGGCTTTGTGGACGGGATTCATACTAACGAAGACGAGCCTGTGCTAAAATAAGTGGCGAACCCTGGAGGCTGTCCTCACAGTGTCGGTGATAATCACCGTTCTATTCAAGAGCGTGTATGGTCTTCAAGGGAATAAGGAAGCGGGAGAGAGACGTGAAGGAGGACCTTCTGTTGGGTTGTTTGTCCACCTGCTGGATATTGTCCTTTCTGGTTCCTGATCATCATCGAACCAACTGGTATAGATCTCCGACGAGCAACTGTGCCATGCAACGGTAATGAAAATTCGGGCGAGACGTTCCCTGCTCTAAGGTCGTCTCCAACGGCCAACCATCCTAAGGCCCTGCTTCTGCTTTTTGGAACGCTGGATGGCTATGTAACGTCGCACAGACCTAAGCCTTATGATACGCAAAGGTGTCGTTCACTGCGGATACTGCCAAACACATAAAGCACTGTATTGTGTTGGGGAGCGGATCATTATACACCAAAGACATCTTGGGAGCATTTATATGCCCGCAGTGTGACAGAAGAGGACGAGATGTCTTGCGCAACGGACGCCACTTTCTCAACCCCTACTACAATCAAAGACACCTGAGTATTCGTAACTTCAGTCCTGGCCTCTCGTTAAATGCTTCGTTCACGACAGTAATCTCGCTTCAGTACATGCTCCTAGCTTTGAAACGACAGGGGCTTCGGCTCGAAAGTCTGTTGAGAATCCCTCAACTTATCTTAGACCCCTTCTCAAAACCTATGAAGTCTGTGGTGACAAATACATACTGCATGATATCAGAATTGGACACATCGTAACCCCAAAATGTGGGCTGACCGGTACTCACGTGAGGTGTCGCAAAAAATGAGATGTTTTCGTTGGGGACTCCAGGCTGGGAAACTTGCAGGAATGCCATTTCCGAGCATTCTATCAGCTACCCAATGCATTCTACGTCTGCCCAAGTCCCAGCAAAAGCGGAGAGGCCCCACTCATTAGAAACGACAGCCCGCATGGTGTGTGTTAATCCTTGCGAGGGCCTGGATTGCCCCAGAACAGACGCTGTCAGCAGAAAAGGTGTCACGAATGGCCCTTTGAGATTGACCGTGGACAACACATGCTCTCCTCTATAACGGCCTGGGACTGTGGACCTCTATGCTCCGAGATCTTCTTTGATGAGGTCTCCTCCACTACCGCGAAAACAGGCGGTGGATCACCGAGGTGGTACAGCTTTCGACAAAGAAAACTGAATCTTACCTCGAGGCTGCTTCACGCAGCTACGTTCTTCGGAACGGTAAATATATATATACGACTTCCTCACGTTCGCTCGGCTTCTTCGGACGTCCTCGCTATCCATCTCCATCACACCTGAGATCCTTCTCATCAGACCAGACATTTCCCGTCAATTTTCCAGCACACACTGTCATGGGAACTCAGAAGATGGCACCAAAACTGGAAGCACAAGAGAGTGCATGGAAACACAAGAGAGTGCAGGGTCAAGGTTCTGGGCAGTTCGCGCGCATCAAGGAAGCATTTCCAACCCCAGACAGATTTCCAAATTCAAGGCCAAACAGGAGCGCAAAAATCTGTTTGAGATTGTTGTTGGGAAGGTGCCGCTAGGTATGTCATAACCAGATGACAGCTTCCATCATGTCCACTTCCAGGGACGTCACATATACTGACAAAGAGCAGAGAACTTGACAGATGAAAAAGTCATTCGGTCACGAAGCACCAGATTCCTTGAGTTTTTGGACCGTAATGACGGTCAAGACCTGACCGAAGGCCAGAGTACAGGCCTGACAGAACTCTACAGTGCGGCCATAGAGGATGGCGAATTCGGAGACCTGGAAGAGGTGACCGAAGAAGTGCGCAAGGCGCATAGTGAACTTATGAGAATCGAGGATGAGAGGGTCCTCGAGAAGAAAGAAGAAAAGATGGAAGGATACCAGGAAAGAGAGGAGTGGTACAACGATTGGGTTAAGGCTCAAAAGACCAATCGAACTATCTCAAAGATCCTGGTGCGAACACGCAATGAGAAAGACTCTCAAATCAACGATATTGAGCAAGAGCTCACAGCCTGCCGTTTCAAGCTGGCAGAATCACGCAAGGAGGTTGCAGAATGCCAGAAAGAGCCCGAAGATCTCAAACACTCAAAGTCAGCAACAAAAGCCAACAGTTGCGACAAACACATCGTGGCAAAGACGTTTAAATACGCAAAAGAAAGGAGTAATGCGAACGTATTTCTCATCACTACACTTCAAGCGGAGAACGAGAAGCTTAAAGAACGCGTTGATGTGTTGGAGGCTATGAACCGATTAACTGTTCATCAGCATACAGAAGCTGTTCCAGCGACAACACATGAGGAGAAGAAGTGCAAACCGTAATGGCTGCCAGATTGGTGTCGGAGAAATCTACTTACTGACTTCTCAAAGCAGCGGCGACGATTATCAGGCTACCACCCAGGCGAGCCGTTGACCGGGGTTACATCACCATACCACGTCGTCGATCTCAGGAGTAATTTCTGTGTAATTATTTGGCTTAGGCCGTTGGTTTATCTGTATATGATGTTCGGGTTGAAGCGTCTCTGCTTCGAGTAGACTGTGAAGTCTATTAGAACTATATCAAGAATCCTAATTCAAACTCGAAACGAGAAAAACCTTCAAATGCAAAACCTCGAGCAGGAGCTCAGACGTGCCGTAACGATCTGGTTTAGTGTCCGAAGGTCCACCCGGAATGCCAGACAGAGCTAGACCAATGTCAGAAGGAGCTAGAAGACCGACAGCATCCCTTAGCGGCGGAGCAAAGGAAAGGGGACTTCAATAACATCATCGCAAATCCTTCAAGTTCGCGAAGGAAACGAGCAATGCGAATGTATTTCGCATTACTAGTCTTTCTGAGAGCGAGAAATTCAGAGAGCACGCTGAGCTGTTGGAAGCGTTGAGAAGCCTGTCTCCATCTCGCAATAACCTTGTGATCCAAATATCTCAAACGGAGGCGCGTGTGTTGGTGGTGCATCGTCGGAAAATATGCCATCCGATTCGAGCGACTCTGGCAGATCCGCTTACAACGCAACCGCTGGACCAGCGCGGTATGGACATTCTTGACCTGAACCCGCCTCCTGGTAAATCGCCGTACATTAGAAGGGAAGTTACTCCGGACAACAAGGCATGTATAAGGGAAACCAGACTTCGGGGCAAGGAGTTAGTCAATACGGCGCAAATAAAGGTCAAGCCTATTTTACTCACCCTTCTTATCGGTCTTACTGCTAGGACAAGGAAATTGAAATGTATATGACTTCCCAATCAACGGACAAATGGATCAGTCAAGCTGCATTCCTAAACGACGTTCTGGCCCGTCAATCTTCATTCACTACATTACCTACCTCGTCAAGTCAAGACTTCCAGCACTAGAAATCACATTGAACCCCGACCTCAAATGACCTCCGCTCCTCGACTAACGTCGAAGTGCATATGTGCCAAAGGATTTTTGGCCTGCTATCCTGTTCGATACCGGGCATAGAGGGGTCGACGCAAGAAGTTTGAAGATATTACTCTTCCGCCGACCATGTCCTGAAATTCTCGATTCTTTACTCGTCGCCAACGATTATCATGCTCCTTTAATACATGGCCAGGTTCATAGTCCCCCTGCTCGAGAGGGACAGTCCGCCGACCTTTGTCCTCAAGAAGGAAAGTCAGAGATACCTTGAGTAGAGGTCCGAGACATTAGTCGGCGCGATTGAGACTAGATCCATGCAAACCGGCCACATTGAACAAAAGATTGGGGAACCACTGTTTCACGCATCTAGACTAATGGACGGTTGGAATGAGGTAGAGGACACCTGTCATAGCTACAAAATAACACTGGCACAAGAGGATGAAGCTTCGGCTGGTCTCATATTTAGATGGCCAGTTCAAACATCGGCGAATGGTCAAAATCACCGCAGGATACATGGATCACGGCTTTTGGATTACTTCTTGTGGCTAGCTTTCCCAGTCCAGTCTTCATCCGTGGCCCTTAAATATATATACGTACGAACCGAGTTACTCGAGAAGCCTCGAACCTACCAACACCTACGCAGATCTCATTGACGATCCCCGTCAAGCAAGACGCGATCTCAGAGCGACCGTGCAGAACCTGAGCGCGAATCGTTGAGGATACAGAAGGACGCTTGAGGGGGACGAAGTTTAATGCTCAATTTGAACTTGTCAAAAAGCCATCGCAGGTACAGGTGTCGTTGACGTATGGTCCGAACTTCTCGGAGCGTCGCAGTCCGTCAGCAACTCCGTTAGCCGGCCTAATCAGAACCGCCCAGTCTTTGTTCAAGTATATGGACTTGTTCCAATCCTGCCACTGATCCTTGGAGCGACTCAAAGCAACTTCAAAACCAAGGTCTGGATGACGGGAAGAAGGGGTACGAGGATCGACGAGATGATTGAGGATAGAACTACATAGCCATACACACTTCAATGTCAGAGTCAATCAAGATGCCCAAGATCTTGCGAGAGACAAGGCTTGGCGGGAAAAGAAGACGAAAGGTTGGGGAGGGCCGTATGGACCATACAACGAAGAAAAATCCCAGGCTAAGGCTGGAAAGCGTCGTCTGCAAGAGAAGCAAGAGATTTTCGACGATGAAATGGCGCCATTGGTCAAGGCAGGGTCGGACCTCAGACTGCAAAATAGCGCTGAAATACTGGCAACCAAGCGCGCAAAGAAAGAGATTCGGCTAGTGTCGAGCGTTCGAGCAGCTCAAAAACCGCGTAAGGTACAACTGCTTCAAAACATCCGCCTTCCTATCGACTTCATTGGTCACCAAACGTCATTTTACACTACCGCGATCGGGCTCTCTTAGCTTTTAGACTCCATCAGCGACTCAAGCCCGGCAGTCATCGAGTATGTCACCAAGCTGGGAAGCCAATTATTACCCTGTTACCATATACATAGGCAGAAAAGTGAGAAATTGCTCGCTCGACAAGTAGTAAAATGGGTGAGGTTGGATTAGGTGCCTTTTTCAAGGCAACGCCAGTCGTCTTAGGAGCACCAATCACAAGAGCGTCTATTCAAGAGGAGGAAGTTTCATCCCATTTGCTGACTCCGAGCTCAAGCTTGCCGATTACATGGGCGGCGAGGCAGGCATGAGAAGCCAAACGACAAGAGCTAGTCATATCTGGGAGTCGATGGAAATACTTTACCAATTCAAAGGAACAGCAATCGGCACTCTGCCTTTGTTGAGAAGATGTTGCCTGTGTGCGTGACGGGCCTGATCTTTTATATGATAGCCGGTTTGAGTTCTAGAACCAATTGATTGTCACGCGTTGTCTACCAAACAAGCTGCTCTGACCTGCCAGTACCAATGCTTTCGTGTTTGGTAATCCATTTTAGTGATTCAATGACATCTGACATCTTCCGCTGCAGAGCCGACATTCAGTCACTATGTTGTATTTCTTCCAAGGAGCGGGCTGAGGAATTCTTGATCCTGCATATCAAAGAATGAGATATGTGGCAGGAGTTTGAAAGCATACTCTACCTTCGGGAGCTTTTGTCTGGACTTGACCCCTTTCGAGAATGTATTTTTCATGTCTTTTCTCAGGAGAATTCGTCGATCGTGCTTCCCTCTACGTCTCGTTTTCGAGAGGGCATGTTCAGCTTTTGGAGCAGAGATAATGAAGGAGTAGAAGCTGGGATTGTTGGTGAGACTGTGATAAAGACTGAGAACAAGGAAAATTGCGTGTTCAGTGTCGGACAACACGTGACTGCACGCATTAATGGGCCGTGCGAATGAGTGCTATATATAACCAAATAGCGTCGATTGTGCCTCAACAATGAAGTGCTGGGAGAAATGGGGTCCGCCTTTCTGATATTTGGCGGTCAAATTCCTGGTAGGCGTAATAGTCTCCTACCTGTAATCGTTTTGCATATACTTACGTTCAGTTGGATATGCCTCTTTTCGTTGTGTGCACAGGCTTCCAGCAACAGTGTACAAATGCGAACTTTGATGTCAGACACTCGCGCCGCATCATCATGCTCGTTGACGACGACTAAGTGCAACGAGATACCTGGTGTTGGATAGACTTGGGTATGTCTCAATCGTGGTGGAAGTGCTTGACCGGGCACAGAGGTAGAAATTGTCGGCGACAGTGGTAAGTTCGACTCGAGCAATTTGCAGCTGTGTCCGAGATTTTAGTCGGTCCTGAGTGGGATGAGAAGCTCTTTGTTCTTCGTACGAGTTGACATGCTTTGTTAGAAACTTAGGTATTGCACCTAAGGAAAAATGTTTCTTTTGCTGAGATATTCGCGCTCTCCTGTTCTGTATCGTCTTCTTGGTCTTGTCTCTCAATCTTTGCTGCAAGATGGTTGCTGTCAAATGGTACTTTTCGAGGTATTCCGCTTTGCAATCCCAGACTCAAGCTTCTACTTCGAAGCACATTTCTAGTGAGAGCAGTTGTTACAGCGCCATCAGTCATGGTCTGGTGTCAATAGCAATGTCTCCATGTTTTTAGCTCAGGAATCATCCATCACTAGGACTTGATGGTGACGGGGCTAGCTTACACTAGTTTCGTGCGGTTCTACACTGCACTTTGCAGACAGTGTCATGTGAGTGAGGCAGGATAGAGTGGATTGAAGGAGTAAAGTCAAGGAAAAACGACTAGTCATGATCTTTAACGCGTGTGTCAGCTTCTATGTGACTGGTAAACAGACAGAAATAGAAAGCCCCTCAGCAACGATCGAGCAGAGATGCCGTCCCTGAGACAGCTGTTAAAGAACACCCGGACATTATTTCGGGTGTTGTGCATTTCATATCAGCCCACGAATCAACTCTCTCTCGGACATAGTCACAGTAATGGTAGAAGCATTCCAAAAACTATCTGTTTCCATGATATATATTTGCATAGAGAGCGTTGAATGGGTACCTCATCCAGCACTGCGTTTGTCCGTCGTATAGTAACGCTCAAGCCAAGATACGTGCTGTTGATACCTGAAGGGCCTCCTCAGCGCCAAAGAGTTCGTGTGCAACTGAATATCATACCTGCGGGTGCAATTCGTTGCCACGAGGCCAGAAGGCTTTTGCAAAGCAGACAACGCTCTCTTCACCTTGGTGTCGAGCAGGGGTTTCAATGTCCCGCTACTCTGCTCGATTGCACAGCTTTTGATATCAATGACTGCTTGATAGTTCCCTTCATAATCAGATGTATACCCACGTGGCGTTTGGATGAATTTGATGGCTTGGCTTTCTGGATCTAGCTCAACGTTCAATGTTGAAAGTTGGAGGCGCTCCACCTTCCTGAGCACCCAGATTATGGTGATAATCCAATTGGTGATCATTATATCGTTACAGTCGTATGCCGCGCCTATACGAAGCTTGAGGTCCCTCATTCCGGGGTAGCTGAGGCGTTTACGAATGAACTCAAGGCCTCGAAATGAACTGTAGGGCCCACATTCCATTTCCAGAACTTGAGATCTGGTACCCTTGATAGCAAGGTATGACATAAATTCGCTGTGTAGTTGCTTGTTGATGCACATGATGAGGCATTTTGTAAAAGGATATCGCAGTGAATAATCACCGGCCCGGCCCAAACCGCCGAGTATGTTGTGACGAGATTGCCTGGGCGTCCTGGAGTCCTTGATATATTCTGACCTGGGGGAAAAGTTTGGATCTTCTTCTTTCGATTCAATGAGAATGTATCCAAAGATGAGGAATCGGATTTCTAGTGGGATGGCGCACAAAAGGCTCATTTGCGGGACATGGGCTGAGCCCGCAACAAAGAAGGCTCGGGAAGAGTGTGGATCAGGAGACTGTGACTTTTGTTCCCCGTGAAATTCGTAGCCTAATTGGTCCATGCTTTGCTGTGAAGACTCCAGCTTGTCATGGCTTTGCACATGAGGCTCGGAGAGCTCGAGGCTTCCTGGTTGAAGACACCTGCAGTCTTCTTGATTGAGCCGGAGTGAAACCTACATTTGAAGTCATGCAAGGCTTGTTCACCTGCTTGATCAAAATGCACTGAGTCATCTCAGCAGATATGTCTCCGCGACGCTAGTGACTAATCAATCGGAAGGTCTTGGCGTCGTAAGCACTAGGTAGCTACCTACCTTAGGTTCTGCCACTCAAACCCTGGTGCTGAATAAGTGGTCTCCAGGTCACGCTATCTTGCCTATTGTTCTCTCATTGCGAACAATCGTGCATTATGGTCATGCCTGAAGTGACCATCGGCATTTGGCCAACAAGACAAGCTGAGGGAGCAACGCAGCGCACAGGAGTCGTAGCCTTCCCATCTAGCGTACCCTCACCAGATGATCTCTACTAGCTCCTGACGAATCCAAGTAATAAGAACCGAGCTTACCTAGATGAAACACACTTGTCAAGCCTATTTCTGCCACGAAAACCACGCTTCTTGGTGCTAATACCATCTCAGCCATTGATAGCTGATGCCACAAAGAGCCAGTCAATTCATGACAGCAGCGTGCAGACATTGGGTGTGCTCGAGCCATCCAAGAGAAGAGACCGAACGGCGCACGCAACCACACACACATGTGGCCATTGGTGTGAATGCTCCGATAAAGAGGTGCTTATGCAAGCTTATGCAGAGTTTTTGACCACAAGAGATCGACACTTTCCTTGCCTTCTCCTTGACTGACGCATCTCTAGAGGAGGTAACGATGCTGCCACAAGCCCACCACTCTTACAGTGTTTCTACCTCATGGTCAAAAGAGAAGAGGCACGCTGGGGTCATTCAAGAAAACAAGGGTCTTCTCCCAGGCAACATGGCGCACAAGCTTGACTTACATAAAAGCACGGCCCGCTCGATAAACTCAAGGCACGATCCATCATTTTCATCCAATCGCCCCAGATTCGTGGCTGCTGGATTGGTGGGACTACTCTAGTCCGTCCCCTGGCTCGAGGTTATGCGCGCCAATAGCAAAGCTTGGCTGACAAGCGATGGAACTATTTCAAGGCACAGCAGTGTTCAACATCAAACCTTGGCCGGTGCGGACGCGCTATGTGTCTTTGAATCTCGTTTCGCGGATGCCACCCTATCCACGCTCTCGTGTTCATAATTAGTGTTCGCAGTGAGGGGTGAACCCGCATGGCAGGGTCTCTGCTGTGGGGATGCATATAACCTTCGGAAACCCTCGAACAAGGGGAACCACTCATTTCCACTGTCAGTTGCGATTCCTGCACATAGAGGCTACAGCCGCACAGAACCCACTTCCAGTCATCCAAAGCAAGTATAGCACCTGAGAAAGCACGCCGCAATTGCATAACACCAAAATGTCTGGCCTCACACACCATGAAATTGCGTACGAGAAAGCGCATGCCAGCGACAATAGAGGCCCCGCTCTCATGGCGGCCTATGTCGCCTGTCTTTCCCTGGCATATGTCGCAGTGATATTGCGATTCGTCTCTCGACAGCAGAGCAAAAATAAGTTCGGTGCCGATGACTGGATGATTATCGTTGGTTTGGTAAGCTGGAGAAGTACTAACACACGTCGTCGAGCCATTGAATAACAACCGAGGTAGCTTTTCACTTCTGCTCAGGTCGCTTTCGGTATACATGGCAAGTTTAATGCTGTAAAAACCTTTTCGTAAAGTCGGTCACTAACTCAAACACCATAGGTGTGCATCTTGGAGCCGGCAAGCATGTGATCTTCCTGAAAGACCCAGTTCTTTTCATCAAGGTCAGCGCCCACATGCCTCGTTCCCATCTTTGTTTACTGCCAGCCATGTGCTCACACCACGCTCTTCACAGGGTTTCATCGTCATCGAAATCGTCTACACTATCGCCGCCGCCGTGATCAAATTCTCTACCCTCCTTCTCTACCGACGTATCTTCGACTCTTCTCGCCCACTGATGATTGCCTGCTGGGTCGTCGCCTTCGTTGTCTTCGCCTACTCGACCGCGCAAACGGTGATGTCAATCTTTCAATGCACTCCTGTGCACAAAGCCTGGGAACCGCAAACGCCGGGAACTTGCCTGGATACGTTTATTGCTGCCACGACGCCTGCTGCTATTAACGTTGTTGCGGATTTTGCGACGGTGTTTCTGCCCATGCCATTGATTTGGGGGATGAAGTTGCAGTGGAAGCGGAAAGCGCAATTGACGGGCATCTTTGCGCTGGGTAGCTTGTGAGTCTTGTTTCCGAAGACGATGCGGGGATCACGTGCTCATCAAAGCCCTAGTGTTATCTTCGCGAGTATATGGCGGGCGGCTACTATGAAGCAGCTAACACATGTGGATGCGAGCTATGACAACGTCGATCCTTGCATCTGGTCGATTGTGGAAAATGGTGTTGGTGAGCATGCCCCCTATCCGCTAGACTCCTAGTCCTCTATTTTACTTTCTGTGCCTCTATTTATATCGGCCTCTTTTTCCTTCTTATCAACCACAATGATACTTACTTATTCTCCAAAGGCATCATCAGCACTTGCCTCCCCACACTCCGCCCACTCTATGCCATCGCCGTACGCGGTCACTACTGCCGCTCAAACGACTACTGTGACCGCTGCCAACGATCCGCCAAAGCGCCCTTAGGTTCACTGAAGCCTTACGATACCGAAAGCAGTGGTAGACGCTGGAGACAAGGCAGTGATGAGACGACAGAGCCGGGGAATAGGGAGAAGGGTGACGGTACCAAGGTATTCTCGGTCATGGATAAGTCGCTTTCCCGTGGGAGCTGATGAGTTTTCGCTGCATGATATGACGAGATATGGGTGCTATTGGGGAGAGGCGGGGTGGGTGGTGAGAATGGCGTGGGGCGATATGCGGACACGCTTGTTCATGGGACGAGGTGTACGATGATACCAATGTTCTCTCGATTACCCCTTTTTTCCCTTACATATTACATGACTCTCTATCCCCTTCGTCGCTATAAAGACACACCACTTTGCGCTAAACCTATTCTGGAATTCTCATAGGGACCCGCTAGGTAAGTTTCAGGCGGATTCGTCCTTAAAGCACCCCTAACGCTTCCCGGCGGAATAGGGAGATGGCTCCTTAAGGTTCTAGGCGGGCTCCAGGGACCCTTCCGGGGGGCTCCTTCTTTAATAGGTTAGCGTAAGTGGTGTGCCTTTGTAGCGACGAAGGGGATAGTGTCTTCCACCCGTGAGCGATGCTCTAAGGCTCATCCCTCTTGCCCCTTTTCCTCAAACTCATACATACCCCACGTATCTCGATTCACCTCCCCCGTTCTACTATAAATAAGACTCAAGTGAGCCGATGCCCTACAACCACCACTTTACTATCTCGGTGTATGTCCTATCACAGCCCGCCCCCTTCTTCCTCCTACCTCGGGAGAAGGGGAGAGGGGAAGCTGTTGAATCTGCTGATGCAGGGCCTTGAGAGGTTGATTTTGAAGCCTTCGAAATATCTGACAAAGGGTAAAGATTGTCTTTCACCGGGAAAATGGATGGATGGATGGAATATCGGTTGCAGACGTATCGGGGATCGATGGTTTGTTTTTGTGTGTGTGGATGTCTTGGATCCCACAGCACCTACCAGCACCAGCGTCTCCCTTGATTGTTGCCGACGAGTTGGAATTCCCCCCCCCCCTTCGGGTCTGAAGTGAGCGCCTACCAAATCGGGAGGTCCAATCGAATCATCGAGATCAGGGCCATTTCGCAAATTTCATTGGATCTCTCTCCTGATTTCGTAGGCCTGACGGGCACGATGTAGAGTTGTAGAGTTCCACTTATGGAGGAATTTGCTGGGAAGGGATGGTGTATTTGAAACGTTAAAAGGGGTGGAGCATTGGCGTGCTGGGGACTGCGTGCGTGCATTTCGGGTTCGGGGTCGCTTTTCTGGGGGTTGATGGTGAGAGTAGCGATAGTGAGGCGTGGAGTTGGGCAATGGGGCGCTAGAGGTTACGTTTGAGCCTTGCTTAGTTGGGTGGTTGGTGCGAGTGAGACTTGTAAGGTGAAGTGGGAAACCCGAGGAAATGAGGATGGAGGGATGGTGTTGGTCGTGATATCAGAGGAGGGTCGTGTTCTAAGACGTGTGCGGTGGAACATGGCGCCGACCAGTAGCAGAGATCGTGAGCGTCATATTACAAGTGCGAAAAAGACAAGAATAGCTATGACAGAAGAATGGGAAGGGGCGCGGGTGCATCTTACGGGTCTAGATCGAGGGACTTTTTTCTCTCTAATACCTCTCATGGTTTCATTCAGTCAGGAAATGTGGCTGTAGCCCTTTGACTGTGGTACAACTGAACAGCATGCTTGATTCGTGGATATTGTTACACATACCAGAATTACAACAAACAAAAACAACACAAATAACCTTGCATGTTAACAGACTTCGTAAACACTCCATGGTTTTTCCCTGCCCCAAGCTTGCCCCTTATCCTCTCTTTCTTGCTTTGTCCAATCAAGACCTAACAAAGCTCAAGCCAACGGTACCAAGATTAGGTGTGCATTGGTGACCATGGTACAGTCTCAATGAGGCCCGCGACGTGGGTTCCGTTCGGCTCAGGAACAGGCATCTCGGCATCAACACCCATGGCCTTGCAAACAGCGCGATGTATTACACCTCCAATCTTGGCGCCCGCAGCATAAGCGATTGCAATCCTCTCTTCCTCCGTCTTGGGAAGCAAACTCAAGAAGTGTGCATTGGCGGCGGCGAGGTGATTTAGCAGGGCCGGACTGGCTTCGATCACGGAGTCCAGAAGCGCGGATTGTCCTATGGCTCCGGCGTAAAGCGAGATTTGCCCGACGATGTGCTCGACTGGAAGCCGGTTGTGTATGCTAGAAGTACGACGTGGTTTCAGAGTCTGGACAGTTGTGCTGTTTGACATGGTTATGTCAAGGCTCACAGCCTTAGGACGAGCTTTTTGTGGTCAAGTTCTGCAGATAAGAGGTGACCTCCAAAAGCTGATAATTCTGATCGACGCGTGTGTCTTGCGATCGTGAGGATGCTTGGCTGAGGAAGGCGAAATAGCGCTGCTGTTGCGCGTGTGAGGTCGACTCAGCGGCAGCGACGAGAATTGAGCGAGCTGAGAACTTCGACCATAGGAGGCCGTGATGTGGTGCAGGTCGTGAGAAGTCACGTGGGTCAAAATCAAGACCTGCGGAGCCTATGTGTTGGGCGTATTTGTTTCCCAGTATGACGTGCTCCCTACGCGTAAGAAACTTGACACTTGGAGAATTTGCCACCTATAGCGGACCTCGTGTAATCTTTGATCTTCTTTTAAAGAGACTCGTACCCAGTGAACAACACGGACAGTAGACGAGGAGGAAACGCGATATTGGTTTGGCTCTTGGTCTCTTGATTAAGATCTCGTCTCCTGATGTTGACTTCATCACAGCGATCAAAGCTACCTCAGGGGCTCTGAACACACAGATAAACTTCACGGTCGCAAGGTTGCAGCGCCTGATCAGTAGATAAAGTACGACTAGGTAAACCCGGCGGTCAACATTGTTAAGGGAGATGATCAGCCGTGCGTGACCTAGTAGCAAAGTCGCGCCAACCGCAAGAGACACATTGCTCATGAAAAAGCTCCGCCTCCGAATCTCATCATACAGCGTCTACATCGCCAATACTTTCAAAACTCAATTGCCATATCGCAACCATCCTTTATGAACAGAATTGTTTTTACCATTACAAACACCTCTGTCCTCTCCTGCGCCACTCTCAGAGTCGAGAGACGTAGCAAACTGGCCTGGCGCAGAATAAGAGCTTAAAGGTTTCAGAGGCTCTTGAAGTTCACGGACTATGTCCAAGAAGCAAAGGAATGTATGTACGACCAAGAAGACGAGCGTGAAGGTGTTGCATTTCGGTGTCCAGTGAGGGGAAACCTGCCATTTCTGGAGGGTCTTCCTCTCAAGACTTAACTGCTTCAACTGTGACAAGCCGGGTCTGGTAATAGACCAACAAGGCTTGAGTAGATGTGAAGATACAATACTCAATAAAGAGGTAGAGACTTTTGCGCGGAACGCATTTGCTTCCGTTGAGACAACCAGAATGAAACTATTTCCAAGCAGGGGATTGATACATTGAAGCTGGAAAGATCAAGACCCTAGGCGGCTAAAGTTCCTGTGTGGAACAAAGACCGGCACGGACGAATGGACCAAGGGACAGGCACTTGAGTAAGCACTTGCTGCCTGCGATCTTGAACACGGTTCGTGATATCAATACACGCTCAAAGTCATCCTAGCTTCTCCGGTAGTAAGAGTTGTGTGCGTCACAACCGGCACTTTATCGAAGCGCCCGATACTAGGAGAATCACTTACACCTGCAGCAGAATATCTTTGTTATTGCCATGGTATTAACCTTTGAAAAAGTTAAAGGGAGACCACGATGGAGCGCTAAAGGTCGAGTTCGCGTTTACTCATTTCCAGCTTTGAAATTTCGGGGCAAGTACGTACTATTCGCCTTGGACTTCCACTCCCTATTACGCCCTTGATGCTAGTTTCCCAAGTCCTCACGACAAAAAAAGAGTTCCAGTGCAGATGGCCTGTTGCCCTTGAATGAAGAGGTAGCGAAAGACACCAGCATTGAGGTCTCTCCAGATGCGGACTAGGCTCATATCGGAAAATCCGGCGGGAGGCTTGAAACTCGAAAGAGCTGGGATTCTACACTGAGGCTTCTCAAGTCCCAGATTCATCGAAATGGGTTATGGTCTTCATGCTGGTGCATGACTTTGAAGTTGACCAGGGTTCTGAATTTGCCCCCACGAATTTTCCTGCAGCTTTGGAAGCCAGAGGCTACGATTCGGGCATTGCGCGAATTAGACTTGGAGATTTCGAAGTGGGAAGGAGGCAGCGAAAATCTTTGTGAGGTGGAGCACGAGCTTGAGAGCCATGAAGAGAGCACACAGCACGGAATACCGTGCGGACTGCGATGACAAGATGACAGCGCCAGGACAAACCAAATGCATGACTACCGCATCTCCAAAGTCGAAAATCCATTAGAGCTTAGCCTAGGGCTGTCAAAAAAAAGGGCCCCCTTTCTTTCACTGTGTGCGAAACAGTGGAAGTTCTTGGCATGATGTTCCCCTTTCACGTTCTATAGAATACCTCGAACGAGACTCATATCTTTCTTGCTTGTAGAAACAGCCTATTGCTGGTCTTCTCTAAGACTTGGGGGCCTTCGCTACCAGAGAGTACACGGAGACAGACCAAGGGCTCTGAAACCTCCCTGTACCGCCAGCCTTCAGCAAGGCAATTTTTGATAGTTTTTTTCTTCAATCCACATGAAGCGAGGCAAGCAGAGCCAACTCATAAGCATCAATCATGATGCTCCGCAGATACTTCCGAACATGGTAGCATTGCACCTTGTGAAGGCATTAAATGTTCACAGAAAAGTATGGAACCGCCTTTAGGGAATGCAGATACTATCAGCAAGGAGCAATTACTGTTTTCCAAATCTGCTCATGAGGTTACTCTCAGACCTTGACCAGAATATACTGAGTTTTTATATCTTTCAAGTGACTCTAGCCGCATTCCCTGTAGAGATCTTTAATCATGTTGGATTAAATTAGGAGAGAAAAACGAAGCCTATCGATTTGCACCGGAGCTGCAGAAATACTAAGTTCTCTAGGTAGTATGTATGGCTAACAGATTGTCCTTGCAATCCACGGATGCACGACCCAACTAAACGACTACAGTCTGAGTCGTTCATGTCCTCCATCTCATGATCCGAGACGTTTGCTGACGTCGCAAGCTAATATGACACAACCCCTGAACAGAGAAAGTTCTTAGGCCTATACTTATTTACAAACCGGAGCATAGGCACCCTTGGCTTCTCGTATCTCCATGGCCCCTCGCGTCTCATCAACAGCAAAGTCTGCAAAAGCCGACAGTATGTTCAGACCTGCTCCAAAAGCAATGACGTCTTCATTGCCTTGTCGAACCCCAAGACAGACCAACCACTTTCCAATGGCCTTGACACCACTGCATACTAGATCTCCAATCGCCAGATTGAGATCGTCAATCTCGCGTTGATCCTTGTGCACCCATGCGGTCATGTTGGCTTCGTTCCGCTGCGCATCCAAGCTCTTCGCGAACAAGCCCACCTTCACTATGACCGTAGCTGCCTCGATGCTCGCCAAAACGAGAGCAGCATTCTTCCCTTCGCCTACGGAAAAGCATCCTCCCAATCCGGCAATGAGGGCACCCAAACCCTCTATCCCATAACCAGCGTACATGAATCCAATGTCCGGCCGTGCCTCATTTGGTGGACAAGCAAATGCCAAGTCCAGGAGGGCGAATGCGAAGTCAAACTTTTCCAGTAGTCCTATCGACGTGTTCAATCCGCCTGTGGTTTTGCCGGTACCGATACTCTCTATAATATAGCGGAAGTATCCCAATGGGCAGCCGACGATAGCCTGCGCTAGTAAAGTCAGTGGATGTACGCCTGCGCATGCTTTGGAGTATCTCATCCAGTCCCGGCTGAGCTCTTCTGGCGTGAGAGGTTCTACGCCGACTTCTACGGCCAGCTCAGGAAGAGATTGGCGGGGATTGCGAGGCTCTGGATTTGAAAGTACATTCTTAGGAGAAGCAATATTGATTTCGCTGCCTGTGATCCAGTCTTTCACTGCAACGACCATATTCGACTGCGGGGGCAGACAGTCGACTACCTCATAATCGAGGGCACCTCTTGAAAGAGCACCCGACTCAACCACGACGGTAGCGAAAATAAAACTGAGGATGTCAATGACCGAAGGCATCTCCAATTGGTTCCCTGTGACGAGCTCGTAGACCCACTGAAGAAGTGGGCCAAGGACGGGAACCTCGATCGGTGCAATAAAAGCTTCGAACATGGTGTCTCCCACTAACTCCACCAACTTCAGCACATCGTCTACGACGATGCGGACCAATTCAAGGAGAAGTGCGGTGAAGTCTTTGAGAATCTGAATAAACGGCGTTGCGCCGGCAGGCTTATTCAGCTGTGCTTGTACATCATTCCAGATAGCGGATAGGCGATCGCTATTTAGCCACTGACTGCTGTTGTTGAGTATGTTTTGGACTGGATTAGCACTTTGAGCATTAGGCGCCACCATACGGGGCTCCTGATACCCACTGACATTACCATAGAATAACGCATTGAGGATTACAGATCCTTTTGATGAGTTACGGAAGACGTTTTCGTCAGCACTGCCCTCGTCAGGCGAGGCGAGATGAGCGGCGAACTGATCGTTCGTGCCTTGGGATAAGATGTCCAAAGAAGTCAATTGAGCCTCCAAATTCTCCATGAAGAAATCGATGCGGTCAATGAATGCGTCAAGGGCGCCATCGAACACCGCTTGGCCATAGCTTACAGCCCGGGTGAGCTGACTACTGATGAGTCTCTGCTGCCCAATGATCTCCTCCCATTCGAAAGAGACGCCAAGCCAAGCCTTGATTCTATCCCAGTCGAGGCCTAGCTCTTGGAAGAGTATTGTCCAGCCAGCGCGGGCGATATCAGCGAAGGTCTGAATTTGTATAAAGACGCTAGCTCCATTCTCAAACACGACTTCGATCTCCTCCATAATCTGCGTAGTGCTTGGCCAATTGACGACAGAATCGGCGGTATGGCAGACCCAGTGCCACAAGGGGTCTACGAAGTCGAACAACCCCTCAACAATCTGCACCTGGGATATATTCTGAGCGCTGAAGTTGAGTTGTTGGGAATTATTTGCACTTTGGGGCTGGGGTATATTTGAGGCCTGTAGACGGAGGCCTTCGAAAGAATTGGCGGCGCGCAGTATTTGGCTTTCAGTCGCGGGACTTCCTTCTAGCAGCGGGACAACGTTACCAGCTTTATCTTTCACTTTTCCTTCTTTCAAGGCTTGGACGGTATTGAGCTGAAAAAGCTTATCCTTTATTTGTGTCACTTGATCCAGGGTGACAAGAGGCAGCTCGTCAATCTGAAGTGATAATTTGGGCACTGTAAGGTCAGTCGTCTCCTGTATGATGACCAAGTTGCTGTTGGGCATGATGTCAATCTCGGCAGAAGAGCCCGCTGTCGCCCTCAAGTTGTACTTGATGCCGTTGATGAAAGGACTCGCCAGATCCGAAGATGTAATGGTGACTTTATGATTCGCACTAGCGTTTGCCGCTTCGCTGACTTTGATATTGGTCGTATACGTCTGTAAAGTCATCATTTGCTGAACAGCCGGGATGCTAAAATGCGAAGGCGCTGCTGCCCAGAGACCAGTAGCACTTTGAGTTGCAATCTGGACGTGGCCGCTTGTATCAACATACATGAATACCTGAGCATGCCCACTTGGTATGTTTAGCGCATCCGGCGCGACAAGGGCAGAATATCGACCAACTTGGTGATTTGAGGTGAATGGGGTGACTTGTAGATCTTGGAGGGTCGAGTTTTGTAGGATGGTCCAGGACAAAGGGCAATATGACATTGTTCCAGAGCTTGCATCCGCTTTGAAACCAGTTGAGTGGCTTGAGAACCAGAGTCGTATATTAGGTCCATCTTGGTGGATTGTCGCCTGCCCAACTCTGTTAAAGAGGAAATGGTTGGACAACTGGATTGCAACAGCGCCGTCGATACTGAAATCAGTATTCTTGAAGTGGTGAAGACCATTGCCTAGGAGCAGCAAGTCCTGGGCGCCGGCATCATTCACAAGGACTGACAGCGCGCTACTCGATGTGGTTCCGGGCGGGATAGTGGCCGTTCGTGTGTGTATGCCACCATGGCTGTTTGCGTACGATGTCAGACTGAACGTGTCTTGGCCTTGCACAGGGTCGTTCTCGAGAACCCAAATAGAAGGTAGATTTTCGACCACAGCGAAGGCTAAGTCCACTATTTGAGCTGGGTCGGCTGGAAAGCCCCACTGCGTAGCCCATGTCCAGGACCCAGCAAAGACATTGGTAACAACTTGATGTACATTTCGATCATTTGTGATGACTGCGATATGAGGATAGACCATGTCATTGTCATTGGCTATCGGAGACATCAGTATATACGCTGGATCGAGAAGAATGGGCTCAGGCGGTGTAAGGACCCCTGTGAGGTTTTGCTTAAAATCTTGGGGTGAAGTTGGCTTAAATACGATGAGCTCAGTCTTATTGGCATCCCCAGTCGCCGTAGCAAGGACAAGGTAAATCAGCAACGACTGACTTTGGGCCGCCTGAAGATGTACGACGTTTCCCTTTAGGCCAAGTATGGTGGAAAGATTGATGCGATCCTTATTCTGGCCAGTTGTGGGGTCTCGATAGACAAGATACAAGGAGTGGTCATTGGCATCAATGTGGAAGAGCATCGGAAAATGGTTCTCGTCGTAAATGCCAGCAATTTCTTGGACTGCCGGTACTGGACCTGAGGCAATGTAGTTGTCCATCAACTGAGTGTCTTGTAAGATGGTGGCCATCGTTGAATGGAATCCGCTGTTGCTGGAATTGCAATAGTATATATCTCCGGTATTTCTTCAAGGTCTTTGACAGACTGTCTAATCAAGCGATACCGCGGATGAAGCACACAACGCTCAAGGGAGACTTTTAAAGACATCCAGAACGGTGGGAAGACCTTGGTAAGTGTCGTGCTATAATAACGTTCAGAGTAGCTACCTAGACATGATCTAGCTAGGGAGAAGAAAGGCTAGCGCACTGACTGCCTACTGCATTGACACTTGTGGCGTCAGCGGACTTCATAGAGACTACACTTCGACCTGGTACAACCACGCCACCATTATTTTGCAGCTTATGCGTGGTTCAGCCACTCGCCTTGGAGAGGGGCTCGAAGTGAAAGAGCAAGTCAGTACTTGCGAGGACGTCAATTGACCTACCCACCGTTGCCAAAAATGTTCTCTCCGGGAAGCTGGCCTTCGATGCGAGGACTAAAATGATCTTAGTCGTGTGTCCGTCAATCGGGAGTAGCCTCCCTTCTCAGATACGAACAATTTTTCGATGTATCTTTGATCCATTAACATGAACGCTCACTAGATCAAATCCTTCGCACGGCAGCTCCATTTCTCAGCTTCACTAGCAAGCGGGGCTCCAAGCCACAGAAGTGCGTGACCATCAAGTCTGGTGTTGCTTGAAGCTGGACGCCATCTCGCAGGCTTCAAGCTGAGGATCCGCGATTCCACAATGTCTATTGGTAGGCTACTTATCACGGTGCATTAAGTCGACGCTAAGGTCTGCATCAGCAACGCGCTAAACATTTCACGCCGCAAGGCTTGCATAAAGTCGCCGATACGGACTAGTGCGTTCCGAAACAGGCTGCCGGTCCGTCGCGAGTTAGTATCGACTGATAGCTGTAAACCACTCAATAGGCTGGAAGCTTCCTCAGCTGGAGAAGACGGCAGCCTCAATCGTAGCTCTGGCGAGGCGCCCGTCATCATGGATGAAAACCATAGTGACGAGCTTGCAACAATCTGCCCTTAGCCCCCTCGGCGCTCGATCTGCACCACCTTTGGCGCTAAATCCTTTTCGGAACCATATAGGCAGCTTCCAGGCGCGATCCCGCCAAGAGACCCCTGGAGCTCTGGGGTGGTTCTGGGGACTACACTCCCTAATCTTCCGGGGAGCGTGCGGGGAGCTTCCCGGGGGCCTTCCCTAGGTACCTTCCGAAAAGAGTTTAGCGCGAAGGTGGTGCAGGTCGAGCGGCGAGGGGGATACAAACGCAGGTCGGTTTGGTCAACTTTTGACCGTCATATATTCGGCTCCAGGCTTCTCTAATCGCACCTCGCTCCATCGGGCTCACTACAGGCTTCTTTTGTAGGAAGCAGTGGTTTCACTAAAGAACTTGCTCTCTTTCTGTGTCATACCATCAACAACAATGGCATCTGGAACCCCCACACAGCGAGCAGCTCAGATCGCATGCTCGCTCGGCGATAGCAGTCTCTTGGTTCAGCAACTCTACTGTCTTTCTTCGAATTCTTTTGAACGCATGTTTGCTTTCAATCCTATACTTGAGTCTGGAAACCTTCCAGCTAATGACGCTGCTGGTCAACAAATTTACCCCACCATTGTCGGTGGAGCCCGAGATTCTACCTTTGACTGCAGCGGCACTAGAAAGGCGTATGGAGACCTGTCTTGCACACTGACTCTGACCCTGGCACCCGGGGACGACGGGAATCCTAAGCTCTTCACGGATGCAAATACATCCACCCTCATACAAAGCCCCATAAATGTCACGCTACAAGGCAGTCTATCAGCCGAATACAAGGACCCAAGATCAATTTCTCAGCAGATGAAGAAGCAGTACAAATTGACTACTGTCAACTTGCAATCGAAGTCGGTTTTGACCTGGGTAGTCCGCTTTCAGCCTACAGAGGTCACCAATGACGGCCCCACAATCATCAACGCCCCCGTCAACTCATGCTACAACTCCGTCTTCCAAGACGAGCTCTCGGCGATTATAGTCTGTGTCTATACAATTCATGATCCTCTTGAAGCGCAGCAATATTCCAATGATAGCTCGTTACTTCAGAATCAAAAGCTTAGCTTGTGGATTGCCCCCACCATGGACGCCGTTAATAAGGATACGTCTCAAAATATACTCGTAGTGGTGCAAAAGGTACCGCCTGGTGGGACCATTGACCGCAGCGTCTATCCACCCCCTTGGTTTCAACAGTGGCGTGTGCCCGACGATCCCGTCGACAACGTGATTGTGCTTGCCCGTGATGAGTTCTGGGCGCCGATCTGTCTTTCGCTAATGCAGAATGTGTTGCCCCTTACATATAATTATGATCCGGAGCATGACCGCGAGGGGAAGCATCTCGATGTACAATCTACTTCCACTATCGCCAAACAGTGGACCCTCAATAGCACCCCAAATGACTTTGATTGGTTGCCTGGCCCAGCGAACCATACAGCGCAAACAGAGGGCACACAATCGCTTTACAAAACCGGTGGCGTCACCACTCTAAAGCAGGTCTTTACGCCGAAGTTGGCTTTAAAAGGCACTAATACTACCATACTCGTTGAAACAGTACAAAACAGGCTCTATTTCACTCCTGGCGATGACACCACTGGATCTGATTTACCTATGCAGCGTGCGGACTCGACCCTACCCACCACCCCAAGATATCAGATGCTGGTTGTAGGCAAGACTAGCATGGAAGCAACGTCTATCATTGATCATGAAGATATTCCAAACGAAAGGCCGATAAGCAGTATAGCCAGCACCGAAATGTTTTGGCAAATGTTTTTCAGTGCCACTCAGCTCACCAGTGAGCGGTGCTCTTTTGAGACAAGCACTCCCCAAGTGATTTATCAGCCACGGAGACCACTCGATGCCAGTTCCACTCTCGCAGACCTAGCACTGAATACAGAAGTTGACGGATTAAAATATCGCATGTCACATCTACCATCCAACGAGCACCCAGTAATCTTCGCACAGCAATTGGAGGAGGCTGTCACGGTAAATTGCAACATTTACCTGCCAACCCAACAACAATTCAGCAACGCCAGGTGCTTTCTTAGTAATGAAGGGGCATTGATGGCGCCGGCTGCTTTCAGTTAGAGGGTCAGTTCCGTAGGTTATTTCTCTGGCTGTGCTGACTGTGGCGCCCTGACAGTTCTACAATACAGCATCAATTTGAAAACCTTGAAATCACGATTTTTGACCTGCCCAGTCAAAGCTATGGAGATGAGGCCCCTAAAATTTAGGAGGTTATCCCGGGGTAGCCCTGAACGATGCGTCGCTGACATTCCGTCTTACACTACTAGTACTGTCGACTTATTGCCCCTAGCCTCTCCAATTGCTGCCCAGCTTTCACACATTCAGATACACCGCGAATGCTCACGCCTGATGTTTGGAATTCCCTTAGCACACATTTACTCAGACACGCTGAAACTCTCTGTGTCTCTATTCAAACATATGAATAGTAATACCCTTTCATTTGAAGAGGAACACCGCGGTTTTGCGGACGTAGGAATGTTTTCCCTATGTTTGGAATATACTTCCGTGCTCCTAGGCGAATACATTTGAGAACATCAATAAACGTGGCTCTGGTACCCAGGTGCATGATGACCACATCCTACAGATAACGACATTTTGACTCCGTCTATTTGCTAAAGTCATGGTTGCGGTATATTCACGTCCGCAGCCGCATCTGCGCAATCCTCAACGGAGAGTGGGAATCTGCCAACCATACATCATTTCTTTGTCTTCTTCATGGATGAAACAGTAGCCCTTTGCTCCATCTCAGCCTCCGATTTCTGGATGCAACACTGCTGAAGTATCTCTTGCAAATGTTCATTCATACGCCATTCCATCCACAGCGCCCATGCAGGATTCTCCTGGTCCTCCACGATGCGCGTCTTGAGCTTATCCTCCGCACGTCGATCCTCCTCCGCAGCCAGTTGATTATGAATCGCTTGCATATCGAAGGGGAGATCGTTAAGGTGAGCAAATCTTCCCGTCAGCTTGGCAGTGTAGTAGAATTGCTCAAAGCGTTTCAGCATTTTTGGAGTATAGATCATGGGCGTGGTTTTGGAGCGGTCGTTGAGGGTCTTCATGTAGCTATTGCATCTCGCGAGGAAACGTCGTAGAGAAGGGAGGCTCGTTGGGTCAATGTCGTTCGCTGGACCATCGGGTCAGTGTCTGTGCTACTATAGAGATCAGAGACTTACATGGACGGTGATTCTCGAAGTTCAGCCAGCGTTCGTATCTCTTCTTCATCGCCTTGGTTTGCGCTGGTGTGGGCTTTGTGTTCTCTGTTGTCGCACGCTGTAGATCTGAGCATGACATTGTGTACGCTTTGTTGCTGGGGATCGTAGTACAGTGACAGGTGGGAGCTTCGCAAAGTTTTACTGCGGATCCAGGAGCACTGGATCCCGAAAAGAAAAAGAATGGAAAGATACAGCTACGAAGACAGAGAAGAGGAAAAGATAATGGCAAGAGCACGTTACTGGGAAAAGGCACGCGTTTGAAACATCGCACGTGATAGGTGTTGCCACAGTGACGACACTTAGAGTCGGAGAGCACGCGATGTCATTCAAGTAGTTTTGTATATATTTAGACTAGACATTTTTTGCAGGCGAACCAAAGAGCATAATTCAAGGAGTTGCAACTTGTTATCATTGGGGATCCATATTAAGTTGCAGATGCATGAAGGAGTCGATGCACTTTCGTTCCTATTGTCATTGCGCCGCCTCATTCGTTTGTCCCCTCAACAGCCTTCTGCCACATCGGACGACAAACTTCCCATTGGACATCAATAGCTGCGGTAAGGCATCTTTTCCAATTTCATTCAATAAAAGGCTGCGAGATGCGATAAATCGCACCATAGAGTCAAAACTATGTACATAGATACATGGCTGTGAGACTCGTGATGACACAATGTAACTTTAGCAAAGGCTAGATCTTTCTTGTCTTGGGAAGATGTACCTTGCCGACTTGACGCGCGATGACGAAGCGACGGAGACAGAGAAAGCGTGGCACCAGATCCGATGGAGATGAATGCTTATTCTAGTAGCATTTCAATTAAATATTGAGATTATTTTAGAGAGCCCGTCACACGCCGGAGAGCATTATGTAAGACTACACCCTTTGCTACTTGACACGAGAAAAATTCAACGTCTATGCATGAGTATTCGGCGATGTTCTCTCGTCATGATATCTTCTGCATGTTAGACCATAATACCAAGTATCGCAGCCGCTGTCGTGACCAGACTGACGAATACTTGAAAGTACATCCTGAGTACAAGCTCTGGATCTTCTATCAGAAGAACGTCTGAACTTCACATGAGTGCAGTGCAAAATATGCGTCACTTGCTGTGCGTCACTGTGTTTGGTTGGCTATCGCATTGTTCATGTTGTTGAACCACATGATTGTTGCTGAGGACCCGTTTTCGACACTTTCGAGCCTAGACACAACTTTTGTACAACATTCACGACTTTTGCCTCTGCATCTAAGCTAGTAAAAATCTTTGTTCAATTTCCTTTCGTAGGGAACTCTATAAGGACCTTACATCTACGCCGGGCAGTTGTACCACATTCCGCCAACAGAAGTTCCAGGACTTTTGAACATTACCAGCAAGTCTCTTAGTCAAGCAAGACAAGGCCCGGCAAACAAAGGTCAGCACAATATTCGGTCACACCAGAACAAGCTTTAGATAGCCTCTTCAAGTTCAGGTCAGTCACATCAGACTCCATCAGCCTCTCCAATCTGGGGGGTTGTTTTTTTGACTACACCCCGGGAATCATGCTGACCACGCAAGCAGCCATGTCGGGCTTGCATACAGGAGGTAATGATGGTATTGGCCCATCGCATTCGAATTTTGCCGAATGTAATGCTGGTAACACAAGGTAAGGTTGCACTACCGCATCGCCATTACCACGTTGCTTACCCACACACAGGAGCCAAAGTCAAAACGACAAAGGCAAACATTCCGCCGCGTTGCTGCAGAAGTTGGACCAGATTCATGCAAAGCTGGCAGTGCTGGAGAAAGAGATAACAAAGTTGCGCAACATTGGCGTCAAGGAGGTGACTGAACCCTAGAAAGAGCATGGTGAAGCTCCACAAGAGCAGCTACATTTCTGCAGACAAGGGCTCAGCATAGATGCTTGGACCCAAAAAACCAATGCGGTAGGTGCTACGGCGAACGTACGGGCACCAAATGAGAAGAAGGCATCTACGGTGTCGTTGCTGTTCGTGGGAACTCATCAGTGAAACGATCTTCGATAAGTGACTTACGCTCGACGTGTTGTTTTGCATACCAGTATAGCACGAGAGCATACAGCACTGAAGCCTCCAAATACTCTGCAATCATTCTATATCCTATTGATCAATAGAGTGTGCCACATTCAATCACTACCATCATCCTCATCCAAAGCAGACCAAAGGAACGTTCTTCAATACACGGTCGCCTCTCCTCCCTACACAGTCCTCTCCTCCATACATCTCTCTTTCCTCCATACGTCCTTCCTCCATACTCCCGGTCATGTTCTGCAGCCATTGTTTAAGTAAAGCAGCCAGGTCCACCACCCTGACGCTTACACTCCTGCGCGCCGCTGCAGTGGTCTGTCACAATCCATTTGATGTTCTTGCATTGGAGCCAGTCCCGAGGTTACGTCAGTAAATGCTCAAGGTAGATAAGATGGAGGCGATAATGAGAGTTACAGCCTTGAGTACGTGACGCTTTGAAAGGTTTGGCAATAGGGGTGGAAGCAGAGTTGGGAGAGGAGGTGAGAGGGTCAAGGTTCAAAGGGAATCACTTACAACATCGGCACCATCGCAAGCGCAGCTCTTCAAAATAGGCTTGTTGCAATCGCTGCCTCGGATATGACCGGTCTCGTCTATGCAGGTGATTCGAGCCATGAGGGCAGCCTCGGACTCTGCGGCAGGGGAGGTGAAAGTCGTGGGTGCTGTTGCCATGATGGCGAGTATGGAAAGGCTTGAAGAGGCCTTCATCCTGAAGGAGTGATTTTGGACAGATTCATTTTGAAGTTTAAGGGGATTTGTAAGTGTTTGACTTGGTACGCTGGAATGGGATATTTGTGAAATTGTTAGCCTGAATGTGCTGTAGAAACGAAGCCGAGGAGACGAGAACTCTGCTTCATTATATATGTTCTTTGACTCCTTTGCTCTCGCAAGACCTATGTTGATTTATGACTAACGTGGCTTGCTGTCCTGCCGTTGATACTACTCTGTAGTTCTCGTGGTCAGACCAACCACCCACGGTCAACATCTTGCGAGATGCAGGAGAACAAGAAGAAATGCCAGATCGCGCGCATGCTGAATATTGGATGGAAAAACCGCGTGTGCACTTCATAGCTTTCTTTGTCTTCCTGACAGGGACCCCTACTTGCGAGACTAGCATTGCGGCAATAATTAGGGAAATCCGGTCCACAAAGGATTTAGCCGCATTCCGCTGCAGGTATACTAATGCACTCCACAAATCTTTGTTTGATGACATTCTTGCGAGAAGACAAAACACAGCACATTCTGTCATCTTCTCGAGAAGATAGCCTTGACATGTTTCGAAGGACTTGCGAGGCTTGCAACATTGATCATACGCCATTGTCGCATGAGACTGCTAAAATTTCATCGTACGTAGATAGCTGCTTGGTGTGCCGTCTATGGACGGCAGAACGAAGACTGATCTATCTCACGCCCTTGACACCTGTCAAAGCCTTTGTCATCGGTGATATGATCGTCCTTTAACGCACACTGAGGTGTCTCCTCAACCGAGGGGTTTGTTGCTGAGGACAGGTCACGCAGGGGCAGTGCCTGCCTCACCGGCTGTCGCTGGGAAAAGAGGCCCCCTCATTTCGATACAGCCACTGAAGATGAAGGCTTGCACCGATTAGCTCAGCAGCGATAAGGGGGAAGGCGACGGGCTTGCTTAAAGCAATTTGTGTTCAAACCGAGAGCGAGATCGACAACATAAGTCCAAGTGTTTGCAAATTTTAGGCTGGGACTGATGTGCTGTAGGTGGCTCACCACTTTCATGGAAAGTTTTTTGAAGACTGGGAGGCTACCTTGGCGCAAATTAGAACTCGCGAGAAATGAGGACCGCAACGATAAATGCAACGCCGTAAATTTCATCGTCATACACAATAAATTCGCATGTAGAGCCCCCTCATTACAGCTTGACTTCTTGTACAACTTCCCACAGTGTATGTCAATCCTGAAGTATCCATCAGCATGCCTCAATGTAAGCCGAATGGAGGTGAGCCACACAGCCAATCGCTGTATGCTGCCGCGGTATAGGACTTTGCAACAGTAGACCCAATATTTAGAAAGCGGAATAGGGGGAGGATAGGGAAAGCTCAAAACTCCATAAACTTCCACCCCGCAATCGTCTGGCTTTGTACTCATGTAAAGATTGACGCTTCTGAAAACGTAGCGACTTGGCGGTCAGTGAAGGGAACAAAGTGGGTCCATAAGACTCTGATCAACGCCTTTCCTCTTCTTAGCACAAATACAAACATTGTAGATCCAGAAGTTTCCAGTGGCCAGTATATGTCGCTATCGTAGGATACTGTATCTAGCTTTGCATTGATGCCTCATGCCGAAAGCGATCATGAGACTAAATTGAATGCTACCAGATCCGAATTTGCAAAGCTCGCGTCAGCATGGAGTTTCATAATGTATTTTAGTGTGGCATGGTATAGAGTCTAGCCGCGAGAGGAGACATACATTATTAAGAATCCACGTTGAGGGTTGACGACAGTTCCTAACATCACGACCACGTTCTGTGCTGGCGTTGCGAGCCCACCAGCCCGGCAAAACTCACAACAACCTCGATTGGAGATCTAGTGTATTCCAAATATATGGAAATGTTATATGTCGCCATGCCCATGAAAGCCGTCAACATTGACGATAGACTTGTTCTCCCATCTGCTGTATTAGAAACTCTTGCGAAATCTTGGCGCGAAAATTTTTGTACCCGCCCCCTAGTTTTGTTAGTCCCTTTTATACAAACTATTAAGAGAGGTACTTCATTAACTGCACTTCAACTTTAATATATCTTTATAAGGTAATTTTAAAGCTTAGTATATAGATTTTAATATTAACCTTAATATAGCAATTATAAATCTTAGGGTACTAATAGATTAATTCTTATTTAAAGAAGAAAGCTTTAAGTTTCCTCTAAATATACTAGCAACCTAATATTATTGCTGAAAATGTTTATTATTATTAATTAATTATATATAAATAAAAGAAATAGCTTTTTATTTTTTATTTTATCAAATATCCTTTTTATATATAGTATAAGATTAGCTAGCTAAAAGCCTTCTCTAAAACAGCAAAAGAGGCCTTTATTAATTACTATAAATAATACCCTTAATTATATTAAGATAAGCTAAAATACTAATTAAAAAAAATAGAATATAGTTATCTTTTAGGTATTAATATTATTAATACTAAAAAAGGCAAAGATTATAAAAAAGCTTACTTAATATATAAGCCTTCAGAGTAAGACCTTAAAGACTATATAGTAAGTTAATATAGTAAAATATTAAACTAAATAATTAATATTTATCAATAAATATTTCTTTAAAATATAATTATATTAAAAGATAAAAGCATATGTTTTAATTAGCAACTTAACTTGCTATTATAATAATATTAATAAAGGTAAAACTTAAGTAGTCTTTTTTGCTTATACTATAGAAAGGTATTTATCTTATATAGCAATATATAAGGGGTTCTTTAACACTAATAAGTTCTTTTAATAAATAATATTAAAGCTTTTTTTTTAATATAATACTTACTTTAGCTTTAATAATATTACATACCTTAATTTTAAAATAGAATAAGCTATTAAAGATTATAAGTATCTTATTAAATTCTTTCTTCTTTATTCGCCAGACTATAGCCTTATTAAATTGATATTTAGTATACTAAAAGCTTAATATTAGCGATATTAAGTTTATCTTTAAAACTGCTATATAAATAGCTAGTTTAGCGACTTTTTAGCATATATAATAATAAATAACAAGTATAATAATAAAGCAAAGAAGCACTTCAGGCATTATAGTAATAGCTATATCTTTAAGGGAAATTAGGTTAAATTTAACTGAAAATTAGATAATTAAATATAACAATAATATAAAAATATTTTATAGTTATTAGATATATTAGGCTAAAAATCCTTTTTTACCTTTATTACCTCTTTTATCTCCTTATTAACTATATAAACTAGCTACTAAATAAGCTAATTAATAGGTGTCTCTATAACTAATTTTAAACTCTTTTAGGTCTTGCTAAATATTTATTATAATACTATAAAGGACACTTATTCTAATAGTATACTAGAAGACCTTATTATTAGGACAATAGTTCTTTAATATTATATATAATTATATTTGCTCCTTAATAATATAATAAGCATTTATTATTTTTTATTTTATTATAATATCCTTTTCTTTCTGAATTTTAAAAGACTAAAAATTATTTATAATAATATTATACTCTTATGCCAGATTAGCAAGGCTTAAAGATTACTATAGAAGAAATATAAGAAGAATAGCAGATAAAGTAATTATAGATCTTAAAAGGGCATAAGACTCTTATTAATTATAATAATATAATTATTATTATTATAAATGCTATTAATAAGGGAAAGAAAGAGATAATTCTTTATTATTAGATAAATTATTATTATTTAATTTTATCTTGCTAAATATTATTTTAATTATCTCTCTCTATATTTTTATCTCTTGCTTTTTTATTTTAAAGTTAATTTATACTTATATTATATATAATATATTATTTATTACTAACTTTATCTTATTAATAGCTTTTTTTTATAATTCCTTTTTAGTATCTTATAATACTTTCTGTTTTAGACAAAGATATTATATATTAACTAGTCTATATTGTTTTTTGAGGAACTTATAATCTTTAATAGAAATAATATTAATAATAGTATTATTTGTAACGGTCGTTTGCCTTGCAATGGCCGTGGAACGGTGGGGTTCGCTTAGCAGGTAATAATGAGCCTTATATATAATTATAGCAAAGCGCAGTATATCGGCTTAGCTATAAAAGAAGTGTATAATTTATTTTAAAGAGCTCTATTAGGGGTATTTAATAATAAATATATTAATTATTAAAGAGCGGATTTATTTAAAATAAAAAAGAATAATATCTATATATCTAATAAATACTTATAATGCTTATGCCGCTCGCGTTGCTCATAGGTAGTAATTTAGCAAATATTATAAAATCTATAAATAAGTTATAGTTAATTTATTTATTAAATTAATTTAAGATTTATCTTTTATTGCTAAGCAGTCCTATATAGCCTAGGGTATAATAATATCCCCCCTATATTGCTTTTTTAATTAAAAATGTTATAATATTGAATTTAATTATAAAAACTTTGTATTTCTTCTATTTCTATTATTAATTATACCTTCTTTAAGTTATTAATATTATCTTTAAGCCTTCTAAATTATCTAGCAAAAGGGTTAAAATATACCTTTCTCTTGCTTTTATTGCTCTTATAATCCTTCCAAAAAATATTATATTATTAAAGGCTAAAATATCTATAGAAAATATATTCAGTCTAGCTATCCTAAATAATATAATATCTTCCTATTTAAACTTATATATTTATTTATTTAAATTCCTTATCTTTTCTTCCTTTCTTTATTAACCTTTATTCTTAAGGGAAAAACTTTAAAATCAAAAGAAGGAAATTCGCTTTGAGATTAAGGCTATTAATATTTAATATAATCTCAAGTATAATAAAGTTATAACCTATTATTATTATATGCTTTCTTTCCTTGCAAAACAGAAATATTTATCTGAAATATATTATAGCTTAAATAAGTATAAAAATAACTATATTAAATAAGAGATTAAAGTAATAAAGAAATTAAAAAAACTTAAAACTTTTAACACTAATACTATTAATAGAATTATAGATTCTATAATACTATTCAAAAGTAATTTCCTGATAATATTATTTAAGGAAATCAACTAGCTTGCTATTAAGATTGATTTCAACTTTAATATTTCTCTTAGTATTAATTTTTAAATACCTTTTCTATTTCTTAGAGTGCTTATTTAAAGGTTCTAAGGGGGGTAATAATTCGCGTTTAACTCTTAGTCTGAAATTAAATATTCTTAAAGTAAGAACCTATTCTTATCTATATTATTATTTTTTTAACTGCTTTTAGTTCTTGCTCTGGATTTATTTTTTTATATTTTATTATTAATTTCTTTATCCTATAATAAAAAGCTAAATATTAAAAGCCTATTATTATTCTGAAGACTATTATTAAGGTATAGCATTAATAGCTATTAAGCGTTTTAGGCTAGATTAGAAAATAACCTTTAATTATCTAAATTATTAATTAAATTTTTATCGGAAGAGATTAAAAAGTCTCCCTTTATTGAGCATAAAATATAAGTCTTTTAGACTTTCTTAACTTCTTTAAGGTTTTTTGCATATCTTTTAGCTAATCTAATTTAGCTTTTTTCAAAAAGTTTTTATAGTTTTATATCTATTAGATTTTTTGATGCTTTAAACTTTTTATTAAATTCAATAATATCTATTTATCTTATTTAGTTATTATTTTCTAGGTTATTTATAAAGTTCTTATAAGCTAGAATATTAATAGTTTAAAGTTTAAGGCATATATATTAAGTATCTTTGTCTTTTGTCTCTAAAGTATTTATATTATTTCTTTATTATTTGCTAAGTATTATATATTCTTTGGTACTTTATATAACCTTAAATGATATTATATTAATCAGCCCATATTTAGTTTTAATATCAATATCTTTTAATATAAGGTTATTATCATTATTTATGACTAATATATTATCATTTATTAATTACAGAAAACTTAGTATTTTTTTAATTAATTCTGTCATTATTTTATTTTCTTCTTCTCTTATTACTAATGCTATTATTCATCTTTCTCTAATTTTTAATTCTATTGCTGCGGTTAATAGTTTCTTGATTTTAAAAAAAAAATATTAGATTCTTAGTTTCTTAATTAACTTTATTTCTTTTTGTAGTCCTTTTAAGTATTATCCTGATTTTTATTTCTCTGAAATATATACTAGGCAATCATTATTATAATAAGCAGTCTATATCAATTTAATATAATTATTCGCATTGCTTGTTTCTCACTTTTTAGATATTTTGATCTATTATTTTAATATTTCTATTGCTTTTTTAGGGTAATTTCTTTTAATATATCCTAGTTTGTTACAGGAATAATATATTCTAATTTATAGTTTTTTCTTAGAAACATCAATTTCTATTAGATCTCCTATAAGTTAATTCCTTTATATAAGCCTTTTGTTCTTAACTTGCTTGTTTAAGTATCTTTTTTATTATTAATTATTAATCCTGATTATTAACTTAACTATATTTTTTAAAGTTATAGGCCTTTTAATAGCTATTATTATATCTTTTATTTTATTATATAATCCTTAATAGAATAATACTATAAGTATAAAGTTATTTTATTTAATCTTATAAGCAAGTATCTTAAATATTATAGTATATATTAATATTAAGGACTTCTGCTTCAGGTTCTATAACCTTCTTTTATTTATTCTTTCCTTATCAATTTCTTTAAATGCTATTTTAATATATATAATAAAGTTATTAAGCGAATAAAATATTTAATTTATTTTATTATCCTATTAAAATTTTTTATTTCCTATAAAGTCTTTTAAATAAAGTGTAACGGTCGTTTGCCTTGTAATGGCCGTGGAACGGTAGGGTTCGCTTGGCAGGTAGTGACGAGCTTTGTGCGTGATTATAGTGGGGCGCAGTATGTCAGCTTAGCTATAAAGGAAGTGTACGACTTATTTTAAGGAGCTTTATTAGGGATATTTAATAATAAATGTATTAACTATTAAAGAGTAAATCTATTTAAAGTAAAAAAGAGCAATATTTATATACCTAATAAGTACTTATAATGCTCGCGCTATTCGCGCTATTTATAGGTAATAATTTAATAAATATTGCGAAACCTGTAAGCAAGTTATAATTAATTTATTTATTAAACTAATTTAAGATCTATCTTTTATCGCTAAGCAGCCCTATATAGCCTAAAACATAATAATACCCCCCTTATATTGTTCTCTTAAATTTCCTGAGTGTTCTTTAAGCATTCTTTAAATTCTTTTAAGATTCTTAAATATTATTTTTATATAAGAAGTTCTTCTATTTAATTAAAAAAGAGCTTTAGTTTTTTTTTAAGATCTTCTTAACTTCTTATTTATCTTTAGTTATATAAGTTTATTTAGTTATTAATTTAGTTATAAATGCAACTTTCTTTAATATTAAAATATAATATTTTAAAAAAGTCTTTGTTCTTAATAAATCTAGTATTATAATTATATCTTTGATTTCTTTTATTAGAAAAGCCTTAATATATAACTTTTTAAGCTTCTTATTTATTAAGTTCTTAGTACTTAGCAATATATAATCTTTTTTATAAATATTATAGTCTTATCTTCTTTTATCTTTTTGTTTCTTTATTCTATTTTATGCTTAGATTAGCTTATATTTTACTTTTATCTAAGCTTGCTGCATATTTTCTGCGAAGTCCCTAGCTGCTAATATATTTATATCTTTCAGCGCGAACTAGGCAGAAAACCCTATTTTTACCTCTTACAAAATAGCTTTTATATTTTTATTAAATAAAGAATTAATTATTATCTATGTTATTAATAGAAGCTTAATTTAGTTTTTTTATTCATTTAAGCAAAAGATTCTCAGGTATCCTTTTAAAGTTTAATTTATTTATTTAGTTTATTTATTTAATTAAGGATAAAATGCTATTAATATTCTACTTTCTATCCCTAAAGCTTCTCTTAGTTTCTTTATAAAATGGGATATAAAGAGCTTATCTTTATTACTTATTATCTTTTTAGGAATGCCTTTATCCGTAAATATTTCTTTTAATAAAAGCTTTGCAAGCTATAAGGCATCTATAATAATCCTATAAAAAATAAATTTTGCTTATTTAGAAAATTTATTTATTACTATAACTATTATATTATATGCAACGCCTATATCCGGATTATATAACTCTAGCAGTCCTATAATAAAGTCTATTACTATAGTAGTTCTTAGTCTATTTGACATTTCAATTAGTTTTAATAATTTTTTTGGCTTTTGCTTATCTTTTTTAGTTCTCTAATAGTTTTTGTATTTTATAAATGTCTTTTTTATATTTTGCCTTAGGCCTTTTTAATTATCCTTTTTTTATATCCTTTTATAAGTCTTTAGGACTCCTTAATATCCTATTATTTTAGTTATATAATTATTTTTTATAATATCTTTATGCTTTTCTATTATATTAATACTCTTAAGTCCTCTTTTTATTTTCTATAATATTAATTATATTTCTTATTTTCTTTGATTATAATCAGGTTATTTGCTTAAAGCATCTATTATTATATTATCTGTTTTAGCAATATACTAAATAAAGAAATTAAACCTTAATATTATATCTATTTATTAACTCTATCTCTAGTTTAATTCCTTATTATTAAGCAATAAGACCAAATTCTTATAATTTATAAATACTTTTACCGGAATAAATGTTTTTTTTATATATATCCTTTAATATTTTAATAAGGCTATAATAGCTAATATTTTTTTATCTATTATAATATAATTTATTTTTGCTAATAATAATTTCCTTAAATAATAAATAATAAGTCTTCTAGCTTATAAGATATAAGCGCCTATTATCTTATCTAATATATTAGTATAAATTATAAATTCCCTCTTTAGATTAAATATTCTGAAAGCTTCTTTTAAAGCAAATGTATTTTTTAGTTTAATAAAGGCTAATTCTTTCTTTTTTATTTAAAGAAATTATTGTCTTTGCCTTAATATATTAGATAATAATATTACTATTTTTGCGTAATTTCTAACTATATTTTAATAAAATTTAGTAAATCTTAAAAAGGCTTATAAATCTTTGAGATTTCTCAGAACTAGATATTATTATATTACATCTAGTTTGTTTATTTGTATTAATATTTTTCCTAGGTTTATTATAAACCCTAAGAAATCGACTTTTATTGCATAAAATATTGACTTTTTATATTTTACTCTAAGTTTCTTTTCTTTGAATATTTCTAGTACCTTTATAACATATTTCTTATGTTTTTCTTATGTTTCTGAGTATATTAGTATGTTATTTATATATATAATTGCGAATTTATCTAGGAACTGATATAATATTTTGTTTATAACTTATTATAGCATAGAAGGTATATTAATAAGTCCAAAAGGCATTATATTATATTCAAATAAACTGAACTTAGTCCGGAATATTATCTTTTATTTATTATTTTCCTTTATTTGAATTAAATTAAAAACATCTTTTAAATCTAAATGTATAAAAAACTTTGCCTTTTTGAATTTATCTCTGAGCTTATATAATAGCAATAGGGGATATTTATCTTTTTTTGTCAACTTATTAATTCGTTTATAGTTTATATAAAGCCTAAATGTTCTATCTTTTTTTCTTATAAAGATAATTAGTTATTTGATTAATAATTTAGATTTAGAAATATATTTTCTTTTTAAATTTTTATTAAAATATTTTTTTAATATTTTTAATTCTTTTTTTATTAGGCTATAAATTAGATTTACCTTTAATTCTCTAGGGTTATTAATTAAAATCTTATAATTATTTTTAATATAATCTAATAATAGCAACTTTTTTTTAGGTTCTTTTAATATATTCTTAAAATTTTTATATTCTTTAAGTATAATTTCTATAACTGCTACTTTTTTTTTAATATAAATTTAAAATTTCTAGATAAGACTATTATTAGTTCTTTTTATTTTAACTAAATTCTTAAACGTTTTAAGTAATTAATTTTTTAATATATATTTATATTGACTTTTAATTAATATATAGATTCTATTTTATAAATTATAATATATTAAAATAAATATTTTTTAATTTTAGATAAATATTAAATTTTATTCTCTTTTTATGCTTATTGTTTTTTATCTATATCTCCCTTATTTCCTATTTAATTCTTAGTATTTCTTTTTATATAATTAATCTTATATTATAAGGATTTATCTTTCTAATTAAAAGCATATTTATTCTTTTAGTATATTTTTAGGATATTATATAAGAAATAGCTCCTAAATTAAATAAGGCTTTAGCAGGATTTTTATTAATATTAAATAATATAAAAATCCGTTTTTTTAATATTATAAATAATTAAAATATAATAATTATTTACTTTATAATAACCGTAGAATAATAAAGTTTACTTAATAAGTAATAATAAGCCTTATATATAACTATAATAAAACGCAATATATTAGTTTAGCTATAAAAAAAATATATAATTTATTTTAAAAAGCTTTATTAGGAGTATTTAATAATAAATATATTAACTATTAAAAAGCAAATCTATTTAAAATAAAAAAGAGCAATATTTATATACCTAATAGGTGCTTACGATGCTCGCGCCGCTCGCGTTGCTCGCAGGTGGTAACCTAGCAAGTACCGCGAAACCCGCGAGCGGGTTATAGTTGGTTCATTTACTAAACCAATCTAAGACCTATCCTTTATCGCCGAGCAGCCCTATGCAGCCTGGGGCGTAACATAAAGTATTACCTAATTAAGGGCTATTTTAGCTAAATAAAATGCAATAAATATTATTTTAGCTAATTTGTTTAGGAATTAAATAGTATATATTTTAATATATAATTTAATTTATATAATCTACCTATTTAAGGTGCCGCGTTTTCCCTTAAAGTTATCTAGGGTAATTACTTTAACTAAGTCTATATTTCTTATAAGCTTAAGCATTAATAAGGTTATATTTATGTTTAATAAGTAGTTAAAATATAATAGTTATTTGCTTTATAATAATTATAAAATAGTAAAGTTTATTTAGCAGGTAATAATAAGCTTTATATATAATTATAGCAAGGCGTAATATATTAACTTAGCTATAAAGGAAGTATATAATTTATTTTAAAGAGCTTTATTAAGGGTATTCAATAATAAATATATTAATTATTAAGGAGCAGATTTATTTAAAATAGAAAAGAGCAATATTTATATATCTAATAAGTATTTATAATGCTTATGCCGCTCGCGCTGCTTGTAGATAGCAATTTAGTAAATATTATGAAATCCGCGAGCGGGCTATAATTAGTTTATTTACTAAACTAATCTAAGACCTATCCTTTATTATCGAGCAGCCCTATGCAGCCTGGGGCGTAACATTATTAATAGGAATTTTAGCAGCTTATTTCTTAATAAATAAGGGGTCTATAGTATAATAAATGCTTTTCTAAATAATATAGTATTAGCCTAAGTATTTATAGTTTTAATAAATATCTTTATTATATCTTTATTTTTTTATTAACCTCTTAATATATTTAATAATAATATTAGAATTATTATTAACATAAGCTCTTTAAGCTTTTAAAATAGCTATTTAAATTTTATATTAATAATAAAGTAAAGGGTTAAAGTCTTATATATTAGCAATTAAATTCTAAATGCCTGAAAAAGGAATAAAAAAAGGAAAAGGAAGAGGAGCTACTTATTATTTTCCTATAATAATAATATTAATATTAATTCTATAATTAAGAAACTATTATTATTATAAATAAATAACTATTTTTACCTTATTTTGCTATTAATACTTAAATAAATTATTGCTTAATATTGTAATCCTGGTCAGCAGCACGGCCGGCAAAACCTCGGAAAAGGGGGTCCCTTTGACTCAGTCAGGTCTTAACACAAGGTGGTATTGAGAGTCGACGTATTGAAGCCTTGGCGCAGTATATTTAATATAGGCCGGAGGCTCTCTTTTTTCTTTTCTCTTTATCTTTAATATCCTCGTTAGTTAGGGCCCTACGAGAGTAATTTTGCACTATTAAACTAAATTAACATTCAATATTATATTAAAGATCTTTGGATATCTAACTAAGCCAACTAACAGGGATTAGCAGCAACGCTCCGGCAGATACGTTATACGCTCTTTAAACCCTACTACCGCTATACAAACAAAGATTATATATCCCGTTTATATAGTATCTAAGAATCTTAACAGCTTAGTCGGTATCCGCTAACAAAACAACTATAATTATTACGATATCTAAATAACGACGTTACAAATCTAAAGCTTATTTCGAAGCGTCGATAACTCGGTCCGTTTTATTAGAATAGACCCCTGCAGTTAGTTCTGCTACCGTTATATAATAAAACCCGTAATACCCCTCGACGAGAGCTAGCCGTCGGAAAAGGAATCTAGTAGATTACGAGTGATCAATAACGAGGACTAGCCGTCAGTATAAAACAATATTAGCGTTAATATAAGCAGTATATTAGGAGGACGAGAGTCCTTTCGCTTATTTACAAATAAACATATTATAAATCCGCTATTTATAACCATTTTAATAAGCCCGTAAACAGCTTATTTAATAACAAGCGACCTATACTAGCTCCTCCTCTTCTACCTTCTTTATTATATCCTAAATCTTTATACGCTTGTCAACACTTTACACTACGTTTTTACGTTACGATCGATATCTATATTATATATTATTATAGCTATAAAAATAAAGCTTAGCAAAAATGAACGTAAGCGGCTTGTTCGTGAGAAAGAACAGCTGGCTCAAAAAAAAGCTATATAACAAGAAAACCTTCTAGCTATTATAGTTTTACTATTGATAGCGCCTAAAGACCAAGTATAAAAGCTTTACGACTCTATTCTTAGCTATTAATATATTTTTAATATCGACGATCCAAAAGTAGTATACCGAGAAAAGCTATAAACTTTATTACAACTAAATTAGGAAGAACTTTTTAAACTATAGCTCGAGTTCGAACTGACTTATATATTATCGATAGTATTAATATTAGTTTTTCTTTTTTCTTTATTATCTACTTTATTAACGGTAGCTCCTTTTTTATCGTCATTATTAAATTCCTCAAACTTGAGCATTAAAAATAAAGTTGATATAACCAAATACGGCAATACGGTAACCTAATTAAGCAACTCGAACTGTACTCCGTTAGTTTCAGATTCAATTCGAGTATTAAGATTTGAGATTAATTATTAGTATAAGGTTATAGAATATTATAAAAAGGCCTTTAATAACGATCCAAACGAACAAAACTACAAAGACAATATATAAGAAGCGGAATAATAGATTATACGGTTAAAGAAACTTATATATAAGCTTTAATTCTCACTTTTTAAGCGCTCAACTAATAAGTAGCAAAGAATCTTCCGAAAGCTCCCTTTATATAAACAACTAGAATATCAAAAAAAAAGAATAGAATATATAACGCAAAAGGCTAATAAAGCCGTATAAGAGAGTAATAACGATAATTTAACAAAAAACAGCCTAGAACAGCTTAAAGTAGAAATCGCCTTTTTTAAAGAGCTATAACAGGCTATAGAAGAGCAAAAGCAATAGTAAACTATAGCTATCCTATTTTATCCTCTGTTTTCTGAGTTGAAAAAGCAAAAGCAATAAAGAAATATTGTTATTTAACAACTATCTATTCTTTTAATAACGTTATTATTATAGAAAACAGAGCAAAAAGAACAGCTTATTGCTTTTCAAAATGAGCTATTAGTTCTTTTTAGGTTAATAGCAGTTAATAAAGAGTAAGCTATTTAGTATCTGCTATTTACCCTATTTTTTAAAGTGAAAAAATAAGATTAATAGCAAAAGTATTAAGAAGTTACGACTGCTAAGCAGGCTACTAGTTATATGCCTATTCTTGCTTTATCTATCTTACCGATAGCGTTATCTCTAGATAAAGTTAAGCAAAGAGCTGCTCGTCTTTCTTTTATTTTTTTATCGATTCTATTATTATCTAAATTGAATTTAGCTATTTCTTTTTTTACGCTATTAATATTAGCTGTTTAGCAAATTATTATTTATCCTCCTTTTATTCAGCCTATAAAATCGAATAAGCAAGAGTAGCAGGTCGTCGCTATTGGCATATTAAGACCTCCTACTCCTCTAACGATTCCATTTTTAAAAAAACAAAATCAGCAAGAACCTATAGCTACTTTTTTAGTATAATCCGTTTAGAATCAATTGTTTACTTATTCTATATTATTAACAAGAGTTGCTTAATAAACTATCGTTTATCCTGCTTTTATTCTACTAGCTACCCCGTTTTTATCCCGCTCTAATTCGATAATAGCTTAAAATATTAATATAATAAGTATAAGGACTCTATAGTCTTCAATTTTAAGCAATTCTTCGGCAATTTCGTTTTCAGCAACTCGTTTTAGCGTACCGACCGTTTTTTATCCTCCTAATTATCCTCCAACGACGTTATTATTATTATTATTTCCTTTACTTGCTCCTCTAATAGCAATAACTGTGTTATTTGCAAAAAAGCTATATATAATAATATTAGATTTTTATATTCGTTTTATAACTTATTAAAAGCTTAAGCAGCTATAGATTACTCTATTACGAGTTATATCGCAATTAACAATTAACGACTTATACCTAAAATTTACTAGCGAATTTATTCTTATATAACGAGTTTAAGAGCTTAGAAAACGGTTTTAAAACAAGAGACTTGTAGTCCGACAACAAGGGTCATATAGCTTTGGTCAACAACAATTTTATAATTAGCTAATAACTCTTAAAAAGAAGCTTAGCTTTATTAATTATAATATATAGCCGATAGTATAGTAGCTACAGCAATAATTTGTCTATTTTTAGTTGCAAAATCGTCGTTCTATTAAGTCTAATATAGTAGCATATTAATTATTATAGCAACTTATTTATTTTTTATTACTATTTTATTATTCTAAGATGATTTACTTTAACAATAATAGCTTTTTTAGCAATAATCGTTAGAAGACTCGACAAACAAGGAATAAAGTCAACATTGCTAAAAAGGGTAACTCTAACGACTAATTATTCAAGAGCAACAACAACTATAACGGTTATAACAAATTAAAAATAAATAGAAATACTGCAGTTTATGTTATTTGAGCTTATCGATTAGTTTTATATTATTTCTAGACGATTTGAGCGACTCTAGCCATTTTAAAGATCATTTTATATATACGGCCGAACTCCTTTATTTTACAACTTCCAACTATTTTTATTATAATTGCAATCTCGACTCAAATCGCTAATATATATATAAAAGCCTTCTATAGGCTCTATTCTCGCTCCGATACAAGTTTTGAACAGATTAATTAACTATCTTATTGTTACCGGCCCTCGATTAAAAAGACAAAAGTTATAAATTTAATTTATATTAAAATCGCTTTCTTCGGGAGACTACAATATTTTCTTATATTTTCAAATTCAACTATTTGCAATATATATACGTACGACTATATTATCTATATTTATATATATCCGACTAGCTTAGGAACTATCTTAATTACCTCGTTGCTATTAGCAAATAATAAAAAAGCTAAAAGTATATAAGTTTGAGCAAATCAGTAAAATATTCGCCTTGACGGCTTGGACCAGCTTAGTACCTCCGAAAATAAGTTCTAAATAATCGATAAAGTCGTTACCGGTCTAATCCGGAGGCGCGTTAATTATTAGTCTTTTTCGCTCGCTCTCTTTCTCTTTCTGTTCTATTATATATTTATATAGAACGTCGAGACGTCGCTAACGACGCTGCTATTAATAATATTTTCATTTTATTATTACTGCTGTCTTTGTTATAGCTGCTGCTCTGCTATTAGCATTGTCGTTAATATTGCTGTCGACTCTGTTTTCTACTTCGCCTTCTTTAACGATACCGCTGTCCTAGCTAACTCCGTCTCTTAACGCTGTCTTTGTACTCGACGCTATAAGGACTTCGCTGCCTATAAAATGCTCTAGAAAAGCTACTAAATTTGGAACTAGCTCTATATTTATACTAGGGGTATAAATACCTCTTTTTCCTCCTCTTTTTTTTCTCTTTTTCATCTTACGCCGCCGGGAAAGCGGTAAAATGCGAGGATATTAGTGGAAGGACTTACGTAGATAACAAATACGGTTATAGCGCTATACGATATACTTTAAAAGGCATCTCTATACTAATATAAATAGCAAACTAGCATCTTAGCAATAGACTATAGCAAAAACTGATCTTTTAGCAAATAATATAATATAATAAATAGTTTTAATTGTTTTCGCAATCTAAACTAGGCCTCTTTGAAAGTGACTTTTATATTATATAGATCTACGCCGCCGTCCCGCCGTTCCTATAATATCGTTAACGCCGATTCCGCCTTTTGCTTAATAGTCCGCGCCGCGTAAAAGCCTATAACCCCTCCGCCGCTTTTATTGTTTATTTCAGTAATAGCTCTAGATTGAGACCGATATTGTTAAAATCGCTTTCGGAGCTTAAAGCTATAAAAGAGCTTGGATTTATATATACGACGTTATAAAAGTATAACGTATTTAGGGAGAAAGTACTGTTATAATTCTAGTCAGTAGTACGGCCGGTAAAACCTCGGAAAAGGGGGTTCTTTTGATTTAGTCAGGTTTTAATATAAAGTGATATTGAGAGTCGACGTATTGAAGCCTTAGCGCAGTATATTTAGTATGGGCCGGAGGCTCTCTTCTTTCTTTTCTCTTTATTTTTAATATCCTCGTTAGTAAGGGCCCTACGAGAGCGGTTTTGCACCACCAAGCTAGGTAGACAGTCAACAGTACTAACAAGTTTATTTATCTTTTTATTATAGTTAATAAGCTGCTTGCTTTTCTTATAACTGCTACTTTATTAGCCTAATGTAACGGAGTCACAGCAGGTGGAAGTCTTGGCGGCTGACTAATCTTGATTAGTCAGCGCGGAATTAGTTCCGCTTACGCGTATTTAGTTGTTATTGTTGTATAATAGCTTTTCTCTTCTTAACGAACGTCTTATAATTACTATTCAATAAAAACCTAGTTACTACTTTTATATTACGTTTGTTTATACATTCTTAGACTATTATATTAGCCTATTTTGTCCCTAGAACCTTATACGATTATACCGGATACCGGCGAGTTTTTAGTTTAAAATATTTCGATATATAGCCTAGAATTTGGATTATAATAGCCTAACCTGCTTAATAAGAGTAAATAACTTTTAATAGCCTTTTTAGAGCTTTAGCTAGATCTCTTTAATAGCTCTATTGTCCGCTTCAAACTTTTTTATATAATTAATAGTTATATCTTTCCTAATTATACGGATTATTATAAAAAACACCCTAATAAATAGCTCTATTATAGCTCTAATATACTAGTAGCCGCTAATTACCTCTATAACTAAACTAAGGACCGACAAGTTCAAATTGAAAAGCTTAAGAAGGAGCTAAATAAAGCAAAAGATCATATTATATAAACTAAAGAAATTGCAATCGTAGTTTAATATACTGCTAAAACATTATACTCCCCCAAAGTCGCTAACTTAGAGCTTTATAGCGGTAACCGTAAGGGGCTCGACCAATTTTTATTTAGTTTTAACTACAAGTTTACTATAAATGCCGACTATTTTCCCTTTAAATACGCCAAAGTTATATATTCGTAGCAACGCTTTAAGAATAAAGCCGCAGCTACTCTGTTATACCTTATAAACGGAAATAAACATATCTATATCAACATAATATCTCGCTTTATTGAGATATTCTATATTAACTATAAGGATTCTAATTAGAAAAGTATCGCTCAACGAGAGCTTCGATATTTAAAACAAAAACAAAGCGAGTTCCTAATTTACTATAGTTGTTTTTAAGAGTATAATATAAAGACAAACTATAATAAAGAAGCTTTTAAAACTTATTTAATAAAAAGGCTTAGTTATAAACTTAAATAGCTTATAATATCTCTTAAAACCGAAAATATAGACCTTTAATAGCTCGCTATTTTATTAATTAAACTTAATAATCGTTATTATACTATTAATTAGAATATTTAAGTTTAACAATTTTTTTACTAATAAGCTAGCTCAAGCTATATTATCCGTTATATAACGTCTATACCGGTAGCTATTTTAGCGATTGTAATTTATTAAATTAGTATTATAATTATTATAATTAAGCTAGTATTTACGATTAGCCGTATATAACGGTCGTTTGCCTTGCAATGGCCGTGGAACGGTGGGGTTCGCTTGGCAAATAATAACGAGCCTCGTACGTGACTATAGCGGGGCGCGGTACGTCGGCTTAGTTATAAAGGAAGTATACGACTTATTTTAAGGAGCTCCGTTAGGGGTATTCAATAATAAATATATTAACTACTAAGAAGCGAATCTATTTAAGGTAGAAAAGAGCGATATCTATATACCCGATAGGTGCTCGCGATGCTCGCAGGTAGCAACCTAACGAGCACCGCGAAACCCGCGAGCGGGTTGTGGTTAGTTTACTTACCGAACCAATTAAAGACCCGTCTTTTATCGCCGAGCAGCCCTATGCAGCCTGGGGCGTAATAGTACCCCCCCTATATAGCTTTTCTAAAAACCCTAAGTACTCTCTAAGTATTCTTCAAATTCTTCCGAGGCTTTTAAGTATTGTCTTCGTATAGAAAGTTCTTTTATTTAACTAAAAAGGAGCCTTAGTTTTTTTTTAATATCTTCTTAATTTCCTATTTGTTTTTTATTGTATAAGTCTATTTAGTCGCTAGCTGCGTTGTTAGCGCGACTTTCTTTAGCATTAAAATATAATATTTTAGAAATATTCTTATTCTTAATAAATCTAGCGTTGCGACTATATCTTTAATATCTTTTATTAAAAATATTTTAATATATAGTTTCTTGAGTTTTTTGTCCGTTAAGTTTTTAATGCTTAGTAATATATAATTTTTTTTATAGATATTATAATTTTATTTGCTTTTATTTTCTTGTTTTTTTATTCTGTTTTATACCTAGATTAGTCTATATTTTATTTTCGTCTAAGCTTATTGTATATTTTGTACAAAATCTTTAATTGCTAATACGTTAGTATCTTTTATTTCGAATTAGGCGGAAAACCTTGTTTCTATTTCTTGCGGGGTGGTTTTTATATCCTCGTTAAACGAGAAATTAATCGCTATCTACGTTGTCGGTAAAAGTTCGATTTAATTTTCTTGTTCGTTTAAATAAAAGATTCTTAAATATCCTTCTAAAATCTAGTTTATTCGTTTGGTTTGTTTATCCGACTAAGGGTAGAAAGCTATCGATATTCCGCTCCGTATTCCCAGAGCCTTTTTTAGTTTTTTTATAAAATAGGACATAAAGAGCTTATTTTTATCGTTTATTATTTTTTCTGGGATACCTTTATTTGCGAATATTTCTTTTAGTAAAAGTCTTATAAATTATAAAGTATCTATCGTAGTTCTATAAAGGATAAATTTCGTCTATTTAGAAAACTTATTTATTATTATAGCTATTATATTATATAAAATATTCGTATCCGGATCGTATAATTCTAATAATTTCGTAATAAAGTCTATTACTATAGTAGTTCTTAATCTCTTTAATATTTCGACTAACTTTAGCAGTTTTTTAAGCTTTTATCTATTTTTTTTAGTTTTTTAACAATTTTCGTATTTTGTAAACGTTTTTTTTATATTTTGTTTTAGGCTTTTTTAATTATTTGTTTCTTGTATTCTTTTATAAGTTTTTAAGATTCTTTAATATTCTGCTATTTTAGTTATATAATTATTTTTTATAATATCTTTATGCTTTTTCGTTATATTAATACTCTCGAGTCTTTTTTCTGTTCTTTATAATATTAGTTATATTTTTCGTTCTCTTTGCTTATAATTAGGTCGTCTGCTTAGGGCGTCTATTACTATATTGTTTATTCCGGCGATATATTGAATAAAGAAATTGAATTTTAATATTATCTCGATCTATCGGCTTTGTTTTTGATTCAATTCTTTACCGTTAAGCAATAAAACCAAATTCTTATAGTCCGTAAGTATTTTAATTAGAATAAATATTTTTTCTATATATATCCTTTAATACTCTAATAATACTATAATAGCTAATATTTCTTTATCTATTATAGTATAGTTTATTTCTGCTAGTAATAACTTTTTTGAATAATAAACAATAGGCCTTCTAGCTTGCGATATATAAGCTTTTATTGCTTTATCTAATATATTAATATAAATTATAGATTCCTTTTCTAAATCGAATATTCTAAGAGCTTTTTTTAAAGCGAATGTATTTTTCAGTTTATTAAAAGCTAATTCCTTTTTTTTTATTTAGAGAAATTATTGTTTTTATTTTAATATATTGGATAATAATATTATTGTTTTTGTGTAGTTTCTAACTATATTCTAATAAAACCCGGTAAATCCTAAAAAAGCTTATAAATCCTTAAGATTTTTCGGAGCTAGATACTGTTTTATTGTATCTAACTTATTTGTTTATATTAATATCTTTCTTGGGCTTATTATAAACCCTAGGAAGTCGATTTTTATTGTATAAAATGTTGATTTTTTATATTTTACTCTGAATTTTTTTTCTTTGAATGTTTTTAGTATCTTTGTAACGTGTTCTTTATGTTCTTCTTATGTTTCTAAGTATATTAATATATTATCTATATATATAACTACGAATTTGTCTAGGAACTAGTATAGTATTTTATTTATTACTCGTTATAGCGTAGAAGGCGCGTTAATAAGTCTAAAAGGTATTATATTATATTCAAATAAGCCGAACTTAGTTCGGAATGCCGTTTTCTATTTGTTATTTTTTTTTATTCGAATCAAATTAAAGGCGTCCTTTAAATCTAGATGTATAAAAAATTTAGTTTTTTTAAATTTGTCTTTAAGCTTATATAGTAGCGGTAGGGGATATTTGTTTTTTCTTGTTAATTTATTAATTCGCCTATAGTTTATATAAAACTTAAGTGTTCTATCTTTTTTCTTAACGAAAATAATTGGTTATCCGATTAATAATTTAGACTTAGAAATATACTTTCTTTTTAAGTTTTCATTTAAATATTTTTTTAATATTTTTAATTCTTTTTCGGTTAGGCTGTAGATCGGATTTATTTTTAATTCTCTAGGGTTATCGATTAAAATCTTATAATTGTTTTTAATATAATCTAGTAATAATAATTTTTTTTTAAATTTTTCTAGTATATCTTTGAAGTTTCTATATTCTATAAGTATAGTTTCTATAACTATTATTTCTTTTTTAATACAAATCTAAAATTTTCGGATAAGACTATTATTAGTTTTTTTTATTCCGACCGAATTCTTAAACGTTTTAAGCAATTGGCTTTTTATACGTATTTATATCGACTTTTAGTTAATATATAGATTCTATTTTATAAATTATAATATATTAAAATAGATATTTTTTAACCCTAGATAGATATTAAATTTTATTCTTTTTTTATGCTTATTGCTTTTTATCTATATCTTTTTTGTTTTTTATTCGACTTTTAATATTTCTTTTTATATAATTGATCCTATATCGTAAGGATTCGTTTTCTTAATTAAAGGTACGTTTATCCTTTCGGTATATTTTTATAATATTATATATAAAATAGCTCCTAAATCGAGCAAGGCTTTAGCAGGATTTTTATTAATATTTAATAATATAAAAATCCGTTTTTCCGATATCGCGAGTGGTTAAAGTATAACGGTCGTTTGCTTTATAATAACCGTAGAACGATAAAGTTCGCTTAGTAAATAGTAACGAGTTTCGTATATGATTATAATAAAATATAATATATTGGTTTAGCTATAAAAAAAGTATACGATTTATTTTAAAAAGCTCTATTAAAGGTATTTAATAATAAATGTATTAACTATTAAAAAGCGAATTTATCTAAAATGGAAAAAAGCGATATCTATATACCCGATAAATGCTTGCGATACTCGCGCCGCTCGCGCTGCTCGCAGGTAGTAACTTAACGAGTACCGCGAAACCCGTAAGCGGGTTGTAGTTAGTTTACTTACCGAACTAATCAAAGACCCGTCCCTCATCGCCGAGCAGCCCTGTGCAGCCTAGGGCGTAACACCGTATTACTAGCCCGATTAAGGACTTTAACGCGATAGATATTAATGCTATTTGTATATAGAAGGGATTTCGAGTACCGTTGTTTTAAGTCGAAAAGGACCGTCGCCGATAAAACAACCTTTGCAACTATTATAGTAAGTTTATAACTATAGACTACCGCGCCGCTACCTGCCCGTATAAGCCTAAGTTTCGTATTTCTTCGGTTATTGTCTAATCTAATTTCGAGGGCGATTCGGCCGACTAAAAAAACTAAAATCCTTTATACGAAATCGCATATAAAAGGCTAATAAAAAATTAAGTTTATTAGTTTATATATTCTAAAACCCGTTACAATTATTTAAAATATAGAATTTCAATCTACTTTATATTTTAGATATATCTAATAAAAATCAAAAAGTTTCTATTTTAATAAATACCGGTATTTTTAGCTATATTTTTATTAATTAATCTTTTACGTTTTAGCATTCTATTTCCTTATATTTACTAAAAGATCTACGAATATTGATTATTTTTGAAAACGAGCTTGTTTCTTTAAAGCTTATTATTTATTATACCCGTATTCCTTTACGATTTTTTTATAGTAATTGGAAGCCGATTCTATTTTTCGTTATTAAGCTCCCGGGTTACTTTGTTGTTTTAAACGACTTTTGGTTCAAGGCCTATCGAACTTGTATTAACTATAAAAACTAGTTTTTTTTATATTATCTATTAATAGCTTAGAGTTCTTTTGAACCCCGTATTATAATTCCATTGGGTAATCCTGCGACGATTTTAAACGCTACGTCCTCTTTCGATATTTATATTATTTAAGCTTCTTTATTTAAACGTACTATAAAACGACGCGGCTATAAACTGTTTGCCGCCTTATTTGAAAATATCGAAAAAACTTTGAACCCTAAGCTGAGATCCGATTTAAAAACTAAGTTTCTTAGCAAATATTACGATTTTACCGATATCTTCTTTTAATAAGCCTCTAATATTCTACTTCTTAAACGCCCTAAAAAAGACGTTAAAATTCTTATTTAAGAAGGTAAGATATCTTTTTAGGGCCCGCTATATAGCATATCCCGCGATAAACTTTTAGTTATACAAAAATACTTGAAAAACAACCTAAAAAAAAGTTTTATACGGCTTAGCTCCTTTTTTGCAATGTTATCTATTCTCTTTATAAAAAAGTTTAAAAATAGTTTACGCTTTTGCGTAGATTATCGAGCTCTTAATACTATTATAATTAAAAATAAATATCTTTTATTTCTAATTCGGGAGACTTTTAATAACATTTGCTATACTAAATATTTTATTAAATTCGATATTATTACAGTTTTTAACAAACTTCGGATAGCTAAAAATAAAGAATATAAAACTATATTCCGTACCCGCTTTAGTCTATACGAATACCGAGTTATACCGTTTAGCCTATATAATACCTTTATAGAGTTCTAAAATTTTATTAATAATACTTTAAAAAAGTATTTAAACGATTTCTATATTGCTTATGCCGACGATATCCTTATTTATAGCAAAAATAAAAAAAAATATACCCGTTACGTCCGTCTTGTTTTTAAAATACTCTGCAAAGCTAGTCTCTAAGTTAATATCGATAAATACGAGTTTGACGTCTAGGAAATCAAGTATTTTAGATTTATTATTTTTGATAAAAATATTAAAATAAATTTAACCAAAATCGCCGTTATTCTAGATTAAATATTTTCCCGAAATATCAAAGAAATATAAAGCTTTCTAAAATTCGTTAATTTTTACTGTCGCTTTATTCTCGGTTTTAACGTTTTTGCTCGTTTTTTAATAGCTTTTACTAAGAAAGACACTAAATATAAATAGATAGTAGCCTATAAAGAAGCTTTTTTACACCTTAAAACCGCTTTTATTTAAATATCTATCCTCCGCTATTTCGATTCCGAAAATAAGATCATTATTGAAACCGATATTTCTAATAAAGTCGTTATAGAAATGTTTTTGCAACGCAACAATAAAAAACTTGTCTAATCCGTTGCTTTCTTTTCTACTAAAATAATATCCGTTAAATACAACTACGAAATCTATAACAAAAAGCTTTTCGCTATTATTTGTGCTTTTGAAGAATAGCGATCCGAATTATAAAACTCTAAATATCCTATTAACGTAGTAATAAACTATAAAAATCTTAAGTATTTTATAATTATTAAGCTTTTTACGCCTCGCTAGGCCCGCTAAGTCTAATTTATTTCGCAATTTAACTTTAAAATCCGTTATAAACCTGGCCGTTAGAATATTATTACTAATACTTTAATTTACTATACGGGTAGTTCGCAAATAAAAAAGTATTATAACTAATAGATCCTATTTAAGCCCGAAAATATTTAACTTTACGTTATTAGTTTTACGGTTAACGATATAGATTTTCAAGCTATTATTAATAAGCTAAATCTTTTTTTCGAAAACGTAGATATAAATGCTATTATAATTAACTATTAGATATCTTTAGAGCCTTTAAAGTAAACTAAAAACCTTATAAACTTATTTATAATCGATAATTTTGTAGCTAAAATAACCGAAAATAAAAAATATTAAAAGATCTATAATGCTATCGCTCGTGGAGACCGTAAGTATAAATATTTCTTTATTGCCGAATACGAGCTTTAGGGCTTTTATATTATATATCGGAAGAACTAATTCTTAATACTAGCAATAGACAACTACCGTATTGATATAATTCGTTTTTATTATAATCTATTTACGATAGGTTATTTAGACTGAGAGCATATTTATAAATTTTTTTCTAAAAACTATTAATGGCCTAATATAATTGCTAATATTAAGAAATATTGCTAAAACTGTTATATTTGCTCTAGAGCTAAAACTTTTCGAGTTAAGAAACAAAAAGTCCTAAGGCTTTTAAAAATCCCTTAGCGACGCTAGCGTTATATCTTAATCGATTTTATTGTTATATTCTCTAAAAATATAGACTTTTAAAATTAAAAAGTTATTAATATTATAATAGTCTATAACTGCCTCTTTAAATAGTTTTATATCGAAATAATAAGCGATATCTCCGCTAAAAATACCGCTAAAGCCTTTATTCGAGCAATCTAAAAGTATTATAGTGTCCTAGAAAGCATTATTTCTAATCGTAATACTCAATTCGTTAACGGCTTTTAGGATCAATTCTGTTAACGACTAGGTATTAAAGCTAACCTTAATACCGTATTTTACCTCTAGACTAACAGTTAAACTAAATGCTATAACTAAATATTAAAAATTTATCTTCGAATCTTTACGATTTAGCTCTAAAACGACTAAGTTTTATATTTCTTTTAGAGTAAATTTATCGTTAATAATATTTACTCTAAATCTATTAGAACTACTCCGTTTTTAGCCAATTTAGGCCAGCACCCTCGCATAAGCGTTGAGCCGCTTATTAACTACCCCGAAGATATTACGGCTATTAAACAGCGTTAGCGAATCTGCGCTAACGACTTTATCGAGAAAATAAACGCTATTAATAAGGCTTTGCGTATTCAAATAACTTATACTTAAGCTTAATAAGCCTAATATATTAACGCTTACCGCGTCTACACCTTAAAATATAAAATCGATAACGAAGTCTAACTAGATACTCGCAATTTGTCTATTTTTCGACCTATTAAGAAGCTCGTTAACAAGCGTAGCGGTCTATTTAAGATTATTAAGGTAATATAACCGCTAGCGTTCCGCTAGCGGGAGGATTCTAGAAAGCGTAAAATGAAATAGACTATATTCTTATTATATAAACTAATCACTAAAAATCCCTTAATAATAAATCGTATTTATTATTAAATATTAGATTTTTAGAGTTTAATATAGTTTATCGTTTTCCGATAGCCCTTAAAGCCGACGCTATTAGCGGGTAGCAAGCCTTAAAATCTTAGTTTTTAACCTTAGCCCGGTTATAGCCGGCTATTAAGTCCGATTCCGCTTACTAGCCGCTAACGAATATAATAATTGTTTTCTTTTTAAATACTAGTCTCTAGTATAGCGGAGCGGAGCGGAATCGTCTCTTAAAGCTATTAATATACCTATTAAATACTTATTAAAATTTTTTAAATAATCCAATAGAAAAAAGAGAGGAAAGAATTATTCCGTAATCGAAACGCATACGCAATATAAATTCGTAAATATAGGAGTAAAAATAATAAATCGTCACCGCTAATAATAAATAATAATAGCGATTTTTTATAGCTTAGTTGCTATCGCTAGTTAGATTAAAATAATTATTTGTTTTAATCTATTTTTCTCTTTTTGTAACACTTAATTATATTTTTTGTATATTTTACTATATACTATCGCTAAAATATCGTATACTAATTCTCGTTAATAATAATTATATTATTATTATTATTATTAATTTCGTTTATTTAAAGTAAACGGTATTTTATCGCTATTGTATACGTATTTATTAATATATTTTAATAGTTATATTGTTAATACCGTTATTATCATTAGCAGTATTATAGCTGCTCGCCTATTTTTTCCATAGGAGAATTAGTAATTCTTTTACGGCGCTATTATATTGCTATTGCTATATATATTAACGCAAAAATAGCCTATAAAAACTTACTTTATATCGTTTATATTAATAAATATAAATATTTCTAGGTAGCTAGGGTTTATATTTATTATTATACTTTTTATAAAAAGCCGGAAAATTATATCAATATATAGCTATAATAATACTACTAAAATAGCGCTAATATTATTTATAGATTTTTTATAAATATTGAAAAAAAAAAGAACGCTTAAAGATATTTTATACGGTAGAGGCCGCTTAGGGGGGTTTTGCTATTGTTTATAGCCGGCTTACCGGTTATTATATTATCGCCGTCGGGTATAAAGCTTAGGCTTTTATTATAAAAATTAAATCTTAATGTCGTTAGCAGGACTATATACGCGTTATTATTGGTTAGGCTTTTATTTATATCGCTCGGATAAAAAAAAAAAAGGGCACTAAAAAAAAAAAATACGGTTTTAAAAGAGATATAGGAGATTACGGAAATAAATTGCTAATATTGTTGCTAAGCTAGTATTAATCTATTTGCTAAAAAGAAAAAACAAAGTTAGAATTGCATATAAAGAGTTTAAAGGAAGAAATAAAGGCTATTGACGATATTATTGCTGAACTTCGTATAAATTTTAACGTATATTCTTTGCTAGCGCTTTTATTGATAAAAATAAAATAAAAAAAGTAAAAAAAAAGAGTAAAAAAAATTTAAATAATAATAATATAAAAAGAGAATATATATAATAAATATTGATACTTAAAAAAGTTATATTGATATTAATGTTTAACTAGCGCGTATATAATCTTTATATTTTTTTTAATAAGTATTATTTGTAAAAGCATTTTTTACGGGTTTTATTAGTTCTAAAACGTCGGAATTGCTATTGTCGTTATCGACCGGTTTTTTTATAATTTATTAGTTTTTTTTATTAAATATTATTTACGGGCGTTAAAGCGTTTAGCTTTTTTAAGGATTATATTTCGGCGTTAATTTATTATTATATTTAGTTTTTAAATATAATTATTATTTTAAATGTTATTAGTTTATTAAAAATTTAATATAAATAGTATTTAAACTATTCCGATATTTAGTAGTAACTATTTAAATTATATTTTTAAAAATATTTTTTTTAATAATATCTAAATCCAATAATTATCCGTACGCGGATATACTAAATTAAATAAAATTATTCCGATTTTTTTAGAATATAAAAATTTTTTTATAATTAAGTTTTTTTTCTTTTTTATATATTATAATTTTTTTAGAAAGCGCTTAAAGGGCGTTTAGTTTCTTTAAGTTTGTCTCCGTTTTTGTCCGTTAGATATATTAGCGTTTTGTTAATATAATAATATAATTTTTATAATAAATATAGTTTCTAGTTATAATATTAATTTTAAAAAAAAAAAGAATAATAGAAAAGCATATATATAAAAAGTTCTAAGCATTAAATAATAAAAAATTAACTATATTATATATTTTAGATATTATAATTGATTATTTACGCTTGCTTCTACGTACGGTCCGCTATTGCTTATTAAATTTTTTTTGTAAATCTATTATGTTATTTATTTTTTTATTTAGCAATTATTAATTATATTTATAGTTTTAGTTTATTTATTTTATTTTATATTAGATATCGTTTTTATTCTTAATTTATTCTATAATTTCTTTAATTTTTTATATTTTTTCGTTATTAATAAATTTAAAAGTTTATATAAAAATATTTGCTAGCTTATTGTATATATAATAATAATAAAATTTAAACAATAAAACGTAAAAAATATTATAAATTTAGTAAATATTTAATAGTAGTAATCGGTATATTTGCGTTTTAATTTTATTTTATATTCGGAAAAATTTAATATATTTATACGATAATTTCTTGTTTAACTGTTTTTATTTAAAATTCTTAATTACTAATATAACTAAATCGCCGATTTTGTATTCTATTAACTTAATTTTTTTATTATATACGATCGCTTGTGCTGTACTAGTGCGATCTTAATACTTTTTAAAAGAATCTTTTAAAAGCTATAACTATTTTAATTATTTATTTACTAAAAATATTTTCTTTTTAGTAAAGTCGTTTTCGGTTTTTTTATAGTAGATCTCTAAGTAGTATTTATATATAATATAAAAAAGCGTAGTTTTTATATTTAAATAATAATTATTTATATATATATATTCCGTTAGCGGTAAAATGCCAGCCTAGTTATTTTAATATTTATTTGTAAAACTCCTTAAATAATATTCAAATACTTAGTTTTGGCGTTCTATCTACCTATCTATTTAAAAATAAAAAACCGTATTTAAGCGTTTTTTAATTCTCGTATAATAATAAATAATAAACTAAAAATCGCTTATAAAAATAAAACCTTTATTACTTATAATATTATTAAATATATTATATTTTAGAATAATTTTTTTAAAAAATAGCTTTGTTAGCTCTACTCTAATAATCTTAGTAGTTATTAAAATATATCGATATATCTTAGTATAACGATTAATAATTACTAAAATAAAATCGTAAATACGATTATTTCTTTTTTTAGCATACAATAAACCCGTAATAAAATCTATTGTTAGTTCTTTTTAAAATTTCTTTAAAAATAACAAAACATTCAATTACTTATATAGCTAATAGTAATATATTTTCGTACGTTAATATATATTATAGTTTTATACGTATTTTTTTATTTCTGTGTTTATATTTAGCTAATAATATCTTTTTTTAAGGAGTTTTAGCGATTTTTTATGCCTAAAATAGCCCGCTAAAAAATTATTATAATATTTGCTAATTAGTTCTTTTTTAATTGCTTTATTTTTAGAAATATATAAATAGTTATTATACCTAAAAAGATTTTTATTATCGAAAGACTAAATAGAATTTTGTTTTTAATGGTTTTTTATTAGTGTATCCCGTTTCTTTTTTATTTAGTTATTAGCGTTTTAAAACTTTTTTAATAAAAACTTTATTAAACGCTAAATATCGCTATCGTATAATTTATTTTTTAGGTTTTTTATGTTTTTTTTAAAAATAATAACTTGAACTCTAGCTATTTTAAAAATAAAGCCTAATATTATTGTAATCTTCTATTTTCGTTCCGATAGTTCGTCCGATTAAAACGATAGTTTATTTTATAATATTAATAGCAATATAGTATTTAAACTTAAAGCCCCTTTATAATTAAGATGTCTCGACAATATATTAGCGGGGTTAGTTTTGTTTGTTTTATAAAAAATTTTAAAATTATATATAACTAATTTAATAGTTTATTTAGCTTGCCTAAAATTAAGGATTTTTTATTTTATAAATTCTTTAAAATTATTATAATCCAATAATATATCGATAATATATAAATTTTTTTGTAAATAATAATACTATTGCTTTATAATCGCTACAATAGTAAACAATTTTTAATCATAAATTTCGTAATTTTATTCGGCTAATATTATTTTTTGGGATTAAAAAGCTATTAAACGTTAGTAAAAGTTTTTATTTTGCTAGGATATAATATCTATAATAGTAAAATTAAAAACGTTAGTTTTTATTTGTATTTTAGCTTTAAAGTTATAATACTTTAATAAAAATACTAAAATAAAAATATTATAAAACGTATAAAACGTTTATATTGCCTTATTTATCTAAATAAATAATCCAAATTTTTTGCCGTTTTTATTTTTTTTTAATAAACCAATAAAAAATACTATAATATTTAAATATCGATAGATAAATCGTTTATAAAAATTGGTAAATTTTAAAAAAATTTAGACTTTTTAATAGCTCTCTAGTATTAATTATTCTTTAATAGTTTTAATCCGTTTTAGGTCTATTTATACTTTTTTAGTAAAAACAATAAAGCTTAAAAATTCTATTTTAATTATATTAAATTCGTATTTCTTTAAATTAATATATAGCTAAAACTATCGTAAGCGTTCTAATATATCTTTAATATATCGCTTGTATTCCGTTATTGTATTGTTGAAGATTAAAATATTATCTAAATAGATTATATAGGTTATATTTATTAAACTAGTTAATACCCTATTGATATAAACTTAAAATATAGTCGGAGTATTAGTTAAACCGAATAATATTATAAAATATTTAAAATAGTTATACTGTATATAGAACGCCGTTTTCTATTTATTACCTTTTTTAATACGGATTCGATAATAAGCGTTTTTAAGATTTAGCTTAATAAATCTTTTAGTTTTATTTAAGCGGTCTAAAATTTCTATAATTAAAAAAAATAAATACTAATTCTTTATAGTTATTGATATGGAATTCCTTACCTTGGCGGAATATGCTTGGCACGGTGGCTCTTTTCCTTGGTAGAGACTGAGAGTATCTTTATTATCATACGATTACTTAGCAAGTGAAGAACTTCCCAACTGCGTTCCGCGTCAGTGGTAGCAACACCTTGGTTGGCATTATAATTAGCTCTGAGGACTATTAATTCCTTGGGCGGTTTAGGTCCTTTATTAAAAGCAGAGGCAAACCAGATCCTCTAATATTCACTAAAGGAAAAGGAATTACCTTATATTCCTCTTATATAGAGGAAGTAATTTCCTTACTCCATCTGTTATTTACTAATGTCAATAGAAACCGCCCAAGCTGGCTTCAGCTTTAGGCCTGATACCAATAACTTTATTTGCAAATCTTAATTATGATGTTCTCACACTCGCATTCTATTTGCAAAAGTTTCATCAGTTAAGGCATTAATTCTTTGCTGAATTCTTATTAGATATTACCCGTATTATTGACTTTATTACCAGCCGTGCATTATGTCTGGCTAGACCTTTAACTAAGCGTATATCTCTCAGGTCACAGAGATCCTGCTCTCGGTTATTAGAACCTGAAGTCACTTAGCTACCAGAGTAAGCCATAGATAAACCCAAATTATGTTAAGTACTTTAAGCCCTTAATAACTATATTTAAGATATTCAGCAATTCCTGAACCCTCGTCAGTCATCAGGAACAGGAAGCTTATTACCTGAGCAGGATACTATAAGCTTATGTTAACTAACGGAAGCCTCTTTAAGATAGCTTTCCTTAAGTTATACCTCTGCTGAGGAAGCTATTTACCGGGAACCTATCAGTCCAACGTTACCTCTGATAGAGGAACAGTCTAAGGGTCCGTCTAACATTGCCGATAAAAGAAAATCTGTTCCCGAAACGGAAACGAATATTGATACTGATATGCCTATAATGGATAAACCTATTATTTAATATATCATAAATAACGCGATTGCCGCTGCCTTAGCGAACCTATAAAACTAAGGACCTCAGGGACCTTAAGGCCCTCCAGGACTAGCCAGAGAGAATAGTACCGGCGGTGGAAGAAATGGGAAATGGAACCCTTAGGATATAGGATTCTTTGATCCGTTTTATGATAATAAGTCAACTAATACCGCACTAGCTATTAAGCATACTAATAATAATATATACTTCCATGATATATTCTCTTTCATTGACTAAATTCATAATATAATAAATGCAAAAGGAGCAGCTGAAGTTTAATCAAACTTTTAGCTTTCCTTGAAAGGACTTATAATAAGATAATTTATATCTAAGTTAACTAAGAACGAGAAGAGACTTATTACCTATAGCGAGAATACCAAAGAATAAGATAGTCTTTTGCTTGTATATTAGAAACCAATATGCTCTTCCAGAATAATTATATGTCTCAAGGAAAGATATACCTTAATAGATGTGGCATATTATTAAGAACCTCATAAGTATGCGCAAATCCTATTCTATGCGGCTAAGGTAGCTAAGTTTGGCAGCATATTAGATCAGCTCCTTCTAATATAGAATAGCCTTAATCTGGATTTTTAACATAATATACTAAAGCCTAATTTGACTATATTAATAAATATATTTCTGCAAAGTCTAGATGCGAGAAAGCATTAATAGTAAGCTATAGGAGCCTAATAGAGCATTTATTCTATAATAAGGAATAACAAGCGTCCTTGTCTATTAGGTAGTCAGTATAGCAATAATCCTCCCTTTAGCAGTTAATAGCAAGGTAATGCTAGACCGTCATATAATATTCCTTTCTGACCATATTCTGGTCTAAGGTATTATAAGGGCAATGCTTACTTAAATTAGGACTAGCAGTATAACAATACTCAGTACTAGCTAAGGATAGGTCAAAATTAGCCCTTAAACGCTTGTCCGCTACCTCCTCTGCCATTATATTAGCTTATTATAGCCGGAAACGAGTCAAATTTAGCGTTTTAGCTTAATCTGAACTTAAATGCGAATCCTCAGAATAACGCTTAATAAAGTCAAGACAGACCCTAGCAGAATTATACCTTCAGAGGGAATGCTTTTAACTAATAGTACCCAGCTAGGCTAAAAGCTTACTATAATGAGCCTCTTAATAAAGAAAATATTGAACTGTAACAGGATTTCGCTAATAAATATAAGCAAAGTCAAGGCAATTAGGAGCTTAATGCTTATTATAATTATTAGAAGGAACATAAAGAAAATGCTAGTTATCAGCTAGCGTAATTAAGTGATAACTATCAGGATATATATTTTATGAATCTGGCAATGACTTATAATTGCTGGAAATGCAATACTTCTTTTCCTAGAAACAATGCTCTCTATTATTATTATAGGAAAGAGAAGCACTTAATACCGCGCTATGAAAAGGAAATATAGCCTTATGAGAAAGAACAGAATAATAAGACTTAGAAGAATCCTCCCGCGGAAGAAATTTGCGAACCTAAGATCAAAGTAATTAAGTTAGATAATAAAGCATAAGGCCCCACAGGATATATGTTCCGTTGTTATTATTATGCTATGGTATAAACATATATAGGTAATGCTATGTTTAAAAGCTATATAAACACTGGATATGTAATGACGCTAATCGACGAATAAAAGTTATGAAAAGTCTTACCAGACACAATAATTAAAGAAATGCCATCACTTATTCCTATATATAGTCTAGGAAATAGCATTTATCAGAGTAGCTAATATGCAGTCCTCCCATTCCTTCTAAATAGGACTCTTAATAATAGCACTAAAGCAAGCGCGAGAATCACTGCGGAAGTTTACCTAATTAACGATTTAAAGGCAAACATGCTTATAGGTCAGGATATTATTATACCTAAGCGGATAGTTATTAATGCAGCTCGCTATTATTTCACTATTAAGAGCTATCAAGACTTTATTATGAAAATTAATACCATATAAAGGTTAGCAAATACCATAAAACAAATAATATATTCTAGCAAATCAATTACTATCCCTCTGAGAACGATAAAGAACATTTCTGTCTGCTTTGTTAAGACCTTACTAAATAAAGACTACTTATTTGAATTTAAGGTAAAGGCAGAACTCGGCAAGGAAGGAGGTATCTTAGTATATATAATTAATATAAATCTCAGCTTTGTCCAGATCTTGAATGCCTCGCTATATGCTATTACTTTAGGCAGGAAAGCTAAGCTAAATAAGGTAGTTAAATATAATTAAGATTCTTATTATTTAGTAGATCCAGACAACGCTCCTTTAGCTGCGGCAAATGTTTTATGCTAATAGAATTCTAAGAGGAATTGGATCTATAACTTAATAGCATTAACTATAATAGCGGTTCCCCTTACTGCAGGCATTAATACAGGAACCAAAGGAAATTCCATAACCTTAGCAAATAGCAGCAAAAGTAACGCTCTTCCTTCGATTAACTTATTATTAAAGCATAAGCTTAAGAACGGGATTATTATTTATGGAAATAATAATGTTGCTTTATAATTAGCTTATATTATGGAAGAATTTCCCTTTATTTAGATTAATTAGGGAATAATAGATTTACCTGAGGAGGATTAGATGCTAATCCCTCTTAAACCAATTATAGATCTGAAACTGGCTTGTATATATCTGCTAAGTCTTAAGGACAGGAAAGTAATAGATAATACTTTTGATAAGATGCACGAAACTAGTAGAATGTCTTAGGTTAATTATCTTATGAAGTTTTTATACCCCTGCTTCATTGTTTAAAGAACTATAAATAGCAAACAGAAAGGAAGAACTGTTATTAATATTTATAAATTAAATAGGATCTCTGAGGACAATATATACCTGATGCCTCTTTAATCTAATATTATCAAAGCAGTTATAGGTTATCCTTATATCACTATCGTCAATGCTTAGGGTTATTTTCATTAATTCTTAGTTTAATAAGCTAATTATTATAAATTAACTATTATCTCTTACCATGGGCAAGAAAGGTCCAATGTCATTATTATAGGCTATAAAGGATCTCCTCCCTATGTTTAAAGGCAGACTGATAAGATATTGCGCCCATTTTGTCATTTTATAAGAGCTTTCATTAACAATATTGTCATATTCTTTAAGACTCTTAAGGACTATCTTTTATACCTTAGGCAGGTTTTCACGCTATTCTAAGACCGCTATATCAGTCTTTCGCCTATAAAGTCCTTTCTCAGCTATTTTTCAATAACCTTATTTAGCTAATATATTAATAGTCTCAGTCTATTTATTTCTGAGGAAAAGATTTACGCAATTCAAAGCTTAAAGTTCCCTTATTTGTTAAGTAATCTCAAGCTTTATATTAGCCTAACAGGCTAGCTTAGAAAGACAATTCCGAGATATACATAGCTAATTAAACCTCTCCAGCAAAGGAAAACTTTATTTATATAGAGCATAAAGGATACAAAAGGCCCTGCTTATAAGTGTTTATTGTCTAAGATAATATTAGATCACCCTATATAAGCGGAGAGAGACTCCTTTAAGTTATTATAGACCGCATTTATTAGCTTAATATTCCTTGTTTATTTCAACAAAGATAGAGCACTATTTATTAATCTTAATGCTTTTAAAGTATAAGGTTTTGCTATAATAGTATATTATAATACAAGTGACAGTGAAAATCCTCTGAGGAATAATATATAATTAATTCTTTTCTTAAGTAAGATGCTTAATAATGCCAAAAAGAACTACTGGCCTATAGAACTCAAAGTGGCAAGTATTATATAAGTTATAAAGAAGATATGACATATAATTAAATTTGCTAAGAAGACTTATCTGATCTATATAGATTATTCTACTGCGGTTCCTATCTTATAGCAGATGATACTATTTATGTCGAGTACTAATAAATTGAATCTCAGATTTGTCAGGGCAAGTCAATACCTTTCTTCATTTAATATCGCCATATGTCATAAATCCGGTAAAAGTAATACCATGCCTGATGCACTTTCCAGACTCATCAGTAATATATTTACCTAAGCTGACACTGAGGGACCTGGAATATTAGATGCCCTTTATAATAAGATCCTTGTTAATAATAACAAATCAGCATTATGTTATCATATTACCCTAGTAGAAATGTCAGACGACTTTAAGATTAGGCTATATGCTGCCTACCGGGATAACCCATATTAGTCGCGCATAATGGAATTATTAAAGTTACTTATTGCTGCCTTAGAACTTATTAAAGAGGAAGTTCCTAAACCGGAAGTTCCTCGCCCCATTAAGAATAAAATTCCGGAACCTGAGGAAAATCCTGACTTTATTAAATAAGAACATTATAGCATTTGCTTTAAACTCTAAGATGATTTGCTTTACTATACTTCAGGTAATAGCAGGGAATAATTCTGCGTCTTAGCAGCTTTAGAAAAGGAAGTCTTTTCTTAAGCATATGATCTCTTAAGTTATAGCGGTTTTCACTAAACATATAATAAGCTTTCCTTGTCTGTATATATATGTTATTTAGTTAAAAGGTTACGGACTTACATTTCCTATTATCCTTAATGTCAAGTTATGCAGACAAAGCGGCATTCTCCTTATAGCAGCTTAAATCTTATTATAATTCCCGCTATTCCATTTTACACTATTGCTATAGACTTTATTATAGACTTTCCGGACATAAATAGTAGTTTTATGATGCTTACTATTATTATATGTAAGTTCTTAAAGAAAGTTATGCTAATCCCAAGAAAAACGAATTAGGACGCTAGTAACTAGGCTAATACTATGATTACTGCACTAATGGTTTAAGACTAAGGCATTCTATAATCATTTATATCTAATCGGGATCCTTATTTTATGTCTGACTTCTGGAAGGCTTTATTTAAGAGGCTTGATGTTTAAATGCTTATGTCAATAGCTTATTATCCGCAAATAAATGGTTAATCAGAGTAAACAAACTAGTCAGTTAAAATCGCTTTAAGGTTCTATATTTCTTAACCTAATACGGAGAATTAGATCAAAGTACTTCTGTTTATTAGTGCTATTATGAATAACTTAATGAACACTATTACCGGGTTTGCGCCTAATAAACTAGTATATAGCTTCAGAATATAGGATAACCTGAACTTACTTGATCAGCCGCTATATGATTATGAAAAGATGCGACAGATTAAGCGCAAATCCGCTAAGGAGGCGATAGCCTTTGCAATAGCTATTTTAAAGATCCATTATAATAAACATTATACTAATATAGCTTTGCAACCTAAGAGGAAGGCTTACCTTACCCTGTATCATAGCTATTCTATTCCAGGCCTACTAAATAGAAAACTCAGACCTTAGCAAATTAGGCCTTTTATAATCTTCGAAAAGAAAGGGAATCTTATATATAAACTTAACCTCCCTAATACGATAAGGATATACCTTATCATTTTAATCACTTAATTTAAGCTGTTTCTAGCAAAGGCAAATCTATATAAAAGGGTCCTTAATAAAGAGATGCTGCTAATTATTGAGGAAAATAAGGAGCATCCAGAAGGAGAAATCTTCAAAATAAAGTCTTTAATAAACTGGCATATAATATTAACTAGGTTGCTCAGATACCTTATAAAGTAAAAAACTTATAAGCATAAGGTTAATAAATGGTATAATATTAATAGGCTCATAGATTACATAGAACATATTAAAGCCTATAATATATATTATTTGTTTATACTAACAGAATTGCAGCTCCTATAGAAGCGCAAGGTTCCCCTAGTACCTTATTTATTTAATCCAGAAGGAATAATATAACTTTAGCTATAACCTTAGGGAGGAAAAGGAAGACCTCGCCAATAGCAGGAATAGCAGGAACAAGAACCTTATTTACCTTCGGAAAATATGGTGCCATAAAAGGGTAAAGGAAGACCTCGCCAGTAGGCTTAAGAGAGGACTATCCGGGAAGGATAATCCCTAATAAGAATATTGTAGTGGAAGTGCTATTGCTTATATGTAGGACGGTTAATATAGCTATCATATAATGTTTTGCTGTTCCCTATATTTAGCTAACGACGAGGGCACCGCCTTTCCTTTTGTTTGTTGGCATCTAATATGGAATTCCTTACCTTAGCGGAATATGCTTAGCACAGTAGCTCTTTTCCTTGGTAGAGACTGAGAGTATCTTCATTATTATATAATTACTTAGCAAGTGAAGAACTTCCCAACTGCGTTCCGCGTCAGTTATCTTATTTAATCTCTTGTAATTAATATATAGGTATAGGTTATTATCCTTTTTTAATACAAAAAATATCGATACGCCTACAGAAAAAGTTAAATAACGGATTTAACTTTTTCGAAGAGCTTTATTAAAATAGCGTCGAAGTTCCGATAGCTCCGTCGCAAATAGATTATATAAAAAACTATATAATAAATTTTTATTAATTAATTCGATAATATAGTTTTTTTATTTTAATTTAAATAAAATATCTACTACTTTAGTATCGAAGATATTATTAAAATCCAAAAAAAATTTTAGTATTTTTAAGTTTTTTTGCGTTATTGTAATATTATTGTATAGCGAAATTAGACTATAATATATTAAAATGTATATAGTTTTTTTAGATTTTATACTCTTTTTAAATTCGGCTATATTTAACGCTTCTAACTAATTAAAACGCATTTTAAAGCATTATTAAAAGAATTCCGGGTTTATTAATATCCTATAGTTATTTAGTATAAATATATCGAGTATTAAATCTATACCTTAGTTAATTAAATAAAAAAATATAATATATTTTTTTTTTTAATTTTAGCTATTTATAATTTAATAAATTAGTTTAAAAGCACTATAACAATAAATTTTTTTTTAATTAAATAGTTTCGGCCGCGGCAAGTTAATAATAATAAATTTTAAATCCTATTTTATTATAAATATTTAAAAAATAAAATTAAAAACTAATTTAGTATCGATTAAAACTATTATAAAATATTTATCTCTCTAAAAATCAGTTTATTTTTTTATATAAATAAAGGTCTTTGCTTTTATTTGTTTTTCTTAGCTCGCTTTTAAGGCGATTATGAGCTATTATCGTTTTTTAGCTTTTTAGCTATAAAAATAATATTTATTCTAGTTTTAAGCTCAAAGCAGTTTTTAACATAATAGCTAGATTTATTGCAATTATAATAGTTATTATCCTACGGTTAATTAGACTATTACTATTACTTATTTTAAATTTATATAAATTTCTATTTATTTTTATTTTAAAGCTATATATTCGTTTCGCTAATGCTGTTATTAAATTTACTAATTCGCTACTTTAAAAATTTTAATTTCTTTAAGTTTTTACTTTAAAAATTGCCTTAAAAATCTGAGTATTTAGACTATTCTATAGTCCTTTTTATTATTATAATATAGATATAAAAGTCCTCCCGATTTTGCGGTATTTTACCGTTATTAAATATCTTATTTTTAAAATCTATTTTTAATTTAAATAAAAAGAAATTAGTAATAATTTCTAGGGGCTGTTTAAAGTTTAAAGCCTCTTTAATTTCTTTAAAATAAACTTTAAAGGCCGTTATTTTTTGGTTTTTCCGCTATTCGGCCTTAATATATTTTTTATATATAACGAGTTTATGGTTAATTAAATTTATAATTAGATTTCGAAAGAACTTTTTAAAAAAAGACTAATCGATATTTTTTTAATTATAATATTTAATATATCGATTTTATTGCGTTCCGGGGTCGTTTTTAAGTTCAGATTATATAAAAATGATTTTCGTATAATTAGTTGTAAAATACGTTAGATTTTTTATAAAAATATTATCGTATACGCGGAACCAGCAAAGAAACTCGTTTTTACTTTCTTTTTTATAAATAAAGACTCGTTTAAGCTTAAAATCTTTCGCAAAAAAAAATAAAGTTTTTAAGACTAAAAATAATCCAATACGAACAAATACAACTAGAGTTAAAATTATAAATTGCGCCCGCGGTATATTAGCGGTACTATTAATATTATTATTATTATTAAAATAAAAACTTTAAAGTTAAGTTTTTAATAAAATATTATCTTTATTAATTATATAGAGTCGCAATTGGTCCTAAAGACGCTATTATTTACGTTCAGTTTGTTAAAATTAATATTTTAAGTTCTAAAAAAAGGTTTCTAAAGATAAAATATTAGCGCTATTAGGCCGCTATTGCTCGTTTAATTTTATATTAGCTTTTTAAGCAGATTAAGCGTTTTAAGTATTAAACATTTTAGAAAATCGTATATTTTAAAAAGGGTTTCGCCTTTAGATAGTTATATTGTTTTGTTCCGGATTTTCTATTTCTTAAAAAAAGGAGTTAGAGTAATTAGAACTATAATTGCTAGCGTTTTGCTAGCGGGAGGATTCTAAAAAGCGTAAAATAAAATAAACTATATTTTTATTATATAAACTAATTATTAAAGATCCCTTAATAATAAGTCGTATTTACTATTAAATATTAAACTTTTAGAGTCCGATATAGCCTATCGCTTTCCAACAGCCCTCGGGGCCGACGCTGTTAGCGGATAGCGAGCCTTAGAGCCTTGGCCCTTGGCCCTTGGCCTTGGCCCGGCTATAGCCGGCCACTAAGTCCGGCTCCGCCTGCTGGCCGCTAGCGAGTATAACAGGTAATTAGCCCTTACGTATGCCGTCTAGAGCTATCCAACTTTTAGTTAATTTACAATATCTTTTATATCTTTCTACTATATCCCGCTGCTAATAACCTATTACTAGGCTAGATCGTTCTATCCCCGCTAGCCGAGACCGATGCGGAGGGCAACTAGATCTACGAAGTTGAAAAGGTTTTCGCCTTAAAAATATATTACCGCTAGATCTAATATATAATAAAATATCGGGGCTATAATAAGCTTAAATAGACTAATTTCGACGATTTTATTAACGCTTCCGAAGCTATTAACAAATATTATAATATTTATCCGAATTAAATTAAACAAGAGATCTAGCTTATAAAATACGCTATCGACCTAGAGAACAATTATATACCGAGTAATAATAATAACAACAACTCCGACTTAAATATAAAAGCTCTAACTTTAAACATACTCTAGGTAGCCCTAGCGGTGCTATCCGCCCGAGTATCCGCCTCTAGTTCCGTTTTAGACCCCGCCGCCCTTATTAAGGTCCTCTTTTTTCCCTCGAAGCCTTTTTTTAAGTTTAAATCCGTCTATATTACTTCTAGACCCGTTATAACTAATCCGAGACTTATTGTATTATCTCTTATATATACTTCGACCCCGTTTCGTTCTTAAAAATGTATATATATACGAGTACGTAAAAAAAATATTCAAAATACCGTATTTCGACTAAAAACGACATTTTTATATATAGACCTCGCGGCTTAATATGCGCCGGGCCCTCAATTTCCCGCTGACTTTCCCGCTATTTATATTTGCTACCCGGAGCAATGTCCGGCGCAGAAACCTAGTTACCCGGCGCAGAAAGCTAGTTGCCCGGAGCTCGTTATCGACCCAGTGGATCGACTTTTAAAAAAAGATATTATAATAGAGTTACAGTAGGTAGAAGTCTTGGCGGCTAATTAATCTTAATTAGTCAGCGCGGAATTAGTTCCGCTTACGCGTATTTAATTGTTATTATTATACAATAGCTTTTCTCTTTTTAACGAACGTCTTATAATTACTATTCAATGAAAACCCAGTTACCACCCTCACACCTAACTATATATTCCTCCTCTTTGCAATAATAAGCTTTAGCTTTCTTTTATCTTTTTTAAATAATAACTGCTTTTTTAACTTATTTAGTTTCTTTTAATTAATTAGCAAAATAGACTTTATTAGGAGAGGTAATATAGCAGCTATTATATATATTATTAAGTATTATATTAAAATACTAAGGATTTTTATATAGAGTTAATTTTAAGGTTAATAATAAAGTAAAATAATATTAAAGTTAAAATATAACTAATAATATACTTATAACTAAAATTTATATAAAAGGGACTAACAAAACTAGGGGGCGGGTACAAAAATTTTCGCGCCAAGATTTCGCAAGAGTTTCTAATACAGCAGATCAAAGAACTACCTAAGCCTTTTGGGGTGAAGCGTCGGATAGCTGCAGTAGCGCGACTTGGCAACGCGTCCACAAGAAACATTGGAGAACGCGATGTTTACATTAACTATATCGTATCCCAACCGGGAATGAGACTCTATTACCTCGAGCATAGATCTTTAATCAATTTAGTTGGGCTTTCGGTGCCATCGGCCGTCGGCTAGCGTGAGAATTCCTATTCTTCAACTCGCAAAGTCTGCCTTAAGCTTGATACAGAAGCTGGGCTCGAGACATTCAATGCTTGGACCCTGATCCGTCACCATATAGGGCACCTCGACCATGTGGACTTGCAAAACAGTCGATGCTGTCTGCGCATACAAGTCTGGAGTGCTCTCTTTTGGCTCGCCGCGACTGACTTGGCCAGATTACGGCGACCGTTTTTGGCCTGAAGTCCAGCAGCCGGGTGAAGTCCCAAGATGTTTAGCATACATCTCGGCATTCGATACTCCGCAAGGCAGTATACTTTGCAGAGGATGTCTGTCGGTTCCGTCAACAAATGACATCGTTCTGACCTCTGGATGATGGTGCATATAGCTGAAGCTCTTCGATCGTCCCTCTTGTTACGGACGGATGGGATGCATGTCATTCTAGCCTCAGGCTTTCGCTGAAGGCTTGCTATGCTATCTGATCAGGCATACACATTTGAGAGAGGTCCTGCCCCTGGGCGAAGCAAACGCAAGTCCTCGACCTCACTGGCGTACTCTTTCCGAGGTGTCGAAAGTAACGGTCGCTTCTATGGCTTGGTATAGTCTTTTGGTTGTCTAGAAGACCTTGGGCTTGGTTGAGTCCAGTCATTTGGTTCGATCGCCATATCAGTCAAGTTTTACGCTCCGGGCCGTTTTTCTCCCAGTGAGCAAGCCATGCTGGACGAGTGACAATCGCTACGACCAGTCATCTCGAGGTACTGATGTGAAAGGTGGTTGCAGCACTTCGTGTCGTTCTAGGACCTTACCTCACGACGCGGCTCGATCAACGCTTGAGAAAGCCCAGCGCATGAAACTCCGATCAACATCTCCTTATGACGTCAAGAGGTACCAACCAGCTTAAGCTGAAGCTCTTGCTATACTACCTTTTGGAGAGGAGGCTCTGACAACATGATCAAAGGAGCGAATTCAGACCTTTTACAGCTGGATCGTGGGGTCGCTCCAAAGGTTGCATTCCAAAACTCAACATGCCAATTCGAGTGCGGAGTATTAAGCTCTTGAAATCGACTCAAGAGACAAAGCGTATACTTTTTGGTGCCAGTCAGAAAATAACATCGCTGGAACGCTATCTCCATGATTGGCACCCTCTGCGAAAGGACTTAACGGCTCTTCAAGCTGCTGCCATGCGCGCTTCTGCTGTCAACTGTAGCTGGTTGTGTCTACGGCCGCAGTGGAGGCGGGTCATTGGGGCAGTCATACAGTGGTTGGGAAATTGCTGCGTTGAGATCTCTTAGAAGTCTTGGCGCCATTCAATTCACCAGTGTTATACAACGACACTCACAACACCCCACCACCGGCAGTACCCGACCGTGGCACTTGATGATCGCTGAAATTTCAAAGTCTTTTAACGGCGCGATGCACTGCTGGACAATGGAGGCAAAAGGAAAAAAGCAAAAAACAAAGTGCAGCTTGTACAGTATGATGATACATCATACGGGTCAACGAAGGTGATGAAGGAGGTGCATAGTCAGAGCCCGTGCAGTTAAGACCCCGGGTTGAACCATCTTAGACCCATCACCCAGACAAAGTGGCGCCGTACCAATGTTAGGGACCTCCTTATGGTAAAGTTCTTTCTAGACTCAAGCTGTTACTAGTCCTACCGTGACGCCCGGACTAAGCCTGGTCATCCACTAAGCCATCTCGTTGGCTAAGACCTAGTGAATTGTTAGCATCATGAGTATTTCGGGGGGGAGGGGAACGATACTACAGATTTTGCTCTTATTTCACATTATAAAGCTTTGTAAAAGCGCCGCGTTGAGCGCACGGCACACTACTGATGCATGCTTTTACATACTTGCACCATGGCTAAGTGTACTCCGTGGCTGGTATCTGAAGTTTCCAACAGTGAGATATGACAGTCGTTTCATTGACGCTCAGTACTTCGACTATGGTTGCCCAGCGTGTCAGCCTAATTACTACTATGGTCAATGAGCATTGGTGTCCTTTACTTTATGCGACTCTGCACCTCGAAACGAAGTCGAATCACAAAAGGAATGCTCTGTTTCTGTATAGATGCACTGGAGACATAGCCGCAATCCTTCAAGCATGATTCAGGAGACTGGTCCTTGTCCTGGATCCGCGCTGTCGCAGAGATGCAGGTATCTTGGACAGGCCAAATTACCTTGAGCTGCAAGGAAGATCACTGGTCTCCACATGCAGTATATTCTAGCCTGTCAAACTCAAAAATGGATGGCGCGTCCAAGCGTACTGATATGTAATTGAATGGCTGGGATGCTAATACAGCGCAGAAATCGAACTCTAAGACTATGCATGCATAAAGACTGCAGGCGCTACCTGCGAAGTGCAAGCATGAGAGATAGCGCCTCTGCATCTATGAAGCTCTGCGAGTTTTGGAAGGGTGGTGTGATTCGATGGTGCGGACTGCATCAGCAAGGGATGGGAAAGCAGGACCAAAGGTCGAGCCAGAGTGAAGTCCAGCATTGCGACCGTGCGAAAAGGAAGAGAGCAGTCAATGTGCGAAATGCCTCAGGCTGGACAAGGAGATTCGAGCAGGGACTATGACATTTGAGACCTTTGGATTGATCTCTACATTTTAGGAAGACTCCGACATGAGTCTCGACAAACACTGCACACGATGTACAAAGAGATCTTATGACGAGACCACCTCTTCTTGACTGTGGGCTCAGAAGCTCCCACCTCAGTCTTCCTGGCTCCTATCAGCAATTAGTAGGCGCGGCTGAAGCTTGACTGAAGGAAGACATACCGCTTGCGCTTCTTATCTGCAGGTGACTTCTCTGCAGGTGACTTCTCTGCAGGTGACTTCTCTGCAGGTGACTTCTCTGCAGGTGACTTCTCTGCAGGTGACTTCTCTGCAGGTGACTTCTCTGCAGGTGACTTCTCTGCAGGTGACTTCTTTGCAGGCGGCTTCTCCGGAACAGCTTCTGAGTGTTGACGAACAGTCAATCGGCTCAAAGCTTCTAGGTCTTCAACCCGATTTTGGAGATGCTCATTTTGAGCCTTGAGATGGGCGATGAGGGCCGCATCTGCTTTGTTAGTTTGCTTCACCTGCGTGAAGGACCTCGCAATAAGGTGATCTCCCTTGTTGCTGCTTCCTTTACTAACTGCCAGAGATTGCTGAAGCTTCCTCTCACACTCGCTCAGCTTCTGCTGGCAATCTTCAAAATCCCGCCTAAGCTGTTCTGTCTCCTCTTGGCAGGCGGCGAGCTCACTCGTCGCGTTGGCTCGGTTCTTCTTTATCAAACCCTCCAAGGTTCTGATTAATTTCTGAGCTTTGATCCAGTCGTCATATGCCGGTTCGTTTTCTCTGTCTTTGGCCATTTTCATGGCCGCCTTGTCCACCAGTCTCTCATCTTCACTGCTCATCCAGTGTTTATGTTTCTCTCGGGCTTCCTCACTCAAGTCGTCCGGATCTCCAAACTCTCCCTCTCGCATGGCTGCATAATAAAATTCGGTCAGGCCGGTTACCTGGCCGCTCGTCAACTCCAATGACTCCTCCGGGTGATCGATCAGCTTTAAAAAATTCGAGCTCCTCAAACGGACGATCTTCGGGTCTGTAATGTTCTCTTCGCAATGTCAGCAAATATGTCATGTTAAAAGTGTGATGGCGTCAAATGCGAGGAGGGCAGCTTCATACCGGGAGGAAGTTCCCCAATGACGATCTCAAAAGTGTTGACTCTGCGTTGCCATCGAACCCTTCGATCTGAAGATGCTGCGGCAGGTTCGTCGTTGGGATGCGTGGCGCCGTTCCCGCCGCGCTGATTGGCCTTAGGTGTCATATTGTTGGTTTCTCTTTAGTGAGATGACAGTCCGTGCTGGAATGTAGCTGGATGCCTTTAGGCGAGGAGGACCTTTTGAGACTGTTGCGTGTGATAGAGATGGAACGTGACGGTAGGGCTGATGCTATGGGAAGACTATAGTGACACCTGGGATTCGTGGATAATGTAACGGAAGGACGGAAGAACTGGAGTGTGGAGTGGGAAAAATACGGAAAGATGGAGAATGGAAGAACAAGAAGGAAAACGAGAGGTCTTAAATGCACCTGTACGACAGCGCAATCGCCGCTCTTATCCGCCTCTCCGGATTGTGTAGATTACACTTGAGTGAATTGACGAGGGTCTGAAATTGGCGAAAGGAAATCTGGCACGTGGTACATGATTATTCGCCAAATTTTGCCCAAAAGGGTTGTTGCTACAAGATAAGAGTGAAGGACACACTTTCGACACATCTCGGACCAGGATAGCTTTCAAACTAGCACCAAGCGCCGGCGTCACGTACAGACTAATGATGGTAGTGACAAACTTCATGCATCATGCCCCCCTGGATGGGTCGATTGTTCTGATTCTTGTGTGTTAACTTACCACTTTTTCCACTAGCGCGAGACTGCAGATACATCTTCCAAGCATCTACCAGGAGTACCTACACCTGGGAACATGCTCACCGCAAAGGGAATAGATGATTTGTAACCGGACGAAGGAAATGCCAACATCATGAGTCAAACATGTGAGCAGCAGGAGACAGGTGGACCGGAAAGACAAGTCCCGAAGGAACAAACAATCGATAGCGCAATATTCATCACTACAGATGTTCATTGCTTTCGCTCTCCCGCTCACGTACCCTCATTTGAACAATGATTTGTAGAAGAAACCTCAAGAAAATCAAATATCATACCATGCAGAATCGCATCAAGAGGCAGCATTGAAACAAAAGATTGCTGGCTCTTGGCTCTTACCATGCCTTTATCCATTACCCATTACCTCCCTTTCTTGCAGCGCTGGCCTCCGTATGGCCAGGTGTTTACGTTCAATCACAGACATCAGAGTCCCACCCCCGTCCTCACCTCCTCAACGACCTTCGCATCCTCAACCAACACCCCCCTGCTCCTCAAGACCTGCTGCAAACCTTCAAGCACTTTGTTGAAACTCGACCTAGCGCCCTTCTCCTGTACAAATCGTGCAATACTCATATTCGCCTTTCTACCCTTGAACAACACCGTATGAACCTCACAAGCCAGCCTCATCGGTGGGATCTTCAACGAGTTTTCCACGTCAACACGAGCCCAGATGCGGGAAGTGGCCTTGTCAACCACGATGTCCCGCATACCATACTTCTTCCACGAGCTAAAGACGCCCGAGATCTCACGGCGGGCACGCATCTTGGAAATTTGGAAGCAGAGGACTTGTGTTGCGGGCTTGATACCCAGGAGACGTGCGAGCCAATTTTGAGGTTCGGGATTGATAGCGCGGGGTTGCGAGAGGGAGGAGCGGCTCGCTTTTTCATTGGGTGCTTTATGCTGGAGGATAGTAGAGGAGCTCGTATTCCTATGATGCCGATCCCGCGAGTTGCAACGTTGGGAAGACGACGTATCACTCACTTGACCATCCGAGTCATCAATATCGTAGTCGGTGGACCTGGCTTTGAGCTGACTCTGGTTCTTACTCTTGTGCGAGAAGAGTTTAAGAAGACTTTTCTTGATCGAAAGCTTGGGCTGACTTGCCTTGTCTTCTGGTTGGGTTTTGGTTTGGGGCATGCTCGGTAGTGCCTGGGGATCTGATCTCGGTCGTTCAACGTTCCGTGGTAATACTGGCGGTGCAATATCTGTATCTCTCGAAGGCTGTTGTTGATGGCGATGGAACCAGTGGCGTCGCTTTGGAATGGTGCCTGGGAAGGCATTGCGTGTTACTGGATCAAAATTCTCTTTGTCTTCTTCATGTATTGCATCAAGACCTTGAACTCCTGACATACGGCTGCCTGCAGGACGTGTATCTTCAACCAGCAACTTTTGCTGCGTTGGTGTACTGGACCCAGATGACGGACCGGAGAAACTGCTCTTCTTGCGAATGGCTAGGGGCTTGATTGGCGAAAGCCCTTTGTAGTCCACCTCATCTTCTACAATACGAATGGTGGACATACGATGATCATTCTTTTTCTGCGTAGGTTCTGAAGTGGCACGATAGCCTGTAAGCTTCTCAAAGGTGTCTTTGCGTGGCATGCCTTCACCCTGCTCAGGCGTCGATATGGCTCTTCGTTGCTCCTCTGCAAGTCTAACATTGCTTGGCTGCATTAAGCGATCGAGATGAGCGATCACCTCGTCAAGATATCCTGGCGGAATGGATGAATCTCTGGCTCGCTTTCTGAGGATATCCCTTGTTCGCGCAATCTCATTTCTCGTATTTGGCGTCAGATGGTCGTTTCCCGCAGGTTTCTCAGGCGGAGATGGAGGCAGTGGCCGGTCCCGATATTCTCTTGACGGAGCGGTCATGGAGTTTCGAAGACCAGACGATTGCATTGACGTTCGCGCCACATCATTCATCGAAATGGACGTTGCCGGTGAAGCATAGCTCTGTTGCGAGTCCCGTAATCCCGTTGCTGGTGTCGAATCTGTGGCACCGGACACTATAGATTCTCGATTCCAAGTGGCATCACATAGCTGAGCAAGTTCGTGGCTGACTTTGCGAGCGTCATTTGCCAAATGCTGGCTGAATCTTTGGTCCGGTTCTGACGCTTTCTGCTTTGGGCGCTTTCGAGGGCTTATGAGCTGTGATAGTGGGGCGGTAACGTACTCTGTCTCCTCCGAGATAGGGGCCTGCTTTAATTGAGCTGAGCCTACCGCATTAGCATTCCCTGTCTGCTCTTGAAGGAATTGTTGGTGCAACGATAACGGTGACCGCTGATTGCCTGCACTTCGCAGCCGTCTTTGCGCTTGTCCACTAAGCTGACGCCGTTGCTGATGTGGGAAGGTGACATTACGCCTATAGCTGATAGATTTGCGGAAAACTGTTGCGGTGGAAGTTGTGGTGGCGGAGTCCTTCGACATGATAGAGACTCTAGAGTATCCATGCGACAGTTGACGCTGATTACTAGACCTACGGTGAAACCGATCATATCCAGAACTTCTTCCAGAGCTGCTCCTGACGCTCATGTCATCTTCTTCTTGCAGTTTGTCAAGTACTGGATTACGCATGGAGGCTTTGCTGACTACTCGCATGGATGAAACCCTCGAAGAAGGAACCCTGGATGAGGCTTGTGAAGCATTCCGAAGTACAGTAATCCGGGCATAATCTGCGTCGGTTGTCTTTGCGATCCGAGTCTTTGATGCTCGAAATGGGTCATAGCTCTCCTCTGTGCCCTCGGTCTTTGCGATACTGGTGTTCCGTTGGTGAAAGCTCTGGCTCTGATCTTTCTTTGGCACATATGGTCCTGGTTGAAGGAGCGAGAAGCGAGAGGCATGCTGAACATTCCCTCCTAGGATCGGCAGCAATAATGAGGTACGTCGTGTCGGCTGCGTTACATGATGGTAGTCACTTGTGGAGTAGTCAACTTGCGTTGACTGGTAGCTTTCGAGGAGTCGATCCTGAAACTGCTGAAGTTTGACATACAATACTCTTTCGTGATTTGGCCTACCAAAGTTAGCCCAAGGCCCTTCCTCAAACATGTGCACTGCCTACTCTTTGCTCAACAAGCGCTGAGCCAACTCCGCTTCAGGCACGCTGTGCCATAAGTTGCGCATGTTTCGAAGTATCTCGTTGTCGATCTGACTCCTGTACCTCATCGCCGGCCCACAGTCAATGACTGACAGGTGGGGTGCGGAACCAATATAGGAATTGCCATTGGCATCCACCGGGTCTAAGTTTTCATACTTCTTGAACAGAGGGTGTTTCCACATATCCCGAATTCGCATTCGTACGTTTGGATCAGGCTGTAGCACCCGGATGATGAAGTCTTCAGCCTCATCGGATAGAACATCTTCCGGAAATGCATATTCGCAATCCAGCACCTTTGAAATGACTTCGGCGAAATTCTGCTCACCTTCCTCTAGATCGCTGCAAAAGGGTAGGCAGCCAGTGAGCATAGCATACAAAACGACACCAGCGGACCATACGTCCGCGAGGTCTCCGCGGTAGGGCTGTTGGGATATGACCTCTGGACAAGCGTAATGCGGACTCCCACAGGAAGTCTGCAGCCATTCGTGTTGAGGCTGTAAGGCAGCCATACCAAAGTCCACGATTTTGACATTCATGTCGCTATCGAGGAGGATGTTCTCGGGCTTCAGATCTCTGTGGCAAATGTGGAAGCTGTGACAGTAGGATAGACCAGCAATTATTTGGCGAAAAATGCGCACTGCTTCGTGTTCCGAAAGTCGGCGCTGGCTCTGGATGTGATGGAAGAGCTCGCCGCCTTCCACGTACTCCAGAACGAGATACCTTTATGGAGTCAGCGAAGACCTTGAAAACCAGACTGAGATCTTACAATTCCCCTCTATTCTCCCACACATCGTACAGACTGATAATATTTGGATGATCGATCAGTTTCATAATCACGCATTCTCTCTCGATGCCGAATGGAATCGTCTTCCTCCCATGAGTATTCTGCGCTCTCATCGCAATGGTGTCCATAGCCATGATGCTTGCGCTCTTGGTCATCTCTGCGCTCTTCTTGCTGATAATCTTGACCGCTGCATCTTGCCCTGTGAATTGATGCCTAGCTTTTCGCACCCTGCCTGTAGCGCCTTTGCCAATCGTCGCCCCTAATCTCCATGGTCCTACTGACTTCTTGGTTCGTGGCTTGCCTGAAGCGTTCGTAGATGAAGTTGATATCTGGCTATCTCTGTTGGCGCTCCTCGTGGCTTCACTTGAGATTTCTGATACGCGTTTGTCCTCTGCTTTTCCCCCGGCATGACGAGGAGAGAGATTGGTGTTGGATGAATTTCGGACTTGGAGTGTGCCACGTGGAGCGAGCGAAGTGTGGTGGGGGAGGTGACTGATTGGGTGCGGAGACGAGGGCGGCGGTGAGCCAGGTGGTGATGGCTGGCTATTGACCCAATTGGTAGTTTCTTTGAGTGGGGAGCGACGTGTCTGACGAGGAGTGTGAGGTTCTCTGAGGCTTTTGTTTCCGGAACGACGAGCTTCGTTTTCCATCGTCTGCTCAAGTCGCCAAGCAGGAATCACAGAAGCCTCTGTCGGATGCTGTAAGCTCACATAGAAATTGTACACAGACGATAGACTGGAATATTCGCCAAGCTGCAGCGTATGTCGAGATGACTGCGCCAGAGTTAATTGTTTACGCAATTCGTTGCCCTTGAACCAGCCCAGACGTGGAGGTCGCTCCTTCCCAAAGATTCTTCACGAAAGCCGTAGCTCTAGACGTGGGAGGAACCAACGAGGCAGATGCCGCTGAGGTTCTTCGAGTTGCAGATGAAGAGCAAAAATCACAAACGCAATGAGCACCAGTAGCAAAGGAAGCAACTGGAGAAGCATGAAGTCGGTTGGATCCTTGAGCGGGTTGTAGAATCTAAACAACGCGACTAGCGCGAAAACAAAGCTCAGCCTTTGATCATGGATATTCGCCGTCACCACTTTGCGGTGACGCCGGCAAATTTGTGATAAGGAACACTTACTTTTCATTGTCGATGCTGGCTCAACCAGATGCTTGATGAAATGACATTGGCGCTTTGAAAAGCTGGGTATCATATAGCGCTCAAGTATACAGGAGTGACTCAAAGTTTCGCATCGATAGTACATGAAGAAAGAGGCTGCAGTGCCTCCTTACTCATCATCATCATCTCCATTCTCGTCCTCGTCATTGGAGTTATCTTCAGGGCCGTTGGCCACTCCGTTCTCTTCGTCATCATCATCTTCGTCGGAGCTTGCCTCTTCATCGGGCATCACCACACTGTTAAGAAACGTGACCTTTGACCGTCAGCCCAAGACAATACCTATGCGGAGACGACAGGGCCGGCTTACGAAGGGTGTCAGGACACCCAGTAGTTCCGCAATCCTATGCAATCCTCCCTTTCCAAGCACTTCTTCATCCTTCAGCTTTCTCCCGATAGTGTAGTTCCGTAATCGTAGAAGTGCAATCTCTGGATGATCAGCACCGTAATCCTGCACCCACATATCAGCATGTCCCTCCAAGTCAGGGGGTAAAGGGATGATTTACCCTCGGCTTCGTCTTAAGTGCACTCTCCTTATTCAGCTCCACGAACCTCTTCACAACCTCCCCTTTATCCTTCTTCGCACCCCTCAAAAACTCCTTCCTCATCCTCTCCTCCATCAGCACATCCTTCAACTTATCCGCTTTCTTGTCCACTTGTTTCCTCAACAACGCCAACGGCGCTGCCTCTGGATGCCACACGCCCGCTCCAACAAAGCTGCCCTTAGGCTGAATCTGCACATAGTACCCAGCATACGGCCCCTTCCTCCCGGTCCTCGACCAGGCAGCCGAAAAGTGCGTCTTATACGGGGTAGGGTCGGGCGAGAACCTAATGTCCCTATATATTCTGAACGTGAGATCCTTCGGCGGCAACTCCGGGATGGTCTCGTCATTCTCAATGATTTTCTCTGTCAGACTCTCCACGAAGCTGTCCCAGTCCACCTTTGATTGCCGATAGTCTGCATCGTGCATCTTGAGCCATTCACGATCATTATTCTGAGCCAGATCTCCCATGAAGAGGAGGGTATTAGGATGGATAGTGTGAGCCTCGTAGGGAGTCTTGCCAGCGGTCCTCGCTTTAGGAATGGGAATGAAGACAGATTCACCGGCCTCCATGTCGACTTTCACGCCGGGACGCCATAGCTCTTGACCTTTCTTGCCTGTGACGATTGTGCCGTTGGTCATGCTTTTGATTGCTACTTTTCGCCCACGCTTCTTTGCCGGCTTCTCATCTTCCGAAGAGTTGTATTCTTCGCTTTCGTCCCCAGCTTCAGCTTCGCTCTCAGCAAGTGATGAGACAGCACTTGCGTCTTCATCTTCATAGCCAGACTCTTCTTTTTCTATCTCAGACTCTGGTTCCGATTCTGATGTTGGGTGCTCGAAGTAGGGGCTCTTTTTCGGCGTCGTCTTGGCCGTTGATTCAACTGGTGATGACTTCATTCGCTTCGATCTTCGTGAGTTTGGTGTCGACGTTGGATGGGGCGATAGTGCACGTTTCTGCTTATTGGGGGTGACGCTGGACGAAGCGCCAGGAAAGTGGGAGCGTCGCTGCGGCATAGTGTTATTTAAGTGTGTGACTTTTGCGCGGTGAATAGAGCTTTAGAGCTTCGAAACGGTATGGTGTAGCAGCGATAGGGATGCAGTGGAACCAGCAAATTGCGACAAAGCTCTGGTGTTGAAGAGCAAACTCTGGGTCAAACGCGACGCGTGCGAATGCTCAGATGACATCATCGGTTTCCCCTTTCAGCCTCAGTATCAATTTGGCATGTCCCTTGAATTGTGCTTCGAAAAAGAGGGAATCCTTTCCTCAGCACGCAACTTCAACTCGTCCCTGATGACAGTGCTTCCCATGTATTTACTCCAACGTTTATAGCTGAAATGAATCTACTATGAGGCGAAAACGAACACTCCTTGGAAATCATTTACGAGGGCCAAGCACCTCGATCTTTCATACCAGACTAGAGTAATAATAGTTCCGCTCTTCACATGGCTTTCAAAGACTCTTTCCCATCCTGCTTCACAAAGTCCGCTGCACGCTCAGCGACCGCATAGACCAAACTTTGCAAATTGCCCCTGACAGCCAGCGGAAAGATACTCGCATCCACGACCCTCAAGTTCTGCGTCCCATGCACCTTCAACCGCTCATCCACGACTCCCCCCTCATCTCTTGGTAACATACTGCACGTACCCATCGGATGATACTCGCTTGCGAAATTGCCCCTGACAAATGCCTCCACGTTATTGTTGTCTAGCTTGTAGAAGTCAGGTTGGTAAACCGTACCACCATCCTTCAAATGAGTCGATAGCGGTTCTGTCTTCGCGACTTGTTGGATGTGCAGGAGACCTTGGCCGACTACATAAGCGTCAAGTGGGTGGGAAAGGTAGTTCGGATCAATGGCTGGATAGGCGAGTGGATCTGGGCTGGTGATATGGACACTACCGCGCGAAAAGGGGTGCTCGAGGACAGAAAAGAAGGTGAAGTAATTGTCAGGATATGTTGTGCTGAAGATAACGCTAGTGTTGAAAGCCTGGGAAGGAGTGGAGCCACCTGGGAGGTAGACCTCCTGAACCGACGCTTCATCCGGAGACAGAAGCTTCTCGAGAGTCAGCTTATCTTGCAAGCTTTCAAAACCTTCTTGACTCGCTTTGTCGAGGTGGTCGTTGGTTTCGACGTTGTCTACGTAGATCGTTAGCCATGTTGACAGGAAAAGAGACGCCAGATCAAAGCACTCACAACCATGGTTCGCTTTCAGCAGCTGAGGGAAAGATATATATGCATTGGCCGTATTTGATGCAAGGGGGCCAGTATGGTTGTTTGTATACGCTTCTTGCGCCGCGGCAGCAATAGTCTCGTTTCGGAAGCTCTCAAAAGTACCTTCACCCTCTGCAGCTTGGTAGGTCAAAGGTACTAGCAAGTGTTCCTGCAGATTCTCGCCGACGTTCGGATTATCCAGAAGCACCTGAATACCGTGTTTCTTGAGCAGTGTCGAATCACCGATGCCAGAGAGCTCAAGCAGCTGGGGCGACTGAAATGACCCTGCACTAATAATGACTTCACGCTTGGCGCCAGCTATGTACGTTTGTCCATCAGTCACAAATTCAACTCCGGTGGCGCGTAAAGTATTTGTGTCGGCCTTGAATATGACCTTGGTCGCCTGAGCGCCAGGCAAGACGTGCAGATTAGAGCGTTCACTCTCAACGGGCTTCCAATAAGCGTTGGCAGAGTAGCTACGAGAAGCATCATCCGGATTTTGAGAGACTAGCGTAGTGTATGCGCCGATGGCTTTTCCCCCTCGAGGATCCCCAGTCGGACCAAGACCGAGCTTCTTGTATGTCGGCTCCCATGATTTGTAGAAGTCATCGAAGAAAGGGGGAAAGGAGTCTTGGACAGGGCCAGTTGTGCCGTGCTCGGAGGGGTCGATGAAGCTGGTGTCCACTTGACTGGATTGATCTGGAGTTGGAGGCTTGTACGCCTCAGACTTGGAAAAGTACGGAGAGAGTTCGTCCCATGACCAGCCTTTGTTACCAAGGTTTCCCCAGTCGTTGATGTCGAGCTGAGATGCCTGTGTCCAATAGAGATAGTTGATTGCACTAGAACCTCCAAGCTGCTTACCTCGAGGATGACCGATGACTCGACCACTGCCATGAGTCTGAGGTGTAGTCTCGAAAGACCAGTCATACAGGGGATTGTTGACGGTAGAGGAAGCCAGGCCAGGCGTCAAAATCAGGGGATCCTCCGTCTGGTCGCCCCCAGCTTCAATGACTCCCACTGTGAACTTGACATTCTCGGAAAGCCTAGTAGCGATCGTAAGGCCAGCAGTGCCACCGCCGACGATGAGATAGTCAAAATTGATTGCCGCGAAAGCGGCAGGTCCGATCAGAGCAACCATTGTCTTTTACCAGTGACAACTCCAGGTTGCCGCAAGCTATATATATTTAGAGTCCATGATAGCATACTCATGTCCTAAATATCGTACAGGTCAAATAGTAATTTTGGTATGCGGCCCTTAGAACAAGCTTCATATGCATAAGGCTTATTCATAGCCTGCGTTTCCGGTGGTTCATTGAAAGGTCAACGCAGAGTCAAAGACAGGTCATTAGTAATGAACATGCATGGCTTGCAATATGCAAGGCCCCGGTCGTCTTCGCATGACCCATGCTAGAAGCACTTGCAAGAATATGCAGTCATCAACGCGACGGGCTCGCCTCGGTTTTGCCGGATTGCCTGATGAAAATCTTTTGCCCTAGTTGACGATGGCTGCATCGACCTGATATTCAGTGAACACGCGTACTTCGATACTGAACTCGTGACAGGCCTAGATATGTCACCTTGATGAATGTCCCGGACTTATGTCGTCGGGATATTGCCCCGCCAAATTTGAGCGCCTAAAAACCCTCAACTTGGGCCAATTTTCGGCGTCTCTTTTAGAGACCTTTTCCCTATACGCCCCCTAAAACATTGGGCGAAATCATATCTAGCGGGGCAATGTCCCGCCTCGGGAGTGGAAAAGGTAATCTTTCGTAAAGGACACTTTCCGTCCTTGCCGTAACAATATCAAAAACCTATCCGTATCCCTCTTGCTCACCCCCTGGTCCTCAGTCTCATTCACCACTCCTCTCCAGCTCGAGACCGTCGCACCCAAACCTTACACATCCAACCCCCTCAACTCTCCCCTCCACCACCATGCCTCCCCACCCTCCTCCTCCAATCCCCCCCTCCTTCACCCGCAAAAAAGAAACCATCCTCGCCGCCCTCTCTACTCCATCCGAGACCTACACAGATGCCAGCCCCAAAGGGTCTGTGGATACAGCCATACGAGGCTTGATTGAGAAGATCAATGGGATAGAGGGGTTGGTGACTACGAGTAGTTGTGCGGGGAGGGTGAGTGTGTTTGTTGAGGGGCGGAAGGGTGGGGGGAAGGGCGGGGGAAAGGGTACAGAGAAGGGAAGGAAAGAGAGCAAGGCTGAGAGACTTGGAGGTGGTGCTGGAGTGAAAGGAGAGAATATTGATGAGGGTAATGAGGAGGATGAGCTCGAAGGGCGCGCTGATGGTGGCTCAGAGGAAGGGTATCGGGCGCAAAATGCAGGAAAGATGTTGCAGGTCGAAGAAGAGAGGGATTGTGGGCAGGAGGCACATTCTATCGACGCGAAAGGTTCTGGAGAGGACGGGCCTGGTGCAAATGAAGCGAGAGAGGGAAGCAAACGCGGAGAGAGAACTGCAGTGCCTGGGGGGAAGGGGCATGGAGGACGGTGGCTGTTTGTTTCTCATGAACTTTTCAGCGAAGCACAATTAGGAGAGAACGTCGGAGAATTGCTAGGCCTGTCGCCAAAAGGCAACTCAGAGACGCCGTCGAGGGATATCAGAGAGTATGAACGAGACTTGCGTTTGGTAAGATTTCAATTCGAGCCTATGGTCCGTAGCCTACAATTGCAAGCTTCTCTAACCGTAAGAAAATTTTCGCTGATGCATTACCCTGTAGATCCTCCACATCATGGCTGCTTCCCTCTACCATGCACAGAACATCCTTGGTGCTGCTATCAATGCCGGTTTCCGTGAAAGTGGTGTCCAAAGCCTCAAGAATTTGAATGATTCGAGCGCATTTCCAATGGTAGCTGTGAGAACTTCTGGGCTAGGTTTTGAGAGTCTCATTGGATACGTCGAAAAGGCGGGCGCTCAAGAAGACGTAATTAGATTGCTGGTGGACAAGATGCATCTGCGACTATTGGTCCAGATCGCTAATGAGCGCTTCGTTACAAATGCTGAAAGAAAAGAGAGATTCGAGAACCTTCTTGCCGGAACTGAGTTAAGGCATCCCAGAGTTGAGAAGTCGGAGAGACAAGCACAGAAGAGGGCAGAAGGACTCAAGAGACAGGCTACTTTCAAAACGGATCCTTCAGAAAGGGAAGAAGAGAATGAAGGAAAACTCCTGGACTGTCTACACGGCCTGAGCGACAATGATGGATCCCAGGAGTTGTTCTAGTTCTGCAGCACACGTTACTCACCCATGCACACGTCTCAACATCCGTTCCGGAAGTCATACCTTGGCTTTGGCAGCAGGATCTTCACCAGCGGATCCTTTGTCCCTGACAAAGCTATCTGCAGTCCAACCAAAGGCTCTCTCAAGGCGCCGTGCGATACGGCGGCTTCTAGTTGGGGAGATCTTCGAGTCTGGGTGCGGCTCATGGATGAGGATGCTTTTCCGTGGCGTGCCTTCATGCATCTCAAACATCCAAATGGAGCCATCAAGCTTCCTAATCGCGAAGCCAGCAGAGCTCATTGCACGTAAGAAATCGTTCCATGGCGACTCTTTGACAATTCGCCCTTCGTCCTGAATCTGGAACATAGTGGAAAAGGTCTCTAAGCCCCGCTTACTGACCAGGACCTGTGTGACGTTTGACATGACGTTTGCAGGGTTGTCGGTTGAGGCTGTAGCGTCTGTTTCTTCTTCACAGGTACCTCGAGTTTTGACTTTCACTTTCGTTACTTCATCGGTGATATTATCAATGGTATGTTCCGTACGTTGCTCCAATTCTTTAAGGGCATTGAATGGGTCGTCAGCCTTGTGAGACTGAAGTGCTTTCGGAGGGCCAGCTTCGATCCATAACTGGGTTCTCTTTACTTCGCGAGGCTCTATAATATGACGCAAAGCATCTTGTTGATGGAGAATTTTACCGGTATGCTTGAGAAAGTGTTTATCAACCTTGTCCCAAAAATCATCCAAGAATCGTTCGGCATCGCGCATCTGCGTCATCGTTGTGATGGTACGCTTCTTCTCAACAGGATAGTACATGTTGTTAATCGTCAACCCGAACTCAACAACACCCATGTCACGCGAAAGCAGATTACGGATCTGCAGCATTGGTTTTTGCCGCAACCCTACTGCGATGCCTGCCTCTGCTGGTGACATTGTAGGGATGAATCGCCCACCTGGTCCAATTTGAGCTAGCTGGCGTTTAAGTTCTGTAACGACTGAGAACTCGGATACGTGTCGAGCAAGGATAGGTGACATTCGATATCTCTCTTTCTGATTGGTCACACAGAGTCTTTCTATTTCGTCGAGGAAAAAGGACACAAACCCATCGTCAATAGTCTCGTTTTTGCAGAGGTTCCGCAAAAGCCACCATAGGCGGTCTGTAGGATCATAGTGTGCCCCGTGGACCCACAAACCGTCTTCCTTCTCTTCAAACACGAAACGATGACGGAAAGCATCTGCACCAGCTATGTAGGGGCTGAGTTGATGGCTGAAACTGCACAGCTTATCTGTGAATCGAAAAAGAAGGCAGGTAATGGCATTAGTGTAAGCCTTTGGTAGCGGCTGTCCGGCAGGTATTTCGTTCAAATAGCGAAGCCCATGTTCTTGAAGGTCCTGAAGATCATCACGCATTCCAGCCCAGCTCCATAAATGAATATAAGCTGTTCGTACCATGTATGTGATGACCTCGGTCCAATGCTCTCGCGTTTCCAACACAGGATTCGGCGTTTTCTTGGTCCAAGCAAGGACTGACATTTCAACGCCGCTGGTCTCCAGAAGACACTCGCGGAAATAGCTGGGGTCTTCGCGGAGCAACCAAAGGTGATCTTGCAGCTCGGCGCATTTTGCGTTCGCAAGTCTAAGAAGACCCTCATAATCGAAAGCTTCGGGAGCACGGTAGGGTGCTTCTAAGCGTTCAGTAGCTAAAGAAGTATGATCCGTCTCTTCAAACATCGGCTGGCTTTCTTCAGAAACAAGGACCAGGTCTTCGAGGTGATAGTCATGGAGTATCAATCGACAGCCCTTTGCCAAGAAAGCCATGAGCTGAGCCTGTGCTTTCAACACCAGCATACCCTCTCCTGGATGTAGGCCCACGTGCGAAGCCGTCAAGAAGACTGATGACGCGTCCGCAATATTGACCAAACAGCCATACGTCTCACGGGAATGTTGACCAAAGAGTTGAACCAGTACTCCCTTCACAGATACCATTTCAAAGGCACCATGGCGTAGACCGATTCGCATATAGTCGTTGTCACTCGGAGCGAAAACTGAAGGGTTGTGACGTGCTCGAGCATCGAGGAGAAGTAAGAAAGGCCTTAATTGTATTAAGTCTTCTAAATTAATATTAGGGAGCATCAGGTCGAATTGGGAGGCTTCGAGTCGTTGATCTAACCCTGGTACCTTGTTAACAAGAGCAGATATGTCTGGTCGATGCGTCTTTGGTAATCCAGGTCCGAAAGCCTCCAGGAGCAGTTTTGTGCGCTGATCGGGTGTCTTCTTGGTCCACCTCTTCTTCAACACATATCGGTGATGGTAGACGTATCTCCTCAGATCCTCCCAGTCATCAAAAATTGACTTCACATGAGCTCGAATTTGATTCTTCAACACCTCAATAGTCATCGTCTCGGTCGCTGGCATCGGTTTGAGACCATACCACTGTTGAAGGGAAATGTGAGGTCCGGATATCCCAGATCTCCCTACTGACCCATCGTCGTTGATTATCCATGTGCCAGGCTTCATTGATTCCGCCATGTTCTGTTGCTAGATAGTGGCAGTCAGCTCCTACGGTCAGTAGTCACTGAGGGTGTTGGTGTATAATTTGTGAGGGCTAGAGCCGGCACCATTCTGTGACGTTGACACTAAGAAAAGCTCCCTTAGTGAATAGCGCAAATGAGCAAATTGTGCTTAGAACAGTCCGTTTCAGTGAACACTTCCTTGACCTTTAACTAGTCCCTTGGCACGCTCAACCCATATCTCTCCATGAGCTTTCTCCTGCTTGATTATTTGCATTACGAGATCTCTCCTTTGCTCCAGACTTAAATCTACAAAGCCATACTTCCAGTTTCTGCCAATGATACCCAAATTTCGTGTACTCGGCAGCCTCAAAACTTCCTTCTCAATCTCAAATCCTACCCGCATCGACAGATCGGCTACCCAATCGCAAAGACTCGAATATGCGGAAGGTTGCTTCTTCCTCTCCTTCTGATTCAGAGCCTTGAGATCACCCTTCTCAGCTCCTTGACTCGGCGCATACATTGCATCATTATCCGTCTGGGCAGTCGTCAATGCTATGCCTTTCTGCTTGCTAACTTGGTCTGAAAAGTACAGTGGCGCGAGACGATCCGCTGAGTTACCGTTGAAGACAGAAGGCGCACGAAACCGTTGGCCGGAGAGGTTGTGAGAACAGCAGGGTATGCAAAGAAATGGCGATGACGAGAGCGAAGCAAGTAGTGGTGTCCATGGAGTCAGCTCGTCTGCATGATTGGAGATAATGAAGATACCTGGGGGGAAAACCCCGTTGTGGCGAGGTGGCGAGTTTCCGCAATGAAGGTGCTTTAGCAGCGAGCCAACAGATAATTTGTGCTTCAACCTGTGTCCAGTGCCGTGGTCGGCCGGTTTCAGCTGGGGGGAACTTTGAGTAAGTATCTCCGGAACTAGGATCATCTCCTTTAACTTTGTCTGAATCGTCGGGTCAAATGTTGCCCACGTCTTCCTCTTCCTTGCATCAAAACCCCAGCCTGAGTATCCTTCTCTTGTGAGAACATCCACCAGCACTCCGTTTCCGCAACCGATGTCAATGAAGCCTGGGAAGGGCGGCTTTTCAGCTGTGATGCTGCCTCCTTCACTCTCCTCGCTATGTTCAAAGACTTCATACATGTCCTTCCAGAGCTCGATCAAGAAAGCTGCTATCCCGAGATCCTCGAAGACATGTTTGCTTGGTTCGGTATTCTCTGTCCAGTTGTCGCACAGCCTGTTGGCGTGTGTTCTCTTCAAGGCTGTGTATGTATCTTGCACTCTTTGCTGTGAAATAATCTGGTCATGATTCACATGCTTTTGGTAGCCGGTCAAGTGGCCTTGGCCATGCTTGTGAATTGTGGATAGGAGGTGCTGAGCGGTACGTTGTAGGCGTGGAGAAAGGGGCAAGGGTTCAGATGGGAAGAGGCGGAAATGAAGCGAGACTGAGCCAGATGAGGAGGAGAGCGGCCAGGTGTGAAGGTAGGCCAGCGCTTGGACGCGAGGATGGTACCAAGGGATGTCATCGACAGTGGGTGAGTGAGGGAGGTAGATCATGAGGGTCTGTTCTGATGATCCTGTGTCGGAGCTCAGGAAGATACAGGTTTGAAGCATAGGTTTGTCGAGCTGAGGATTTCGGGGTATCATCCTCCTGAGAATCGTCCTCTCCACTTGGTACCCCGGCAGATCCCCATCATGGAGGTTGTAGTCCCACAATGCCTGCTTCCTCTCAGCCTCCGACAAGCTTTCAGTTGTGAGCTCATCATCCTTGCTATCGTATAAGATATCAGCACGAAAAAGCAAGCTAGAATTGATATTCGGATTCTTCAGCAAATTCAGGGAAACGCTCTCAAAGACGTCAGCGCCAAAGTCGCAAGGATGCTGGAGTACAGGAAGCCAGCACTCATCTGGCAACCTCAGTAACTGGTTGAACTGATCACGAGAGTGAGGACAAGAAGTCAAGTCCTCACAGTCCAACAATTTGCTAGCAGGCATTGGGTCTCAAACCTATTCCCGTGTTGCATCTCGTCACATCATGGCGACGTGCATAAGTCTGCCAAGTCTGGGGACGCTGTCCCGCCCTTGTATGCGACTTTGCGTCAGACTCTAGGGACCAATGCCGCTAAAACAGCGCCTAACAATTCCCCGGGAAGCGACGTCTTCTTCGCCAAGAACCTCCGCCCTGACAATCAGTACCAGGGGAACGCCAGCGTCAATTGCTTCGAGCTTCAGCAAATGCGTTGAGATCGTTCAATTCAGGTGCGAGCCAATTGAGATTCATCGCTTGTACTGAATACCATTAAGATCCCAACGCAAGCACTTCCACCACCTCCGCCACAACCCGCAACTCACCGCCCTCACTTTGTTCATCTGCCAGAAACCGACAAAGCCAGCAAAACAACCACCACTAATCCTCTCATCCACTATAACCATGCCGATCTCCGCCGGTCTCTGGACCCCCCAAACAGGCGGACACAACGACATCCTCGTGTCGCGCCCAAAACGGCGCGACACCGCTACCCACCCTCCAATACCCAACCACCCCGTAAAGCCACGGACCCACAAAGCGCCCGCCTCAACCGGCACACCCACCACCAGCATCTCCGAATACGCGTCCTCCTCCCCCTCTCTCAACGACAACAACACCTCCTCCACCTCCGGGCCTTTCACATCCTCCAGAGCCATGTCTTCCGCCCCCTCCAAAGCTACAAATTATGGCGGCTACAAGCCAGACGAGCCTTTGTTCCCACCCTCACTACTTCCGGAAGAGGTAATCAAGCAGCTCCCCGAAAAGTACACAATGCGTCCACTCTACCCCTCCGACTACCAGCGCGGCCACCTGGACGTCCTCAAGAACCTGACCTCTGTTGGGGAAATAAGCCTAGAGGCGTGGGTAGGGAGATGGAGCTGGATGAAGCGGCGGAACGAGGATCCTGATCCTGCCGGCATACCCACCCCAGGGCATAGTAATGGGAGATTGTGGAAGCCGGACGGGGATGGAAAGGAAGGTATTGGAGAGTACTTCGTGCTGGTGATATTGGATGGGAGCGAGAAGGTCGTGGGGACAGGGTGTGTGGTTGTGGAGCGGAAGTTGTACGTGAAATCTCCTTGTCAAACTGTTCCCCCACCCCACGAGCTTCTTCATTAGCAAGCTATTCATCACCACTTCTGGCACCGTTCTTTCTTCACAAACATCCCCTTACCAACACATCCCATCCCTCCCCAATGATATCCTCCCAAATCTTACCCTCTCCCTCTCCCGTCCCTTCTTTCCCTCACCCCGCCTCGCCCCACCTCCTCAGCTCCACGATTCAGCCTCCCTCTCCCCTCCTCCCCATCTCCCTACTAACGCAAATGTGGCATACAGCATCCACGCCCTCGGCCTCGTAGGCCACATCGAAGACATCGTCGTATCCAAAGACCAACAAGGCAAAAAGCTGGGTTTGCGAATAATAGAAGCGTTGGATGCAGTGGCGAAGGGTGTGGGTTGTTATAAGGTAACCTTCCCCCTTACACCACCCCTTTCCCCAGTTACCCCCTCTCTTTTCCCCCTTCCCCTCCCCACCTTTACAAACCCCCTCACCCTTTCACTTTCCCTTCCCTTGGCCCCCAAACATGGCCCTTCGGGGGCGGTGGAAAGGAAAAGGGGGAGGGATGAGAGGCATAAGAGGAGGGGTAAGGAAGCATGATGACAAAGGCTAATCCATGGTGCAACCATACAGACAATACTCGACTGCAGCGAAGCGAACGAAGGGTTCTACGTGAAATGCGGGTACAAGAGGGCGGGATTGGAGATGGCGCATTATTACAACAAATGACTGCAAGATGCGCGGGCAAAAGCGAGTTTATGAAAATCTAAATCTAAGGAAGGAAGGGGGATGGATGGTTGGAGAACTGAGCGGACAAATTTAGCGTACAATCTCAATGAGGTTTCTAGCCTATAAGTGACAATCTTATAAGAAGCGAACGAAAGCAGTACTTGCATTAAAGCGAATGAAAACCCTTGAATACTACACTCGTCCAGAGCGAGCAGCTTCCTCAGCTAGAGTCAATTACATTATGTCCAGTACATCATTCGATTCTTCCATTATTTCTCCCATAGCAAACTCCGCGCACGAAGACGCAAAATCCGAACACGCTTCCTTTCAACCCCGTCCTTTCAAGCCATCTCAATGTTCCAAGCGCCAACGGTCGTTTGTTGTGGGGTATTCTGTTTTCGTGTTTGTTCTAAGCTCACCAGCCCAAATACTGCGGTGGCTGCAAAAAGCGGTCAAGCTAAGATCCAATGCTCAAGTAAAAGATTTCTTCCTTGGTGAGAAGCGAAGTATGTGCAAGAAGCGAAGGAGAGGATAAGGTTTGTGAGGTTCGTTGATCGATAGGCCCTTACTTGTCCGGGTTGACAAATGGTACATATCTTTCAGTAGGTAGCGGTCTCGAAAGCGACCTTTAGAAGTAGTTACCCTTAGGGATGGCGACGAAGATCCCCACACAGACCGCGGACATAAGGAGAGCACCACCCATGGCTTGCAAGAAGATGGTGTCCTGAATCTGTCGGAGAGCGGGTTCCTGGATCCAGACCTCCCGATCGAAGACCTTGCGGATAACATTGCGCTTATCGTACTTGGCGACCCATGGCTCGGTTTCATAGCTGTTGGTTGTGCCGAGAGTATCGAAAGAGCATTTGGACATGTCGAAGGAGGTGGAAGATTCATCGTCTGGGCTGGCGAAGAGTTCCCAGGGGCGGAGATGGCGATGGTGCATGCCATGGAGGACCTGCTAGACATGAGCATAATGTAAGATTGAAAGGTGAAGAAGGTATGACTTACCACACACATGCCCTTCCAAGCGGCGATGAGAGTTGCAATACCAATGACAAACAGAATCGCAGTCAGCACTCTCCATCCTCGTCCGGCATCACTGAGTACGATGATGACGGCGGCAATGATGCCCAAGAGAATAGTAGCTACACCGAGACCTCTGGCGAAGATGACACGGGGGCGGTTGCCATTGCAGATGGTCCATCGAATGAAGTTGGGGTGAGCTTGGTGACGAAGAGACCACTCTACCGTGTGGACGACTTTGCGAAATGCTGAAGGATGGGTGGTGTTGGCGAGGGCGTGGAGAAGGGCTTGTCGTTCCTTTGATGAGAGATTGAGTTGGCGTGGGCCTCCATCTGCGATGTAGCTGGCGATAATGCGAGCGATCTCTTCTCGGAATGGTTGGATGGTGACTGAAGCTCAGTTAGTGCAAGGCATTGGGAGACACGATGTGGTAGGACTGACATGGCTGCCATTTCAAATCTGCTGTCTCGAAGGCATCTGCTGCTTGCTTGTGGTGAGATCCACCAGTGGCACGGCTAACATTCAAAGTTGATCCACCCTCACTCCATGCCGCCTCAGATGCAGCGATGCTCTCATTATCCCCCTTTGGTGTCCTTGGTGGGGTGTTGAAAGGGTTCCTCCCGACTTCCTTGACGCTTGTCACCGGGGCGAAATCAGTGCCCTTGAACACAGCCGCTGTCTCCGGGCTGACGTGCTGCTTTGGTTGGTGCTCCTTGTTCTCTTGCTCCTCATCAACCCAGATTGGTGCAAGTTTCTGCTCGTTTGAAGGTAGATTTTCGAACCGCTTGACGTAGTCCTTGTACCACAGGAAGAACTGCAGGTTCTCGGCTGCATGCTCGATGTAGATGAGATAGTTCATGAAGTCTCGAGTCGTGCATGGCTAGATACGGTCAGTTTTAGGCCCAGTCATTTGGATAGGTTGAGCATGATGACGTACTGGGCAAGTACCGCCAGTGATGATACGATCGAATGACAGCGCCTCTGGGATACCTGAGATCACACCAGAGCCCTGTGAACCAAGTGTAGAGCCTCCAACGGATTTGGGCTTCTCATCCCCGGAGAGAGAGGCTCGAGAGGAGTCAACAGTGACGTGAGGAGGGCGACGATATCCGAGTGAGTAGACCATTGTGGTTGATTAGGAAACTAGAGGGTTTCCTTGTAACTGATCGGCGAAAGAGTGGACGCCTGAGGATAGGCAAAGTAATAGGGACTGAGTCAAGAATAAATGAATGTGAAGGGAAGCAGGTATGTTTGGTAGAGATCGGGTGGGAGGAGGTGTTTGTCCAAAGCTTGGAAAGTTTATGCACGGTCCCACCTTCCGTGTGGGTTCCAGGCTGTTGGTATTTAGAACACTCGATTACCTTTCCTCAAGACCGATGACAGCTTCGGATCAGTGGTTGAATATTGCATGAAAGGATACAAGGTCAGATGGAAGAGGATCAATTTGTGCGAATGCGAAATACAATCTCACAAAGCACAGGTCCTAGTGCGCCCCTTTACACACCAAGCATTGCCCCACTACTGAGGTGTTCAAGACAAGGCGGGCATTTCGCTTTTTCCTGATTGGGGATAATGCCACCTGACATTTGGTGGTAGTCAGGTACAAGCGTTGGATAGTGGTGAACCGGGCCCGAAGCAGGGGGGGTTGCTATTAAGCTTGTGACTCCGTGAGGCAAGACGATGTGCTAACAGAAACGTAAAATGGATATGTGCGGCACGGATGGACGTCAAACAGCAAGCACGGCTTGCTCAAGCGATACATCAGGCTTAGACCCGAGCCATTCGTCGCCCAACAATCTTCCAATTCCCCTATCTGATGCAGCAGGGGACGGTTCATCAACAATTGAAAGTGTGCGACCTGCAGTAAGATCGTCGTCATTCTGCAGGGTGAGGTTGACGTCCAAGAGAAAGTCGGAAGTTTTACGTGGAAAGATGGTGTGGAGGATGGTGGCGCCAACGCATGCAAGCTGGAGTTCCTGCGCGTGGCGTTCCCACCCTACGGACGATCTCGCGGGCGCCGTCTCTGGGGCTTAAGTCTATCGATCTCATTGGTGGCCGAACGAGAATTGAGATTTGGATCGGACTTGGAAAAACGCGAGCTACTTGGCCGTTCCATTTCACCCTGAGAGAGGGCCTGGCCAACGTCTGGCTGGTACGAACTCTGCTGTTGGACGGAACTCTGCAGTCAATCGCTGGGATAGTCTACGCGATGGGGTGTATCCCACCGAGGCCCTCCAGGGTGTGGGATCTTTACTGTCTGTGCTCTGCACCCGCTCAGCCGCGAAAAAAGGATATCGCAGCGCCTTTTGAGCCTACAGTGACTATGGACCCTTTACCCCATGTCTCACCTTGCGGTTCTCCTCAACGTGCATACTTCCGCCGCACCGTTATACTACTGCGCAAAAGTATTTAACTTCGAAGCAAGGCATGCTCTGCAGGACACGCAGAGATTGCAATCGAGATTGCGTATCTTAGAGAAGTTTAGGGGGCTCCACCCCTGCGATCTTAGCTGGCTGGGTCGCCTCGACCTGCTAGGCTGCCTGCGAGACCCCTGTCGAAAAGTCGATGCCAGATTGTGCGCTAATTGATTGTCGATCTAAGAGCCGTAATTTCCGGTGACTTGGCATGGCAAGCATGGGTTCTTCACCACCGACCTTCTCCGGGCGGAGCCCCTTTCCAACCCTGCAGCGACATGTTCGTTAGACATCTGAGAGAAGGCGATGATCGCGCATATCTAATCTCATGTTGTCACTGGCGAGCACGCTGCATCTCATAGCCCTAATTGTTCGTACAATGGGAACCCCACTTGCACCCAGGATTCCTCCTTGCTTCTGCAGACTCATAACAATGATTGTGCGTAAATAACCTAACCGCGGCAATTGAGAGCTAGGCATCTGCATATAATACGCTTGCCAGAGATATTTCAACGATGAATTGTCACATGTAGGACTCTGCCGAGATCCAAGATTCATGGTCCTCCTGTGGACTCACAATCATCGTGGGCAGACAACATGACTGTGACGATTTAGGGAAGAAAGCCGTCTCCATTGAATGAGCTTGCCAAAACAACCATCCTCTGCTTCAGTGATTTTTATCCCATCGTAAATCTGCTCGTCGTCCATCCATCCTTGAATGCTCCTTTTTCCTCTTTCCATGGCACTCAATAAACAAAAGCGATAGACATGTCGACGCACAGTGACATGATATTCCGAAATTCTCGAGAAACGCACTTTTGCTAAGGATATATATTCCAATTGAAGCATGGTTCATGTCTTCGGACATTAAGTGAACCACTAAAGATGACATCAAAGAGAAGCTAAATTTTTGTCAAAAAGAGCTTCATGTATCTTGAAAGTCTTCGCAGATTGCACACGCCCGTCGTTCGAATCACATGGCATATTTTGACGTAGAAGCGTCGGACGCGAAAGTATATGTACGATTTACTCTCATCTTCTTCTATTCCTTGACGTATTTTTGCATTCTTCGCGATGGTCGACGGTGCTGTATTACTTCGATTTGATTCATCATGTTTGTGAATCTTCGAGCTGCATTTTTGAGTTTCTGAGCTCAAGGTTGAGGAATATACTTTAAAACGGTCGCCAACGACATATCTTGTTCTCAGCAGACTACAAGGAATATGGAAGATGCACTGAGGGGATCATCAGTCTTATCTTTTCAGGCTGGGGGCTCTTTTTTCTGGAACGTTTTTTGGGCTGCAGATACAAGATGACGTTCGTAAAAGTCCTATGAAGAAGCTTAGGCAAGAACCTTAGCGGTGGATGAGACAGCAGAATCCAGTCGGTCATGCAGAACGTGAAGATTTACTTCAGCACCTACCGTTTACGCTGCGAAACTTGCTGTGGAGTCGTTCCTTCATGCATCGCGGCACCGCTGTTTTCTTCGGAGGCTTTGTATTCACTGGACAATTCGTCCCGTGCGTTGCAGGCCCACAAGGTCCCGCGGGTCCCGTTGGTTTGTATTCAGTCGCATGATCTGTCGAACGGAAAGGATACATCGGGCTGTCCAGAAGCTGGACTGGACCGTTATGCACGCCATGAATTGCAAAGACATCCTGATCAGGACAATCTATGAACTCGGGATCAAGCCTAGTTTCCCTCTGTATAATCGTGCTTGGGGTTCCAAGTGCAGAGCGTAAGCTGAGATAGGCAGGAAATGTCGAATCCCCTTGTTGTATCCACGATGACCCCCCGTCCACTGTTGCCTTGAGCTTTGCAAGCTGCAGCTCCACCAAAGAGTAAGGAACTGGTGGTGTATTCCAGGACCTTGTTCAGCACTTCGGATGTTTCGTCCCTGTAGCGTACGAGAGAGTATCCGGCGTTGTTACCGCTGCTATACCACCAACCCGAGCAGACTCCGTTGTCGTTATAGCTCTCGCAACTCTTGTCCGATTTACCATTGGTACTGAGAGGATTCCATTTCGGGCCGACAGTGCCGAAATAATTGGTCGGATTCAGAGCTAACGAGACGATGAAGAGTTCTAACCCCCTAGTGAGGGCGACTGTGTCATTGGGGAGATTTGGAAGTTGATCTGGCGGCAAGGACAAAGCTCAAGTGCTGTGCTAGCCTGGGCTTGCATTTGTTGGGTCAACGTCGCAAACGAGGTTGAGATGGTGCTGATTTGACCCATTGCGATTCTGTCGTGCCTTGAGGGAATAGGCCTTTTGCAACGGCCGAGCCCTGAGCCATAGAATCGGTCCAGAGTTGCCTGCTCTCTGTACGATGTTGCTTGCTGTTTTGCCGACCTCGGGTATGCAGCCTAACCCTGCCGTCAGCGCAGTCAAGAGTTTGCTCTCAACGACGTTTGTCTTCTGTTCTGGGTCGATGTCTTGCACAATGGAGTTGACATTGTTGGATGCGATACTAGCTGCTGAGACCGTCGCAGTGTACCAATACGTGAAAAACTGGTTGACGGCTCGAGATTGAGTTCAGCTTTGCGACCCGGGGAGAATTACTGGGAAACTTACCGTTGATGCTGTACAGGATGTAGTAAACACGTGATGCGATTGAGACGTCCACTTTGGGGTCCTCGGCAGAGGGAGGAGTCACGCAGTGACTGAAGTCGTTTATCTGAGTACAAGCGTACCCTGAATTGTTGTATGCAAGACGCATGAAACATGTTGTGAAAGCTTCACCTGGGTTGCATGTTGTTTTGGCCACCCACTCTGAGCCAAGTGGTCAGCCCCAAAGTTTCCCAGCAGGACGGATCAATGCCTGTGCCAGGATTGTTACAATCAATGTTCCTTGGCGAAACTCGTTGAGTCGGGACTGTTCCTGCACATCCAAGCATGCGGGGAGCGATGATGACGAAGACTGCCCGTCGAGCTCCGGCAAAGTGCATGTTGATAGTTCTCAAGCCGGTGATACGGCTAATAACGCTGGCAAGAAGAAGACGAGGACAACTCATCACCTGAGAGACAATTTGATGCGTGCTCTGATGATGGGCTGCTGGTTTTCCATGCTCGTATGGACCTTCTTAAGCACATCATTCAGAGAAATCATGGGGCTTGCGCGTACAGCGAGGTCTCATCAAGCACACTTCGCTTGGAAGACAGCGGAAGGACAACCTTGTGTACACCCTCTGACATAGCATAGTCACAAGATAGCGTCGGCAGTGTGTATCGCGTACGACAATGCAAATGTAGGATCATGAAGCAAGAAATAAACAGAGATCGATCTATGCCTTGCGGTCAGCCTGACTGTTTGCCGACTGAGCAAGCGCCAGCCGCACTTCGCATTTTGACATCAAGAAATCCTGATGCTGTTCATGATCGACGCAGGATGGACAGTGAAGAAGCTGACGATCCAAGACAGTAAAACAAGGTGCTATAAAATGCAGAGACTCCAAGCAGACTCACGGTGCTAGCATTGCGCACGGAAAGAGAATTTCGTTGCACAACGAACACGGGCATCGCAGCGCCAGACTAATCTTCCTCCATCGCATATCCGCCCGCATCATTTTCCTCATCACCCAACAGTTCCTCCCAGTTGCTTTCCAGATCGTCCTCACCCACTAGCCAATCCTCCTCCTCTTCCCCATCTCCATCGCCTCGATCGTCTCCCCCATTACCCGTCCCTACCTTCACCTCCACCACTCCCTCATTCCCCCCTTCAGCTCTCCTATAATCCCTAACCTTCCTCAACCGCGTTCTATCCCTCCTCCTCCGTTCCGCAAACACTTTCTCCCAGTGCTCCTTATTAGCAATCCACTCATCCCACCCAACCTCCACCTCCTTCAAATCTTTGATGACTCTAACGCCCCACTTCCCCATCCTACCCTCGCGATTCATTCGTTCAGCCCACACGGAGTCTTTGCCTGTGCCGGAGGGATCGTCTTGCATGAACCTGTTCCACCAATAAATGCGTTATCAGCTTTGACATCTTGGCAAGTGGGTGTTTGGAGGTGGACTGGGGGTAAAGGGAGAAGTGTTTTGATTGTGGGCGAAGGACGTTCAATGGATCACGGCGAGAAATGAAAGGAAAAGGAATAACTCACCCAAGTACATCAAGCGCCTCTTTCGCGAGGTCCGTCTTCCTAGGCCCGAACTTCACGCGCCCAAAATATCCGTTCAGTTGCTTCGCCACATCACTGCTGATGCGATGCTCCTTCAACGCTTTCGCGATCCAGCGTCTATGTTCGTGGTGGCGGTAGGACCAGAGTGTTTGCATGTGTGGCCAGTTGATTGGAGGTGGGGAGGTGGGTCTGTCGTTCGCGTTTGCGGCTGATCTGTATTTGGACTTGCGGTAAGGGTGAGGGTGAGCGCGGGCTTGGACTTTGTGGTTGTGCTTGAGATTGGAGTGGGGGTTGGTGGACGAAGAGGGGTGCGAGGGGCGGTGACGGTGAGGAGGCGGCTTGGTGATGCGGTCGCGCAGGTTGTTGGGCTGGATGATGCGGTTGGTTTGGTTGTGGGGACGTAGTGGGTGTGAAGGTACGAGGGATGCTGTCCGGCTTTGTTTTTTGGTGGACGGGCGAGCGGATGGGACGGGGCGTGGAAAGGGTCTGGTGGGCTGCTGGGATTGATGGAGTGGAGGACGGTGGACCTGGGTCTCGGTGCGCTGGCGGTGGCGAATGGCTTGTGAGAGGGGAATGTTCGGTAGGGAGGGCTTTTGCGTTGGTTCGTGAGGGGTGGGGAAGGTAGGTTCTGGCGAATGGCGCTGGATGGGAATGTTGTTGGGAAAGGAGCGGTTCATTGCGAACAGACCCTTGCAGCGCGTAGGAGGATCAAGGGAAACCAACATGAATGTGATGCATGTAGATGGAACGTAGGTATGGTGGATGGGAGACGATTTTGAGATGGGGTCATGCTGTGTCAGAATGTGTCACATAAACAAAGCCACTGTTTGATTGACCACATGACACCAGGTTGACAAATCCAAGTCGTCGTCCCTGCCTGCCACTCCCGATATCCTGGTGCAATCCACGTGCTTCCTCGCTGAATCTGTGCACCGGCAGCTTTGGTTGCTGCTCCTTGAGGTTCTACAAGTACGGTCGGTGCAGTCAGAGCAGTGTATTGTTGCTCAGTCCGCATGACAGTTCGTAAAGAGGGACTCGAAGGGCTCGCTGTGTCATTTATGCGATTTCTCGTAAAACATGTAGTAGGTACTGCAATTATTATCCGTTGCCCTCTCCATAATCTGGTCGAAGAATAAGCACCAGACTTACAAGCACGTATCTGGCCCTATGAAACCGGAGCTTTCTGCAGTACTTTGATCGCGCATGCTCTGCAGCTGCCCCTGCTCTTGATCTTAGAGCCATGACAAGTCAGTATACGCTGTCAAGACGCGCATCGCAACCATTGACAATGGGAGTGGAAGTGGTGGCTGATGGAAGAATTCAGTTGCCGGCAGACATTTATCTCGGCAAGCGCATCCATTTGTTCAAGGCAAATCTTTCACTGGCTTCTAGAGCAACGAGCAACGCTTGAAACAATGCATGCAGGGCATTAATCAAAGCTGCTCGACGAGTTCTCAAATCGTAATGAATGAAGGAGAGGCCGTTGTGCGCGAATGCGCTGTTTCGATATCGTAGAGACTCAGGTATATATACGACATTTGAAATAACAGTTCTCACCAAATCGAAGACCTCCTGGTCAAGTCGGGAAGATCACATAGAGTTAGCGGATTCGTAAGAAACGTAAGCCTAGCTCGATCCTACCACGGTGATCAGCACAAAGTCCTAGATGGTAAAACCAAACCAAATAATAGCTCCGGCGGGCCTACTGAATATAAGACGTAGGATCCCATTGGAGGGTCCCCTAGCGGGATTCTTCGGAGGGGTGAGAGCGAGGGTTCAAATCACGAGATTTCTTTTTTCGAAAATCACTTCGTGCCAGGCACAAGGTCACCGTGTCCAGTTTCTGCGTCCTGGGAGCCGTCGGAGTATTGACTTCCCATCGCCGCTTTTTTTTCTTATTCCTAAGGCGAGACACGTCGTCACTTGGAAGGCTGCTCGCGTGGGCTGTCGCGTCACTGCCTGTGTGCCGGCGAGTGTTGATTTTCTTGGCATCAGTGTTGTCGCAAATCTTCACTTTGAAGATATGACGGACGTTTCTTTCCAAGAAAAAATGACCAAAGCAAGTGCTAATCCTCATTCGTTTGCTAAGTCTTTGTTTGACAAGCATATCGTAATCATAGTTGTGTTTGCTCAAAAAAGAAAGCAATATTGAGACAGTGCTGGCATGAGAGCTATCAATTTTCCCGTACATTTTCACATCTTATCATGTTTCAATTTGATCGGTGAGTCTCATTCGACATGAGCACGTCCATTTTGAGCGCAGGATGATACCTCACCCTCTGCGTACTGGAAATCTTTCAAGGCGCAAAAGCAGGGCCAGCAGCTCCTACTCACCTTCGCCCACACCGCACGACCACTTAGACATTTGAGAGCTCGGTGCTCAGGCTTGCTGCTAAGGACATATGTTCTTTCATTCTTGACACCATTTTCCAAATATCTCCTGAGCTTCGAAGTTTGCAAGACAGCCTTGCACGTTGCACATCCCTCTCTGGCAAGGGCTTTTCATGGAGCTTCCCAGTATGACATCCTATAGTCTCTTCCTCTTCAGCGCATACGACCACGGGCCCTGTCGCGCTGTACACTAAGTCTCTCGTTCTTCTCATCACATTCAGCGCAGTGCCTCACTGAATTCAGTCGGCGCGCGACCACCCAGCATTCATCTGAATGTCAGCGCAGCTCCAACATCAAAGCCGAGCAGGCTTTTTCAGGCGTCACAGCACCCATTTCAGCATGATAGTCGGTAGAAGAGTGGAACTGTCACGAAGTGAGGTCTCACAAACCAAGAGCGCCAAGCGAAAATCCATCGTCTCGGACGGGAACCTTACATGCGTCACGCCTCAAAGCATACAAGGAAAGCGAAGCGATCCAATCGGAGGTCCCCGAACGACTGACTGAACGTACAGATCCTGTGCTAGAGCGGGTTTACGATATGTAGTAAAGGTGGGAGTGAACGATCTGGTGAATACGCCTTGGGATCAGGCGGTGGGACTTTTAGGATGGGCGGGCAGGAAGTACAAGGCTTTGCGCACGAGCACAGGTTAGGAGGCGTTGACTTTGAGATGATCTATGAACGCTACAATAGGGTATCAATCATTTTGCACCTCGACGCCTTGCTAGAAGTGAGTACGACTTATTTCCGCTCCGCCACGTCCAGTGCAGAAGCTCGCTCCTAGCTGCAGAAGCCCAGTATCCAACCCATCCACCGCCTCTCGACTCCTACGAACATTGGGATGGTCCTCAGCCAATTCCGACGCTTTTGAGCACTCATTGACCCTTCCAGATCTGACTAGCACTCTTCCTCAGCCCTTGAGACAGCAGCCCTTCTCCTCCCCTTCTCTCAAGGGCGCGAGTAAGACTTGCACGGGCATCTTCCCCCACAACAAGCCGCGCCCCGAAGCCCTTGCCTCTTCGAAGATTTCTAACACCACGCTCACTAACACTCGCACTTTTTCTTCCCATACCTATTTCTCCTGACTCTTCGCCGATAACAGTCACAGCACGTCCCGGAGATTGTCCGCTTGAGACGCTCCTTACGTGAGTCGGTCTAGTTGACTTCGGTAGAGACAAGCCTTGATTTGAAGGGATACGACGTGGGTAGTTCTGGCGATGTTCCTTGCACTAGTGAGCTGCACATGGTCCAAATTGCTGCCAGATCAATACAGCCTTGTGCCTGTGCAACCAATACAGTCGTTGCGTGGCCTCGAAGCCTCGGTCGATAATGTAATGTTGAGCAAGGATTTCTTGCGCTGGCACTGGCTTTGGCTTTGGCAAGCAATAGAGGAAGACGGAGGCGCCCACTTTAGAAGCGGTAGTGAAAGGCATCCCAGTCTCCCCGACAGATTTCTGCAATGAGTTGAGCTCGAACGTCTTGCTGCTCATTGGACCAAAGCCAATCCATGAGGATGTAGGAAGGAATGGTTGATTGAAAGGCCCAAATCCTGGTGAAGGAGAGGAAGAGCTAGACGATGACAGTTCGAAGCTGTCGCTGTCAGAACAGGCACCAGGCTTTGAAGCGAGTGTGGAAGCTTTCTGAGGTCTTTTACTGCTTCTCTGCAGTTTGTCGAGACTCTCGATAAGGTCCTTCCTGCTCGTTGGAACGCGGAGGATCGATGATGGGCGAAAGCCCATCATCGAAGTTTCTTCCTGCTTTCTCAGGAAGACACAGACCAAAACTCCATTAGGAGCCCAAAAAGCGTTATAGGGTTTTGGTAGTGATACATTGGATTGGGCCTTATTCACAGCCAAGGAAGAGTCACTCATTTCTGTCCCATTTGTGGATGCCCTGAGGCGACCAAAGTCATCCTCATCTTCTTCATTGCTCGAGTCCGCATATTTAGTAATGCCTGGAATGCCAGTCGACTGTCGTGTTCTTCGCCAGGAAACGTAAGCTTTCATCAAGAGTCGATTCGCCTATGAGGTAGCGTAGGAGTGTTTCAAAAGAGTGGCGTTTGTGACTATTAGAAGCCATCGACGATTTAGATGTGTATGAGGGCCCAATACCAAACTACTGGTAGGATGGCGATACACAGTGATGAGAAACCTATGACAGCTAGAACAGACTTAAGAGAACAAGCATTAGTCATATGAAAATTATCAATTTTAAGGAAATGCACTGTATGCACTGCAAATCCGGGCATGGTGTCGGTGTCTTCTAAGAAATAAGTATAGTCATGTTCAGGTGGTAAACACCGAGAATTGTAGACGGTAGAGTCAGCTTCATCAAGTTTCTGGTCCTTGGTCTCCGCAACAAGGCCTTTGACCTACTTGCTCTATGCTAAGCTTCGGAAAAATTTTCAAGTGATGGAGTGATCTCTTCGTCTAGAGAATCGGATGTCTTCCATGAAGCGGCATTTTGCTGTAAAGTAGGTAGCGTAGTCATCGACTCTTCCAGCCTTTGGGAGCGGGTACGTTTTCCAATCTTGACACCACGCATCCAAGCTATAGGACCTGCATCGTTTAATAAGGGCGTCTCTCTGTTTTCTACGGCACTCATAAAACCCTCACTCCCGAAACCACTTGACAGCTTCATAGACACTTTGCTCATACCATGGTCCTGAGGCTTAGGAAACTGTAAATAGTGTACATCTTCGCTTTCTATGGGCTCGTCTCGGTAAGACTTGTACTTGGCACCTTGACGCGTGAACTTGGTAGTCCGCTTGACTTTCATCCCTTGCTTGTATCCAACCTTATCCAGAGTCTGCTCAGTGACTTCATGCAATCGAAGATCATGGTCCATTCCCCAGGATACAAGCTGATACTCTCGGTTATCATTTTCGTTCGTGACACTACCCCTTGTCCTCCATAGAAATTCCTTGACTCGGTCTTGATGGCCGCTAAATTGGTGGACAGGTTTTGCAGATCCGCCATCATACTGATCGAAGGCTTCCGTCATGTCATACAGGTGTAAAGCGTGGTCTTCTCGTTGAGGTAAAGCCAACAGTCCATGCCCAAACGGTGTGTAACGCGCCCTCCATACAGGAAAGGGCGTACGTATGACCTTTTCAGGTTCATCGTCTGCTTTCTTGTAGTCCCAGATTTTGATGGTTGAGTCCAAAGAGCTGGTGGCCACCTTCTGCGTGTTCAGCCTATCCCAGTCTACTCCATACACCTTTGTAGCATGTGCATTGATCTTCTTCAGTGGTGTCGCCCCCTTCCTCGTATCCCAGATCTTCAGATACTTGTCATGAGACGAAGCGACAATGTTCTGATCTTGTCTGTTCCACTTGACCTGAGTACCTCCAGCATACCAATCTGCAAAAGTCATTGCTGGCTTCATAGGTTTTCGAAGGTCCCAGCAATGCACGTAACTGTCAACGGAGGTCGTCGCGAGGATATCAGGATGATGTGCTGAGAAGTTCATGTCTGTGATAGCCCGGCTGTGGGCATGGAGGGTGTGCTCCACTGAAGATCGAGCGTTCACCAAACCAACATTCCAAACAAGAGCTTTCTGGTTCGAGACACTAACAATCCAGTAGGGCCGAGAGGCGAACGGTGACCACTGTACGTCAGGTACTTCCCATGGTGTCTTGTGAGATAGGTAGCGGGGTGGTGCGTAGGGCGAATCGAGGTCAATGATGTGAAGACCCTCCTTTCTGGGCTATGTCAGCTTTGTAACTTGGTCAATGAGAATTCAGCGTACGATGCGAGCACCACATCTCTTCCACAAGGCGAGATTGAGGCGGAGCCGACGGGTTTATCCAGGTGGAACGAGCAATCTCTACCAAATGTCTCGCTGTCGAAAGCTGTCCGTTCTGCATAGTTCTGCTCCATTTCTGTTACTTTGAAGACCTTCTATAATATTTTTGGCTCTTTCTTTCTTCGCGTCTTTGTCCCTTTCTCAATAGAAATTATGGTGGAAGAAGCGTAGTCCAAAGAAGCAGTGCGCAAATCAATGAGCATGGAAGATGTGAGAGGCCAGGCTGAGCGTCGCTGGAGAGACAGCACCGGGACATCAAGCTCGCTCCCCTGACGTGATGATACATGGCGAGGCAATTGCCAGCTTCAAGCAAAATGACCGAGCGTTGGGGAACAATTGGTGACCCTCGCTCCGCTGAGAGCTTTGTCTCGCCCGCACTGTGAAACGCCAAGCTCTGATATCTGACTATGCTGAATAGAGACTAGTGTCGTCGCTGACGTGCAGGGTACTCCAGTCAATCAGTGCGAAGTACCAAGTTCCACTCATAATCGCAACAGGAAACAGAACGGAACGCACTCCAGGTACTGACGGCTTCAAGTATTCAGAAGCATATGGTTCCGGACAGTGCTGCGAAAATCGCCTCACAAGAACACTTCCAGCTTCATCATCCCCAAATCAGATTCTCAGCCTTCCTTCTCAGCTACACCTTATCCGTACGATCCTAATATCACGGGCACCTACCACACACAGAAGAAGCAAAGCTTGGCGAGTTCTGCAGCATGGCGGCTCCTCCGCCTCTTCCCAAGAGAATCATAAAAGAAACAGAACGGCTTATGGCAGAACCGTATGTTGTGCCTCGAGCTTGCACTACTTGGCCATGTTGGGAGGTACTAACAACTCCTCTATACAGAGTGCCTGGTATCAGCGCAATCCCACATGAAGAGAACCTACGCTACTTTGACGTCAAAGTCCACGGGCCATACCAGTCGCCGTACGAAGGTAGACTTGTTCGCTCCCACAAATTAACTTCTTGCTGACCAGCATGAAGGTGGCATTTTCAAGCTCGAGCTCTTCCTACCCGATGACTACCCAATGACTCCTCCCAAAATTCGCTTTCTCACCAAAATCTACCATCCAAACATCGACAAACTCGGTCGGATATGCTTGGACGTCTTGAAGAGTATGCGCACAATCGTCGGTAGTTGACAGTAAGCTGACCGTATGTCTAGGCAACTGGTCACCAGCATTGCAAATCAGAACGATACTGCTATCAATACAAGCGTTATTGGGAGCTCCGAACCCCGACGATCCACTAGCGAATGACGTAGCGCAGAGGTGGAAAGAAGACGAGCCCGCAGCCATCCAGACCGCAAAAGAGTGGACAAGGCAGTATGCGGCTTGAAAGACTGAACGGTATGATTTGATGTGATATGACACGACAAAGGCAATGAAGATATTGGGATCGGGGAGACCGACAAGACAATCATACAGGCAGCTGGGAACAGCTTTGAATTCAATCGAGTTTCTCGAAAGCTGCAAATCCTCCAACAATATCAGCGGCTAAAGGACGGCTTGCGTGACACATTTCAGCGATCTTACATGCACGAAGGAGAATCAACATGCTTGAATTTGGGCCGTAGTCGGGCAGGGAAGCTGGCCTTGCGATGATATGTGGGATTTGCGATGCAAATGACCCTGGACTATCCATCTCTACATCCATACGTTCTACGTAGGGGATTGAATCGAGACTCCCTTGGACTGCGATATTATTTCAAATATTGTACTGACACTTCTGATTACACCAAGCTAGTCGGGAATAAGGCACAATTGGAGTCCCAATGCGCTATACGACAATTTCTCCATGTATGAATTCCGCACTTTGCAAATGCCCCTGAGTCTTTCCAAGAACCCCTCGATGGAGATATGTAAGCCTTGGCATACTGTTATCGATAGGCTAAGCGAAGCTTAGCGCCGGATCGCAAACACGATCATCAACTTCAGGCGTTGCACGAGGGACTCTCAATCTAGAGGCTACGCATCAATTCAGACCGCAATCATGCGTACCTACGACGATACTTTTAGTGGTGAGAAAATCTATCCGGGCAAGGTACGTTCACCCACTCAACCTGGCCTTCGTCTCCTCACCTACATGCACTTCCGAGAGAAGATGGGGACGCCGACGACATAAAGTGCCCGGACAAGCCTTGCTTTGACTGCGCTGGAAGATTGTTGACGAAAGACCCATGATAGGGCAAGCTCTACGTCCGCGGTGACAGCAAGATCTTCCGCTTCCAGAACGGCAAGACCGAATCCCTCTTCCTCCAGCGAAAGAACCCGAGGCGGATAGCCTGGACTACCTTGTACAGGAGGCAGCATAAGAAGGGTATCTCAGAGGTCAGTCAGTGTTTTCATAATTCGATCACTGAAGAGCTTGGGTCCAAGAACTTATTCACGTCCAATGAATGTGGAACATCTTGCACATAGCAGTCAGCAGTAGCTGAGGACTTCCTCTTGACGCGCGTGCTTCCCATCTAGAGCACACGTGACAAGGCGCCTTTCATACGAGGATAGTCAAGAATGTCAGCTGATTCTCTATACCTCTGCAGGAAGTCGCCAAAAAGCGCACACGCCGGACAGTAAAGCAACAACGCGGTATCGTCGGAGCCAGCTTAGACGTCATCAAAGAGCGCCGTGCCCAGCGCCCAGCAGAGCGTGAAGCGGCTCGCAAGGCAGCCATCGAGAAAGGAAAAGAAACCAAGAAGGAGAGCGAGAGCAAGAAGAAACAGGAGAAGGCAAAGAGTGCCAAAACTCAAGCTCAAGGACAACCGGGCAGGATCCAGAGCAAGATGGGAGCCAAGGGAACAGCTTCGAAAGTCAGTGCGAAGAGCCGTTGAGGTATGTTGCGGGACTTCGGATCTGGGGACGAACATGGAGCGGTAGGTAGGGGGCTAGAAGCCTTAGCCAAATGCCTGAGCTCAAAGCTCTTTCTATCTTGAAGCCCAGGCTCCGGTCCAAAACTGCCACATGTGTTGCATCTTCGTATCTCCTCCTTCATTGTTGGGTTCCCTGACGCACAGAGTTCTGCCCATCATACCAACTGCCATTAGAGTTTTGAACCAAGATCACAGTTCGGTCATCGGCGGTTAGAACCTCTGTTGACGCTTTCGCGTCTCGCCAAACATTGAAAATCAGCATTCTATGCCGATGTTCATGCTCAAGCCTCCTCCGGATGCGGCATCTCACGGAGATCAAGCATTAGTTTCTCATAATCAGTCTGGCGACTGTGGGGCCTCAAGATCACCTGATGTGAACATGTGGATCTCGACCGGAAATCACGTAATAGTCTGCCGGGTCAAAAGGTTCTCACGACACGATTCAAGCGTTTGCTATCTGTGAATTCTACTTGTCAAGTTCCTGGTAGTGCATCGGGTATCGAGGTATTCTTGCCGTATCTGAACTAGGATATGTACGATAACAGATTGCCAGAATTTGGAGGAGCATGATGTTCAAGCTAGCTAAATTATTCTCCAGCTCGCAGAGCCCTATTTCAACGGGAAAAAGCCAGGTGTGTCTTTCGTATTTGCTGACAGGTTGAATTTGGTGTTAAGGGTCGGCGCTTCCGACAATCAGCCAAGACAGCAGGCTAGTGTTGATAAACCGTGAGAGCGTGACCCTCTCGGCGAGGACCACCGAGTGGAGTCTGTTGACGCACAACCCAAATATGCCACAGCCAACTGGGTCTTCTTCTTTTGCTGCATTTCAGACACAAGCATATCAAAGAGACAACATTATCTGGTCATATTTCTCGACGCCATGCTCTGATGAGCTCGTTGAGAGAATCATTCGATCTGGACCTTTTCGCAATGGCATCAAAAGCAGCGCAGCATGCGTCCTGCTTCGGTGCAATGACCACCCTAGGAAGTACGGTCATCGCTCATGAACAATACGTCTGAGGAATGAGGTAGTGCCCTCTCGAGTGTTGGTACCCACGAACTTCTTCACCCGTGGAAACCTCGAGGCCACATCGCTCTCATCTCTCATCCCGAATTCGTACAATTATTGGCCCTTTTATCCATTTCTCCGCTTTGAGGTGCTGCTTCCAGACCGATATCCGGACGGTACTTCTGTCATAGCCAATCCAAACTGTACATGCTGCAAGAGCAAGCCTACCACAGAGCAAGCCGAGACCAGCTGAAGTACTGCAGACCGAAACTCGGGATCGAAACATAAGCCAATTCCATAAAGTTAGATGGGTGGTTTAGGAGATCAAATGGGGTCTTGTTCGCGAACCTTTTTTGGGGTTTGCCCTTCTTCAGATGCTCCACCGTCGCCACAAGCCTTCAGTCGAAGCATACCGCTTTATATTGCTTCGCTGGCCTGGGCTTGCAAATTGCACGCACCATCGAGCATGGCTACCTCCAATGCCCCACCTATTGACGCGAGAATATCCATGATAGGCAGCCTATGCTTTATGGTCAAACGTCGGATACCGTACGAAAGACCGTATTGCAATCACAGGACATACCGTTGGAGGGCAATTGCAAACTCTTACCAAGAGCTAAGCCGAATAGAGCGCCCGTTGGTATCTGCCCAAGTACGCTTGATGGATATGAGTGAACAATTATAAAGCTTTCTCACACCCAGGCGGAATTTGAAAAGTCGTCTAGCATCAGCGGAAAGTTGTGCCTGGCGGTGGCCACCAGGTGGAATAGTTAGAAGAACGGGTGCAACTTCCCCTCCAAAAGCACTTCTAAGCCTGAACCTAAAGATGGTGCTCGGAATGTTGAATCGTGACTGCCGAAATTTCCGACGGTTTCTAAGGTGTGCCACTCCCTTGGCGGCTGTGAGAGCTACCTATCATCGTGGGTATACCCCAGGCGTCGTGGAGCATCATACTAGGAGCTACAAAGATACACAATGACAATGGTCCGTCGAAAGTGGCTACCCGTCTCCAGTCTCAAACCTCCTGCACTCTGCCACATCCATTTAAATAAAGCGAAGATTGCCAACCACTGGACTTAGCGTCATGCACTGGCGCTATCCTATAGGTTGCTACACAGGAAATTGTCTTGATGTCGTCGGAATGCAAGGGCAACCCCGTACGAAGAAGAACGAGCATACTGGATGATAGCAAGTGCAAGACATGTGCGAATGGTGACAGCAATTCGAATTAATCGTTCGCCTTGTGCACAGCCAGTCTGCGTGAGGCAGGTCTGCTAAAACAAAATTGCCTGTTCAGTCACTCACTACAGTTGCTTGCCATCAGCTTCCCCGAGCGGATTCACAATGCAAGTTAATCACGTCCTGTCCCAACAGATGCACTCACTTATCCTTTCAAGGACGGGCTTGGCACATCTTATCCACTGGATGCTGACCTTTGACACATACAACACCCCGCTACCACCAGAACCCAGTATGAAGCAAAATTCTGGGTATGCAGATGCCGCGCAAGTAAGAGATAGACTTGCTTCGAAAAGACTGGAAAAAATGCAAAAGGTCGGCCAGGAATCATAAGGCAGTGCATGGTCAGAGATCCAATTGTTTCAACCACACATCCGTCCAGTCTCGGATAGCAGTACCTTGGATTTGAACCGTCGTCCGCCCATCGTATGATGAAGAATGGCGATAATGCAACTAGTCAGCCAAATCCATGGGACTAGTTCCACCTCAGCACTACCACTCGACCATGACACCCGACCAGCGCGGGTCTGGCGCCCGCAAACTTGGGAACGTCAGTACTTCTAAGAGCAATGTGCTTGCGGATGGGGGTAAGTCAGCTATTTCTCCAAGGGCAGAATGCTTACTAATAGAGTCCCTCTTATTTTCTAGTATATACCATGCATATCATGCAAGATCCAATACACTGGATCTAAATTTCCGCTCCATCTGACACCACAGCTAGCACGCAGCGTACTCCCATTCGACAAAATGCGCCACGCATTAATTCTATGATAGATCGTACTGGGGCGCCTGAGTGTCCTCAGCCCATACCCCAAGCTCAATCCTTCTCTGCCCTATCCTCAGTAGCAACATCAACATCCACCGAAGATTTTACGCACATACAAATAACTCGCGCAAGGACGACAACAACTGCAACACTACTTGCAGCAGCAACATATCAACCCATCAATGTAAATGGAGATGCTACGTAGATCAAAGTAAGAACCAGGATATCATGACGATGACAAGGAAGTCAAGTAATCAGATGCAATCATTGTTGCAACTTCACTAATATGCTTGCAGAATTGTAATCTACCCCTCTATTCTCTTCCTTACCTCAACCTTATACGCAGCCTGAAGTCTGCATCAAGACTTCTGCTCTTGATCTCGACAACAGCATTGTAGTCCTTCAATGCTATGAACTTTTCCGGCAAGCTGACTACAGCGGAGCCGAGATGACAACGAGTCTCCCGTTCGGCGACGCCATTCAGGCATCGCTTGTGAGACAAGTTTTATTACGAAGAATGTATACGTGATGGTGGTGAAACACATATAAAGAGCCGAAGCGGTCGGCTTGCGAAACTCCCTTTGATATATTTGGTCACCACGGGAAGAGGAACGTTGGCGCAAGAAGCAGGTATGTCAATCCTCCTCTGCTTTTCAATCAGCTTCAAGTGACGTGCTCGCCATTACTGTGACTTACCTGCGGTCTCACGCTCCTCGCTGCTTCCAAATCCCGTCGTACCAATCTGCGCAAACAGTTGTTGCTCGTGGTATTGTCTGGCAGTGGCTTCTTTGTCAAGCAACTTCTGCAGCTCAGCAGCACGAGCTTTTGCATACTGCTCAGCTTCCTTGGCGTTGTGGACATCATCCCTTTGTCTATCAATCTGCTTGGCTTGTTTTCCGCATGTTCGTTTTGAATCGGCGAGCGCGGATTCGGAGAGACGTAAGCGGTTCTCAAGAGAAGTGTTCCGTTGTGTCAGCAATTTATTTTCGTCTGTAGCATGCGCCCAGTCATCGAATGGCTGGTTCAATCGTCGAACTTCGTGGTATCGTTTCTCCTCAGCTCTGGCCTCCGCCTCATCCTCATTCAAGTTCCAGAGCCTATGCTCGTCACGAACTTTTCCTTCTAATTTCTCAAATTCGCTGAAATTGCCTCTGTCCCTTGCTCTTTTGTACAGGGTCCTCATCTGAATCGCATGCTCTTTACGCAAGCCCAATTGTGCGTTGCGATTGAGCTTCTGTAGAAATTTTTGGCACCTCGCAAGCACCTTCTCCCTGCTTAGCTGGACATCTGCAAAGGTCAGCGCATTCGACCCTGCCGCCTGATATCCTCGAACGGTTTGATTGGTGGATTGCTTACTGTCTGGTCTTGGTAGGGTGCATCTGCTATATAGCAGCTTCATGTCAGACCAGGTTAAATTGCTGGTCGTTTTGCGACCTGCTTGGCCATGTTCAACACGGTCATCAGACAGTGGCTCATGCTGAGGCTGAGCGTCCTTGTTCTCCTGCATATTTAAGAATTGAGGATTCTCCTTTGATGCCTCTCTATTCTTTCAACCTTGGAATAGATGATGCTTTCAAGCGGATAATGGTCTTCTAGCAGGGGGCGTCAAACAAAGCTGTTGCAGAAATGTATTGCGATGAATAGCATGCTCAATGTACTGGGTGAAGAGATATTTATGTTCCTCTAGGAGATTACCTTTGGAAATTGCTTTGGCTTTGACCCAGACTTGTTGAGCAACGGATATTGCATCAAGGGAATCCTGAGGCGCTAGTATTGCAGTCACCATTAGCATCGCGGCGTCTTATCTGATGGACCAGATCTCTTGAGCCCACGTGCTCCATAGCGTTTTCTCTTTCAGCATAAAAGGCGAAAAGCTTGATATGCAAGCCAAGAAAGTTTGCCACTATCTCCCGTGACGTATGTTGTTTTGCTTTGCTCTGGTGTATTAAGTGATGTCAAGGTCTCAAATCACTTCACTTGGCTTCACTTCATTTCATTTCACTTCCTCCTTCACTTTCTTCACCCTCTTCACTTCCTCCACTTCCTTCACTTCCTTCACATAAATTGTGCCCTCCCACTTCCATAGCACCTTTACGAGAAGGCATCTCTACTGAATCGACTGCCCCAAGCAAACCCCTCATTATACACGACTACCTTGCTACAAGTCTCTTCTGCAGCCAATCAGAAGCCCCAGAGACTACACATTCTTCACCCTCCACACTAAATTGACTCTTATCAACAATTATCTACTACAAATAGCCGGATATGGACTCTAAACGTATCACAGTCGCCACCATCGAGTCTGATCCACCAGTAAACACTACCAACAAAGATGCAACAAATCGCGTGAGATGCCAGAAAGATACAAAAGCTATGACATTGGGGGAGAAGAAAGCTCTGTTCCATTTCATTAACGGTAAGAGCAGCCTCATCAATCAACTAGTCTACCCCCATGTCATGAGTGTCATCTGATGTGGAAGATTAGACGAAATGTTCGCCTCCATCAATAATTCGAGCCGCGCCCAAGAGTTCCTGGAACGTCTGAGGAATCCATCTCACATCAGTTTGTCCGCTACTGAGATACAAAAGCTGAGATCTTTTTACAACGCCGCCGTCAAGAATGGGGGTTTCGGAGACACATCAAGTCTCGTAAAAGAAGCGGATGAGCTACATAAGCAATGGATGGAGCAAGCCAATCTTGCAGATGGGGAACTGCGAGTTCTCTTGAAGCCGAAGTTGGACAAGCTTCTGGCTACAGATCAGGTTCTCAGGGTCTGGGCTGCAGGAGCGGCTGATAAGGCTGAAGTTTCAGCTCAGCTGGAGGTCAAGGATAAGGAGCTAGCTACCAGCAGGGCTAAGGCGGATGGGTCGCTTGAGCAACTTCATCAGAAGGACCAGCAAATGGAGGCAGTGAAGCAAGACTGTAACTCTAGTCTAGCTCAAATGGAGAAGCGTCTCTGGGACTCCGAGGATGGTACCCTACTAGCCAACGTTCGCAGCGCATGGAAGCAGAAGGTTGAGACTGAAGCTACCTTTACCAATATCTTCGGCCTCACCTTAGATCCCGACCCTGAAAAGGTCAACGTGACACTTCACGAGATTTGTGCAATGGCCGGTGAAGACCGGGACATTGCAGCAGCAGAATTCGACAAGTCGATGACTGGAGCATTCTCCTAAGGGCGACAGAGGCGAGAAGGCTGTCAGTGGTGTGGAATGAGATTTACAGGAAGTAGTATGTGATGCTGCTTGCGTAGCGTGCTGGATACATGGTGCGATGAGGTGATGCGGGCGTATATTACCGAGATAGGTTTCTTGACGTTCGAAACGAGTAGAATATACATTCCATTCCGACTTATTGGTGCTTGCAGGCAAATGCATGGGTCTCGCGGCTTGTAAAGGATGTCTGTTTGCCTTTCCATCGCATGCCATTTGTAACGGGGAGGTGCATTATCGACATTGTAAACTCAGCATCGGCCTCTCCCTTGTCATGGAGAGTTTCATCTACTAACTGCCAGGCACCATGAGCCATCCAAATGTCCGTTTAGTTTTAGTTGTTAGAACTTACGCAAGGTCTGCTTCGGCATCAGCCTTCCTCATTCAGGCTTTGCGTACTTTTGCACTTCGGCCATCATGGTAATCGAGGTGGTCTTTCAGTTGTTGTTCGGGCATCTTTTCGAGGCGATTTTTTCATGATCAGACCATCCTGAACAGCAGATTCGGTGGCATGCTTCGATAATACAGCGATCCCTTCCCGCCTTGCGACGGGGTTCGTACGCATTTTCCATCTCTTCATAGAAGTGAAAGCCATCAGTAAGCGCTGTCCAGGATTGAGGAAACGTAGAAGGCCACGAGCACGGAGCTTGCTGAAGTGGTCCACCAGATGATGTATGATTGAGAAATTTTTCGCACGTCAGAGCGCTGAGCTCACGATCGTGAGACGCCTAGTTGAGAACTAGAGAGAAGCCTTTGAGGTAGGCAAGTGTGGAAGCAACGAGCCATGGCGTCGCATCAAGGCGATAATGCGGGGAAGTCCTGACTTAACATGCGATAGTGCTGCTTGTAGAGGTTGCAGCGGTATCAACGTGACTTATAGCTGGCATGTATGATGTTGTGAGCGCTGTCCAGTGGTCAGTCAATGATACAGATACATTGACATTGCCCTCGAATGCGTGCAGATTGGTGAGAGAGGCTGATAATTCAAGCTGTTCAGGGTCATTCGATGCGTTGTAAGTCTGGCGACGACTTGAGATGGCTCATGACCGTGAGGGGCTCGAATGTAGTAGTTACATAGACTATGAGTGTAAGATCGTGATGCTAATCCAATTGCCTCTTTTTGGAAGCGGGTTGGCACTGTGCTTCGGAATATGATCTATGTCCCTGCGTTAGAAGTCACCATGTCGTTCGTGAATCGTATGTTTGTTCTAGGAGGATGTGGCGATCAGAATACGTGCTATTCTCGCCAAGGGTGTCGACGACTTGAGAGTTTCGGACATCTTTGATGCCATTGATGGTACGGGAATGCAGGATGAAAGAACACAAAGATGTATATGTAGCAAAATAAGGTAGTATTAAGTGGTGCGCGCGCCCCACTTGTGTCAAAATTACTGATCAACTCTCAGATTTCCCACGTCTCTCCCAATTAGGATAAAAATTACTAATACTTCTTACTAGTGGGCCCACTCCCTCAGTCTTCAGCGTCAATTTCCCTTGGTTCGCTCCTCAGGCCCCACGGCAGGAACATACTGAGGAAGAGCCTTGGGATAGGGGAGGTCAGGGGGATGACGGTACAATCCTGCAAGCAGGACTCCAGAAAGCGTTGCGGTCCCACGGCAGACTTAGCGAGAGCGGCCTGGCTCTGTCCATGTACCCACTGATCTCACTCTACTGAAGACATTAATCCGCTTATCAGAATATGCTATCGGACTCATCGGAAATTATCATATTTTTTGTCCTTTACATGACGCCTGTGGCCATCGTACTTCGTGCTCTACCTGAAGTGCTTCATTTATTGTATTCAAGTACGGAACTTCGCCATTGGCGGGGTGTTGCAAGTGTCATCGAATGGTGTTGTACATACGCTAGTGCCAAGCTTCCTTTTCCAGATAATGCAGGCCGAAAAGGCGCTTTGCCTTTGCCGGTTTCACATTGTCACCCCGGATGCATCGATGGATGCGATTATGCCAATTAGCCCGAAATTGGCTTTCATACGGGACATTGGGAGCTCCAAAATGAATGTCAGCTAATAAATTATCATTGCTGGGAAAGCAGGAAAACGAAATTCCCCATCTCACGCAACCGCATCATAGAGTCAGAGCTATGAGCATGTTTTGACATCCATACAATAACAATATTGGAACAGCCACTTCGATGTGAGATAGTGTCCCAACGTGGCAAGCTTGCAGCTTAAGACGCTACACCGAAGAAAGTGCAGCGCACAGCACACTACAAAGAAGAGTAGATACTTCAAGCCCATCGATTGATTTATACTCGAATGCAGAACGCTTGAGGCAGAGCACAGAAATTTTGCCTGGTATGGACCGAATGGTAAGCAAAACGAGAAGGTATTGGATACAATTGATAATGAGGTCCAGAGCCGGGAGGTATCTGACATCGTGGGCATGATCCAAAGAGTCGAAAGACCCACTAGCAAGCAATATCGTATCGCAAAAGATAAGGTGGGTAGCTTGATCGCTGAAGTGTCGAACCTTGCTTCCAACCAACCTACTCGCAGATCGACGTGGTCTGCAGACTTTGTAACACCACCAGCAACCATAAGTCCCCGAAGCGAAACGATGTTGGGCCTGATCATCTGCGTCCTCTCATCACAAAGATTCACTAGAACAGACCATAGTAGCTCCATGCCATACCATTGCCTTCAATTAAGTGGTGTGAGTGCATCCTCCAGCGCCAAGACCCCCTGAATTCAGGGGCTCACTAAAGCCACCCCAAGCTAATAGAATCAGGCAAAGCGCAAGCATACGTCTGTGAGTCCAGTCTTCGAATAACGATAATCATCTGATCGATGCTTGAATTTTTGCCAGATGAAGTATCTTGCCACGTATGAAAAGGTCTGTGCTCGAATATCAACAGCTCTTGGGAAAATGCGAAAGGGCAAGGATCGTTGGGAGGTGCGGTATGCTGATACTGAATTTCAAACATATCAGAAGTCTCAGCGAGCTTGACCGGTAATGACGACGACTTCGTGATGGTTTAATGGACTGAGCCGAGTACCCCCTGAACCGGATTCAACGAAGGTCGCGGAAGAATTGTACTGTCGTCTGTGCTGCTAAACACTTGATTCAAGGCGCATCTTCAACATGAACAACAACTCGCGCTGCCTGCACCGTGTTCAACGCATCTACGCAGTCATTACAGGCATATTCCCTTTCAAAATTTCAGATTTCGTAAGGACATGTACAACCATCGAACACCAAAAGTCATTCACGGGATAGCGTATATCCGTTCATCTAAGACAAAATTGGTTAAGTCTCACATATATGCAAAACATGATCCATCGGAAGATAATCTAGTCCCGTGCTTGGTCGCGCGGCTATCGTGTCCACAAGCGGTGTTCAACCTTAAGAATTTCCTATCGACCAAAAAAGGGTGATCGCAGTCGAAAAGAGCTGACGCTTTTCTGCAGTCAAAGCCAAAGCTAAACAATAGAAATAAGAAGTGAAGACTTACTATTCTCAACGCCAATATGATGCATCGTCCAAGTCTTATACTCAGCGCGGCACTCCTTGCGTTGATCGCTCTATCTCCACTTTCAGTAACAGCAACACCGCATGGCGAACTGGAGCGTAGAGCAGATCCGTAAGGCCCAGAAAACCATGTTTCCAGCAGCCACAAACTGACACTCATAGAAACACACCCCTCAGCGTCAATAGCATCCCTGAGGTGCACGACATCTCCAGTGTGACCGAAGAAGTACCCAAAAACTTCATCTGCAAGGTCGCCTGGCGCCCACATGGCATATTCTTTGACTATGGGAAAGTTCTGATCTTCACAATCGACGTGCTTGCCCTCCTAGCCAGCCAACCATTTTCAAAGCCGCAGCCGACGTTCCAACATAGCAACTCGGAGGGACTGACGATAAAGTTTCGGAGCTCGCCGCAACAGGTCAGTTCTGGGCTACAGATCAAGACCATGATGTGGAGTCTGCGCTCGATGGCATGGTGGTTCATGTCCAGCAAGGAAGAACTTCCCTGGCGAGAGGTTGGTATGACGATTCAGTACCGTGACCAGCCCATCCTAGGGATTGGACAGCTGCTCTCATCGCCTATCCCCACCACGGTCGTAAATAGTACCTTGTTAAATAACGATCAGGATATCCCTCGTGAAAATGTCGCCCCAAGCAACGAGCAGCTAGTCAAAGTCACAGACCTGAAGAACTTAGAATTCGAGCCCAAGTACAATCCAGTGGACATGTACTACAGTATCATCAACCTGATAATAGAAACCGCGGATAAAGTGCCGGAGCAAGGTTTCAATGAAGTGGCTGTGTACAACAACCGCGCGGATGCCACGTTGGCGATGGGGTCCACGAATCGGGAGGATCCACTTACTTATTGGGTGCTGATCGTTGCACTGGCGGAGTTGGGCAATATACTGGATAAAGTGGATCCAAGGTACCGGTGGCGGCAGACAACGTTTTTGATTCGTGATGGGCGGAAGATTGTTGGACGGGGCGCTTGGGTGAAGAAGCGGAGGGGCTCGGTTGATGAAATTTTTGGTGGTGGCGAGTTTGATCTTGATGTTGTGGACGTGTCATGAGTGGGGATGAGGTATTCCAAAAAGAGAAAGACTCGAATTGCTGGCCATGTTTGTATATCATATGCTCTGCTACCGTTTCTGAAACTTAGAAGAGGCAAAGCTTGGTTTAGTAACGCGGGCGTCTGTCACGGTTGTTCAAAGTGACAAGGAAAGAAGCATTTGATACTCGGTTCGCCCTCTGGTAAAATGACTCTTGCACCAGTACCGCAGTATCTCCCTTCATCATCGACATCGGTAGCCGTTCCCGTCGTGAGATCAGCATCCCATTGAAAGTTTTGTAGCATTGGAAATACCTCTGTGGCTGCAGCGATCTTTGAGCTATAAGTGAATCGAAGGGTGGTAAACGCGTCAAGTAGCAATGGCCGGGTTACTGTGATCATCTCTCTTTCGACGTCGCCAGCGACTGCAACTTCTGTTACAAAGATCTCCCAGTTTGCCCGCGTTATCTTGAGCACGTTTTGATTTGCGCGAAAAGAGCCGTCTACGATACCCATCTGCTGCTTGAGATTATTGTATATTGTCACAGTATACATGTCGGGTTCAGGCTTCTTGAACACCACGGCAAAGCACTGAGAGAGCTCTTCGCCATTGATGCCAAATCCGTAGCGATTATCCGTCATCATATCGTAGGGGTAGCTCAGTCGATTCTGAAAGGCTGTCATGCGGAACTCCGCTGGGTCATCACAGTACTGCTCCTTTTCAAGGCAGTGTCGGACCGCTTCCCTGTCCAAGATAAGTATTTAATGAGAAGGGGATGTGATTGATGGCAGACACGTACTGATCAGCATTTGTAGTATCAAACTCCACAGTCCAATGATCATCATCCTGGAAAGGAGGGTTGCAATTTGTTTGGATGAAGGCAGTCACGCGATTGGTGCCTCCTACTTTAGGTAATGTCAGCTACTGACACGGAAACGCGTGGCAAGCCGACTTACCCCTATTCTCACTGGCCCTAATGCATCGGAGACTGTTTCGAAGCTGACCCTCCGTCCATTCGCCTTGCTTCGTCAATGCCATAGGCCACTCGTCGCAATTGATAGACAAGTCTCTAGCCCTTGTGGTCTCAGAGGTCGTAGGCGGAATGAAGGGGTCATGAAACAATTGACTGAATGGCATCGAGTTACAGACGCTTCTGCCAGTTGCAGGGCTGCAGCCAGAGTTTTGCCTATTGATCATATTACCCTGAGGGTTTCCGTCGTATCTATACTTGCATGAGTCATCGATTGGGAAAAAGCTCCAATGTGGATGCGCCAAAGCTTAGGCCTACCGCATGGTCAAGGACGCTGGACCAAGGTTCTGGACGCAAGATACATAGTAGCAAGCATTGTTACATGCTCCTTCTGCACCTGCACAATCATAGCGAAGATGTCCACAATCTGAAGCTCTTTTGACAACCTTGCCGTCATATCCTAGCAACTCAGGTATGAACTCTCGAGGTACATTTGCTACAAAGGAGCATGTTGGACAGACGAGTATTGCCAAAGGGAGATAGAGCTTCATTGCAAGATGGATAAGAAGCTTAAGAGTTCTCTACGGTGAAGGTATCTTTATACACACACAGGAAAGCACTTGATGTATAACAAGAGATCCTCGAAGTAGGCGACTGTCCTTTGCAATGGACAAGGCTTCAGTATTTATAGGCAAGGCCGACGGCGGTCAAGCCGACACTTAGACCTGCTAAGCCTAGCTCATATCTAGAGAACCGGTAGTATCCTTGTTCGATTTGGAAATCTCATCCTAAAAAGGCTCAATCGTATGCAGTCAAGGTTTCTGTCGTCGACCAAAGAGGTGCGCTCTAAGAATTGGTTCGCTGGCTTGTCAGAGTCAGCCTTGTCCACCATCCATCATGTGGCATGGTGGATATGGTCGCGAAACAGTGGGCTGCGTGCATGTACATGCAACACCTCTAATGCACCATTGCCCTTCCATGTCCACTGTCATGGTTGTCCAGATTATTTTGGCTAGCCTCGTAGCCAACGTAGGCACCAAGAGCTTAGGATGTAGTGGTCGGTAACCCGATTTGCTCAAGATACTGCTGTGTCGAGCAGCAGCGGCATCTGATATGTCCTCGAGCAGTTGTCGAACCGTATATCAAACCCACACTCCAGTATGCCTTCCCCCATCATAATCTCTATACGACGTGTAAGTACACCGAAAAAAGTTGCCAGACTTGGCGTGTTCCAAGCGAAGGCCTTTTCCCTTTCAGAGATTATGCCGTCCAATGACAGATATTGAGAAATGTCTCACAAAAGGGTCCGTCGCTTATTGATGCACCATAGTGCTCGATATAAATCACAGTCGTAAGTGAAGTTTTCGTGATGTGTCACGAATCGGTGGGCTACTTGAGGTCAAAGCCCCGCTTAGAGGCCTTGCCTGACATTTGGACACAATCCAGATCCCCCGTCTGCCCGCGGGACAAGAGTCAGCGTGATATGTGGCATACGACTGCGTAACGCGATATGGCATTCATCGGATAGAACGTGATCTGCCGCGGAAACCCGGTCGCCTCTCGGTTCTTGCCTTGTTCAACCGTGGTTTGACAGGCGCCTAAACCCCTATGCGCGCTGTCAAGGCGTTTTCGCGGCTCAGTCAGAGGTCAAGTTGATGCTACTCTCGAACATGCGCATATGTCGTGCATCAGAGACCAATATGTGGTCGATTGATCGCCACGTTCGACGTTCATCGCAGAAAGGGCGTTGGCTTTTCTTTAGCTTATCATCTCATCAATGCGTTATTCACTCCAGATGGCCGTCAATTGCTTGCTTTACCTGTTCCTTGTTTCTGGTGGTACAGGATCTATCGCATGGCCGTCGCTTAGCAATCACGAACAGAGTCTTTATACGAAGAACCGGGACCTCATGGGTGTTTATGCTCGCCCGCCGTTTGCTCTTTGCTCCCTGGTCAAGCTTTCATTAGAGGTAAGTCAAGAGCCCGGAAAGGTAATGGTGTGGAACAGTTTGACGATCATTCGTACAGACTATTGACTACATTCTCGATTCGGCGCGCGACGGCACCGGGGTCAATATGTGGTGGTTATACTTGATCGGTGAGAATGAGACGCCAGGGAACAAGCCTTCAGCTGGAGGAGGCACTGAGGCGCCAATCCGTGACAACTTCAGATCCCGGTTTCTCGGTTGGAGCTTCAAACAACTAGCATCTTGGGTGGAACAACATTTGAAAGAAACAGGTTTGGAAGATAAGTTTTTTGTCGTCCTGGATGAGAGGGCGAAGCAGGACCAGAGTGTCGCGATTTGCAAGATAGGGATCAAAGGGGGGAAAGACGATGAGGTAAAGTGCGTACTTATGTCGGCCAAAGAGTCCGCCGGAAGTCTCGGAGCTATGCAGTATGGAGACTTTGAGGAGTTGTTATGGAGTCGAGGCGAGTATCACGTTAAGACCGAGTCTGATGCGGTGAATCTGGTGAGTTGAGATACAATGTGTCCAGGCTATCAGAGCGAATCACAAGCCTCTTCCCTTCAAGCACATGTTGACTGAGTATTTCCTTTTCACCCGGACCACGAGGAAAATCGCCTGCAAGGAGGTCCTTAACTGGGAGCAGTTTTTTCTTGATTGTGCACCGCTCTGATAAAAGGGACCAACGATGACACTCCGTGCATAAGGTGAATTGTTCCGCACAGTCTGCAGAAACCAGAGGAAGCCACCTTTCCGTGCTCGGATCAACATGAATTCCATCAACGTGGTCTTGATCTCTGTGAATCTATATTCACGATAGACTACACGATGACAGTATAGTAGCTCACGTAATGAAGTTGACGCTCTTTGGGTTACAGGGCAGGTAGGCGACTTAAGTATTTCAGGCTCAGTCTGAGATCATTGGTCTTTGCTGGTTAGAGAAGGGGTCGATGGAGGAAACGATGGGCCCAGTCGCTCCATTCTGGCATTGACAAGATCGACGATGGCCTATCTCAAGAGCCCGCCAATTAGCGCCCCATGGCCTCTGGAATGCTGGGTTTTATACCCGAAAGGTCTAGACCACGCATGACGTCTCCTTATGCTTCCCAGTGATGTCAATCAAGATGAGCAGGACCAGTGGTATTGAGAAGAAGCTGGAAGGTCATGATGAAGCGTGCATTGCTACATGGTGCGTTGTGACCATTATTTTGTCATGTATTTGTGCCACCTTAGAATAGGTCCTGCAGTGAGGTGTCTACCAATCTCGAACTTGAAGTGATTTAAATGCATATCACGTATGGTATGAGGGCAACACATCATGTTCCAATCGCACTCATACTCTGGTCGTGATTAGCCATGATACGACAGCGGAAGCAGAAAGAGGAGCACACAGACCCTGCTGCACAAGAAAGATTCTGCCCTGCAGAATTAGCCCTAGACTTTCCTGAATGTAGACTTGATCACGAATTGTATCTAAAAGTGATGAGACGAGATGATCATGTTTCGATAGAGAACCGGGTATCATAGTATTCACGAACTGCTGCTGCTGCTATGAACAAGCACTACCTCCATGAATTATCCTTTTGCTTTGAGTATAACGAGCCACCCCGACCACCAATTGCCGATCATCCCCACCGTAAAAAAACCGCAAACCTTGTAGTCGATAGGAATGAAGAGGAACCACCAAGGTCATTGAAGTTCAAGACTTAAAACCCGTTATACCAAGATCGGACATAATCCTCATTTTTGCCCACCGTCCAAGCCAGTCATTACCCAGCTATCCCAAACCAAGCGAAAGTAGATTACAATAAAAGCACGTATACGGTCAAAGGCATCCTCATGACCCGCCCAAACAACGCGCCGACAACACCATGCTTATTGTTGATACTTCAAGAAAGAAGTCCTGAAACGTCCAAGTGCCGTTTGGTCCGGAAACAGAGAAGAGTCGATCTGATTAATTGTATAAATCGTTATATGCCCGCCATAGGCGCTCGTCGTCATGAGTCAATGTATTAGGGAAGGGCCATAGCACTACGTTACATGTCCGCATCAGGAATTTCGTCGTCATCGTCGTCGACGGGGCCGAGCGAATGGCGACGCCGGCTGCCATTATCGGACTCCTGCTTGGTCTCTTTAGTCCCGCATCCTTTGACAAGAATGTGCCTCTACAAAAATGTTAGCTGCGGTGTTAAGGTTCAGCAAGGTGGGTCACGAACCTTAAGCGCATCCTTCCTTGAAAAGCTCTTGTCACACCAGCCGCATGGGAATGGCTTGACAGCAAGATGTATGCGCTTATGCCTTTTGAGATCATGATTTCTATTGAAAGATTGTGGGCATTGGTCGCACTTAAATGGCCGATCGTTGTGTGGATTGGCCTGGCCGCCGTACATCTGGGCTGCATGACCGCTGTGGTAGCCATGCATCTGGGGGATGCCAGGGGGCATGCCCATTAGCGTCATCTGAGCGCCGGGGGCGTTCATGTTGCTCATGACTGGGTTCTGTAGCTGTACTTGACCGTTGGGCATTGTCACAGCATAGGGGCCACCGTATGTCGGCATGGAATATCCACGAGCCAGTTGTCCGTTGGGCATGGCAAAGGTACTCTGCGGGCCGATGCCAGGAGACAACTTGTCGGAGCCGGGTAGGGGCGCACTCATAGGGCTTTGTTGAGACGGGGAAGATACTGGAAACATGGGGAAGGCGTTGGCCTGAGCAGAGCCCGGCTGCGATTGAGCGAAAGGATAGGCGTTCGGTGTCGATGATGGTCTGTTCACATTGAGTTGTTGCGCCCCGTTCATTGCAGGCGAGTTCAGCGCGTTCCCCGACCCTGGGGTTGTCATAGACCCCGGCGATAGCTGAGCCATGAATGCATTGTGCGCAAATGCCTGCTGATTTGCCATGGCAGTGGGTATTGAAGAGGGAAGGTTGTTGCTGAAATTAGGATGCTGACCGAGGTCACTGAATGGTGGTGGTGGAGGTAAGGCATTTGGTAGGCTGTCTTGTGCGGTGGGCGAGTTCGAACTATGTCGCTGATTGATACCTGCGATGGGAGGTGAGAAGAGACCTTTGATACCATGGGTCCATGCTTGTGGTGTGGTACCCGTTCTCATGTTAAATGGCGCCTGGCCTTGAGCCTGCTGAAGCCAGCTTGGTGAGCCTTGTCCGAATGATTGAATCCCCTGACTTGTGGAAAGATCTGCATTGTTGTTGTTCAGGCCAGTCAGAGGGCTTAATGTGATGTCTCCTGAAAGGTTTGTGGGGGGTGTTAACAGATTTCCTGGGTTGCCCGCAGAGCTCACATTGCTTTGACTTGGATTGAAACCATTTCCGACAGACTTGGAAGGGGAATTTTGTCTGAAGGGAAGTGGTGGCAAGTTCATAAGAGGGAGATTACCTGCAGCAGGCCGTCGTGCAGTCAGACTTCCGGACGTTGTTGTGGAATCCATCATCGCAGCCATGGCCGAGTGCTGACTACCATTTGGATCAGCCAGGCCGGTCGAGGCTTGTACAGGAGGCTTGTACCCGTCTCCTGCGTCGCTTGGTGGTGTAGGGAGCGTATTTTGTGTATTGTGAGAAGGCGCCGTGGCTGGCGTCGAGTTTGTGAAACCGGACCAGTTTTCACTGGCCGGTCCGGCGTAGAACTCCAGCGAGGGCAATCGCTTCGGGGTCACAGTGGTGGTGTTGGAGACGCTCTGAATCTTGTACTTGGACAGGTCGAGACTGGGAAGATGAAAATAATCACGCTGCGGCGAGAGAGATTGGGAAGCCAGGTCTGAGTTTATGCGCTTGAGCAGCGGAGTGATCCACTGCGAAGCGTTTGTTGAGAGAGTTTGTACTGGCTACGCGGTTGTTGCTGAGATGATAAAATGGCGGAGGTGTGTAGCTTTGTGCGACGCCTTTACGTGTATAAAAGAGGGTCGTGTAGAGGGTGCGCAGTGCGAGGTTTGTGTGTTGATTCACCGATGTGGAGAGAATGGAGGGTTTGTGGAGGGGTTTGGCGTAGAGGTACCGCGTTTCTGCTCGGGACGGGCTTGGTTTGGTGGAGTCGTTGCGCAATGTTGAGTGATTCAGGTAGCGGCGCCGTTGGAGAAACAATGAGGATTGATGAGTGGACTGATTGTCGTTGTGGTGGTTATACAATGCGAGACAAGTGACTGCTTTGGGGAGAAGAATAGCTTGAAACGGGTGGTGGTGGTTGTGTCTTTGTTTGAAAATATGCTGAAGGAGGAAGGAAGGATGCTGATCTCCTCTGGGCTGGGAGCTGGCTCTGGCTCTGGCTCTGGCTCTGGCTCTGGCGTCTGGCTGGCGGTAGAACTAGGCGGGAAGAAGAGGGCAGAAACCCAGAAACCCAGAAACCCAGAAAAATAGGGTATTATTATTAGCCTTCCTTCTTAGGTTCTTAGGTTCTTAGATTCTTAGGTTCTTAGGGTGCAGGAGCCGTTTGGGTTGAGATTCTGTGGAAGCTTCCGAGTCAAAGGCTAGGCCTCTCTTTAGGCCTCTCTTAGACCTGTCCCAGCCTTTCGGGCCTGCCGATCGAGGCTTGATGATCACCACACACTACACAATCCAAGACAACCTGTCAAATTTCAGTTGCCCGAAAAGGTCCAGTTCCCCCCTGTCAATTCAGGATTAATAAAATGTTAAAGAGATCATGCTGTTGTTGTTGTGAGTATTGTCAGGCTTCGGTCACCAGAGTATTCATACGGGCTTGGGGCTGGTGGTAGTCCCCGAGAGGCTGCGAGATAGTCGAGATCGTAGATTGCCCTCAAACCATTATTATTGATGAGAAATCACGGGCGCGGCGAGGGAAACACATTTAACTGCAATTCTGATGCCCGCGGTTGGCCTTGCTCTGCCAGAATCATGTGGGATCTGTCCAACTGATTTTTCTTATAACCTTCTCTCCGGCGCTTCGACAGGCTTGCCTCTGTGCAAAAAGGGGCATAGAGGGCAAGATCTCTACCGGCTAGTGTTACCGAATTGGAATAGACTGGCTGATTTACATGCAACAAAAAGGATGTCATGACCAAGTAGCTTTAGTCCCGCAGCATCTATCTGTTGGCGGTATGTTGGAGGCTAAAGCGGGCTTCATCTCTTCGCTTCTTGATGATACTTTGGGCAAGCCCGGATCTCACGAGGAAGGAAGCAAACTGCAGGAGGGGCAGACGGACCCAGAACGAGTATTCAGCTAGCCATGATGAAGCCTCATTGAGATCTTGGAGGGGGGCGAGATACCCGACTACGGTACTGTATTTTCCACTGATTTCCCGCGTGTGTGGGGTGATTATGAACAATTTAATTATCCTGCAGCTATAGTCAACGGCGAATGCAATATGCATTACTCTAAAAATTGCTTAGATCTTCCCTGCCGAAGCATGGCCAGGTGATGGGAAACAATTCCCCATGGACCTCATGCATGTCCTCACATGCGCTAATCTACGTCAGAGCTCAAGAGCCTCTGTCTGTATGGATGGCATCTTGAGGCAGTCGCAACAACACGAACATAAGCATTGCGACATATCGTCAATGGCTCGCGGATGGCTGGACGCCTGATACAGCTCGAGTGCGACATACCGGGGTGTGGAGGGGCAAGAAGCTGTGCCTCTCATCGCAGCCTGCTTCATGTTGTGAAACAGAGAAAGCCCGGTAGGGAAAGAAGAGACGAAGCGGAGAGAGAGAAAAGAGTTTGCCTTCTCACCAGCGGGAGCTCTCGCCGTTTAGCTGCATTCTTGATGCGGAAGATTGACAGGGGTGCATCTTGCGCAAGTACAAATAATGCAGGGATGTCGAGATCGAGACCATTGTCTATCCAGAGTCTAGAATCTCGTTCGGCCCTTACACTGTGCCCGAATCATGCCAAGACGTCGAAGGTACGTACGAGAGACAAAAGCAGCTTGTTGTTCGCCGTTTCATTTCACCCTCAGCTTGTCTTTTAGGCGCCTCGTTATTGTTCCCGTTGCTATCCCAAAGCGTGGTGATTACTATGATTTCGTGTCTCAGATATTAGGGACCCGGTAGTCAAGCCTCCCTCGCGCTCCCTTTCGGCTGGCTGCGGAAGGCAGTCTTTGTGGACCGCCAAATGGCGTTGAGTGACTCCAGTGGCCCTTGCTGTTGGCAAGCCCGATCCTCTATCTTGTGTGGGGAAAGCCTGAGGAACATCAAAGTACTCTGTGAGCACATCCACAATACGTCAATTGCGTTGGCAAATCCTGCTTCTCAATGCGCATTCGCCTGGAACTTCCCTTCACCTGATTGTTGCAAACACATCGTATGTTCATGCACTCGGGGAAAGCTGCATCGTATGACCTTGGTAAAAGCTTATGTTTGTCGGTATTCGGTAAAAGAGGTAGAGGTGCTCGTGTAAGACTAAGCTGTTGACCCAATATTTTCCGTCACAACGGTGCAGAAGGATGTACGCATACAACCAATGAAGACGTGGGATAAGCGAGACAGTCTTACCAGATCCAGACCCGCGCATAAAGACTTGGTGCAACCTTTGTCGAAGGCATAACTAAATCTTCCGTACGACAAGCCCCCCAATCTCACTGCTAAATCGCCTGAGGTGGGTATATTCGACCCCAAATCCATCCAGTTGGCCGTGTGGGATCGAATGCGCTTATGCAGTAAAATGCTTTGCTTCCGCCTCCAGACTGGCCACGAGACACCAACGCTCCTACTAAGAGGTTGTTGCAGGAAGCTATGAACCATCCACTTCGTTGGGTCAGGCACTTTAGTCCGGGCTCCGGTTCGCGTTTCCCTCTTTCGTCTCCAGCACGTCGTCGAGTTGCCAAAATGGCGAAAAGCGTCGCACTTGGCAGCTTTCAGCCAGCCACCTGCGTGTGGCGCTGGTTCCAGATCCAGTAATTCGGTAAACGGGTCCTGCATGTCGTCTGTATAGTAGGATCCAATAACGTTCACTGTCAATGCATAGTCGCTGCATGGCTAGATCACCACTCCGCAATACCATACTTCGACCCTCTCTCATCCTTAATCTGGCTGTCCTTTCGCACGTAGACAATCACCGATGTGGAGCAAAAGTAGATTACGCTTCATAACAAGGAAACCTACAAGACCTCAGAGCGCCAATGTCGAAAGTCATACTATACCAAGGTACAACAATTCCCAAGATGATGCCAAGACACCGATTTTCTGTACTCTTGCGCTTGATAGGAGTAGGTATAGCCTCATCTCGCAAACCCAGCCTTCGTGTCGCTCGATCTGCTTGTTGGTGCGCTTGACGTGGACTGTAAAAGATACAAAGCTCTTCCGTAGGTGAGTCCGTACAGCCGTACGTCTCGTTCTGGGACTAGGGGCTCGTTATCTTTCGAAAGTAATGTGCTGGTACCACAGAGACTTGAGGAGGTAGACCAGAGACCGTACCATGAGTGTAGGCTCTATTCTAGCTGTGAGTTGCATCGTTCTTAGCATGACCGGCAAGCTCGGTCAACTAGTCTGGTGTTCTGAAAAGATGTATGCAAGTCAATTCTGCAATTCAGGATGGTCATGGCCGAACGCATGGAGATGGATATAAAAGTATTGGTGGCCTCTTCCGAAGCGTCGTTGAGAAGACTGCACAGTGTGGAAAGAGCCTTGAATGAGACAACGCGTATCATACTCCTGATGTGACGTAGAAATGACAGCCCTAATCCTAGCCATCCTCAGACAGCGCCGTAACAATATATGAGCACTTTTCAATTGCACTATCATAGCTACCTATGCCTATCATTCGTTTCACTTCCATCTTATCACATTCCATCCAGCTTTCGTTATTCATCATCCAGTTGCCGCACCAACATGTAAAAAGTACACGCCCGCTCGTCTTTTTGGTATTCCGACTTTCAACCAACTCGCAGTCTCTCAATCCAACCTTTGCATTTTGTTCTGTAGACCAATGTGCGTCGTTGAGGGCAAAGACGCATATATACGCATTTTCAACCTGGAAACATCACATCTCATCTCGCTATGTGGTCGTCCAGTGCTTCTCTATGCTTCACTGCCAATGGTTTTGATGTTCTTTAGATTACGACTGGCATTGATGCATAAGGATGCTGACCATCAAGTGCCATTCTTTATGCCCCGCCTCATCCATCGTAGTCTGATCATTAAGATCCTGAAAATGACTCTGGAGGTTGCCAAACGGAGACCCGATCGTTGAGGGCTCAATGGAGGGATGGCTGGCAATGAGCGCAGCATACCACTTCGTTAAAGTCAGCAAATAACGTTGCAATGCATAACAACTTTCACCTGAAGCACATCCTCTTCAACCCCCCTCTTACGTCCCAGCGCCTCAAAAGGCCACCACCTCGCCAATGGACTAACAAGGAATCCACGTCCCCCAGCCTCACCGGCAGCCTGATATAACTCCCAACGCTGTCTCTCACTAAACCCCGCTGCATTGAGTGCCGCAGATAGCAGCTCCCTCAACAACATCCCATTAAGCGGCTTGACACCACCCATGAAATCAGCACGTGCATGGGGCAGCATACCACCTCGACCGTATCCATTCCCGTTGCCATACCCACCTTGCGAAGGCAATGGCGGAAAATTTGCACCCATCGGTTGAGGAAACAATGGAGTAGAGGGCACAGGGGCAGAGACGGAGCCGTTGCGGCGGATTTGGACGCACAGGATCTGTATTATTTTGAGGGCAGCGTCGAAAATGCGGTTGCGTGTTCCAAGCGTGTAGTGTGAGGTTGCATGCCAGGGAAACTTAGAAAGGAGGGATATCATGGATTCGTAGGGACGGTTGGGGCATTTAAGGGTATAGTTGGACTACAGGAAGTGGAGTTAGCCGTTCGTATCATGTGGTATCTTTGGCGTGCTGGGGGAAAAGATACTTACACGATGAGGCTGCTCAGCATGCCTAACCAATATTTGTAGCTCCTCCGTCGAAATGAATGTCTTGAAGCCAGTGTTATATGGGTCATCAGACTGAACAATCACTGGCTGACCATCCTGCCACTCCACATTCTTCGCTTTGGGAAAGAGCTCTTTGAGAAGATCATCTTGGCTGCTGACTTCGACTTCTACAATGCGATCTTCTAGACGATTCGCTGCATTACTGCGGGAGTTGATCACGTTCACCCAGACTTTAGCGTCAGGCGTAGAGAAAAATTCGACGAAGGACTCGTGGGTCTTGCCAGTAGCACGCTCCATGATAATGTGGACTGAAGGTCCAAGTTCGGGGGTGATGACTTTGGCATGATTGCCGAGAAAGCTGATGATTTGTGACTTGCAGATGTTGTAGGGGATCTATGGTAAGGGAGTTGGGTTAGCTTTAAATGATCGGTGGATGTCACATGACCCAGGATGTGAATGAACGTCGATACATTAGCATTACGGAAAACTGCTCTCTTTTAACATCTCTAGACCCGACCATCATTCATCATGAGGAATCATAGTGCCAGCATTGCCTTCCCAACCATCGACATTGTAAGGTCGTTGGCGATCTAGCAAGCCTTTACCCAACCATCATCCTGTGCGTCATCTTCCTCGTTATAGACCGCCCGATACACTGATTGCTTGCAAAACGAAAACGAAGAACGAAAACAATCATTTCTTACTCACATTGCCAATCTTCATCACACCCCATTGTGCTGACTTCGACGCTCGTGCTGTCTCCACGAACGGCATATTACTGTCAGCTGTGACGGTGCTGAGATCAGGTGGCTGATTGCGGATCAAGTTTTGGTAGCGAACGCTCGCTCCACCACCCAGTGGGGGCTGAGGAAACATCTCGTCAGATCCCTCAACGTAAGGGAGTTTGCGGTTATCTCGAGGAAACGCAGGCATCGGTGGACCGAACCGGTTCTGCCATTCAGGTTGTTGAAGCGTAGGGGTTGTCTGTCGATTCTGGTTTGCTTGCCACGCACCACTCTGGGCATACAGTGGGGCGAGGCGGTTGCTCGCAGCAGGACGGATGTTCCGGTCGCTGGGTAGAAATATTCCATTGGGAGAGTAGGTGCCTGAAGCCGTAATCTGGGGTGGGTACTGCTGTCCATAGGCGAGGTGCATGGGATGCTGTCCAGTATATTGCATTTGCTGATTGTACAAAAAATGAACTTGTGCTGCACTTAACTGGTTGCCGTATTGAAGCATTGCTATCTGCTGGCTGCCGTTACTGGCGAATGGATATCTCTCGGGTGTGTTGTACGGTGCGGGCGTGGCTTGACCATGTGTTACGTTCCAATATGGGTTCAACCCACCTTGCAAAGCATTGTGTTCGTTGTTCGTGAAATGACTGGCGAAAGCACTTGTAGGGTGATTGAATGGATCCTCCATGGCAGCCTGATTCGCACTGAACTGACTTGTATTAGAAGGCAAGCAAAGGTCTTCATTAATCTGCTCAAGGCTTGGTCGTCCACTGCCGGCTACAGTATTACGATGCAGTGGATTGGCTCGAGATCTTGACAGTTCTTGCTGGGTCCTTGTGTAGAAGCTTGGAGTCTGGCCTTCGATAGTAGAGCTGTCAGACGATACTGGGTCGAAGCTTGCGGGTGCTGACATCGAGAAAGTGTTGGATTTTTCCTCGTCATGTATTCTCTGTAGGTCTGAAAGATATCTGTCACGTCGGGCTTTGGGATTCCTTTGTGACACATCGGCCTGGCTCTTTTCTTGCTGGCGTAATGAACTCTGCGCCATATTCTGAGAATGAAAGGTGCTTGTCTCTGGAAGGCGCCCCTGAAGCTGTAAATTGCCTAGACGTCGATGCAGTTCAGGCAACCCTGTCAGACTGTCAGACGAAATCCTAACTTTGAAAGGGCACATTACCTTCTGGGTTCATAACCTGGCCTCCGCTAGTATTGAGACTACCTTGTCCGATTGGCGAGGTGATGTAGAGAATGAGGTCCTCAATATTATCAAGAAGTTCGTCTCGCATTTGCTTGAACGTCTTGGGTCGATCGCGGTGCCACGTTGTCATGGTCGCATCGCGTTCGTTCAAGGGTTCTGGTCCATCACCATTACCGAAACAGCGCTCATAGAAATACCTGCGGATGATTCTGGGGCTGTAAGGCAGACCGGCTGGCCCTTTGCCGTCTTGCACGTCTCTCACGAGCGCGTCGAGGCGCTCGGCTTCAGGTGGTGTGGGAACAAAGCTTTGCGAGTGTTAGTAATTTGGTCGGTCATGTACTGGATGAAAATACCTTCTCTGTCCTAACGCTGCTTCAGGATGTTGCATATTGAAATCATCAAGCGCCCTATCCCAATCGAATTTGACACCACCTCCATCCGATAAGTCCACATTTGACGAAGGCTCCATTTGTGAGCTACCGCTTTGGGTACGATGTTTGGACTTATCTAATCTGCCCCACAATGACTGCTGATTAGCAGTCGCAGACGGCGTGCTGGAAGTGCCAGACTGCGTATCAGCAAGTTTATATTCAGTCTGACTGGTCTGGGTCATTCCTGGTATCTTTTCACCTTGCAGCAGCCAGCGGTCATCAAAATTATTGCCATTCCAAGGTCGCAGTCCTCTCTCCTGAGAGAGCTGTGGGAAGGTTTTGATCTGGTGTCCCATGCCAAAGCGTTGTGAGCTCGTTTGCAAAGGGTTCCTAGGCTCGGTAAGGGCTTTATCCAAGATTCCGGTCCTATTACGAGATGGTGTTGTATACCCAAGATTTCCACCTGATCTCTCGCGCGCAGCGTGGGGAGTAAGTGGAGTTTCGCCTGAGTCGTCTGCGGAGTTACCTGCTTGATTGAAGCTGCTTGAAATCAGTGGCTTAGAAGATTGGTACGAATTTCCATACTGCGTCAGACCACCAGTGCCACATGGTGTGATGGTGCTCTTGTATCCGCGAGGAGCTGAGGTTCGTTGGTTATCCTGGTCTCGCGTTAATTCCGGGTTCAACTCATAGGCGCCAATGGGCCTACCTGAGCTTGTGCGCCCTCATATTCGGGATTGTTTGCGGCGACTGGATTGCTCGGCGAGTCGGGTGGTACAAATGTCGCTTGTAATGGGTAGTGATGATTACTACTGCCAGCTCCCGTTGAGTCTTGCTTCGAATGCTGTACAGACACTTCTTGCTGCTGGATAGGTTGGATGGTGTCAGACGCAGGAATAGCAGTCAAGTCGAATGGTGCGGCTCTGGGGTTTAGAGCAGGGATTTTTGAGGGTGAGGGCGATTCATCTCCAAGCTCATACAATCGATACTTTTTAAGCGGTGTATATGCCGGAACAATAGAGCGAACCGTGCGCTCTGAGTCAGGCGTTGAGGGAGGGTCATCCATAGCTAATTGAACAAAGAAGTTGACACTTGAGTGTGGTGTTGGCAGGGAGTGCCACCGAGGTGAGTAGAGCTAAGGACAGGCCAATGACTACTTTCCGACCATTGCGAAGCTTGAAATCGTTATACTAAACACAATAGAAAAGCTTATATCCCGTTGTTCAGCAAGTTGTTGTAGCGTGGCAAGACATGATGTTTGAAGCAAAACTTACTTTTGTCCTGGAGCGTAAGATCACCTCATCGGTCAACACTTGCTCAACAGCGATGATCGACCCGAGTATGATGAGCAATTGAGATTCAGAAACACTTGCGAATATTGATGATCGTTGATATACGCCCCGTCTGCCTGAGTAGGAAGATACAAAGGTCGAGGAGTCGAACGACTATCCTAAAATTGAAGGAATATGACCGGGAAGTTGAGGGGTCAGAAGTGTCGTTCGCCTTATAGGTGTTAGAACGAATTGTCACCAAGGTATAGTGACGGGCATTACGCTTGTAATACGTGGGTCTTGCCTGACACTAACCACTCTTTACGTGCCTCCTGCTTCTGGCCATAGGGTCCCAGAAAATGGTACCGTCGGCTTCACACGTGCAGTTCAAGCATTCCAGCGGTGATGTAGTCTTGAAATACAAGAACAATCCTGCGAAGTGAGGATACTGAGCAAAAAGTGAGGATTGAAAAGATAAGAAAGAGAAAAGAATTGGCTCTTGTATGTTTCATGCATTTGAGTTCCGAGGTCTCATTCATTCATTATATAATACTGGTACAACTCAATCGAACTACAGCATTCATCAGCCCATTCTGTCGACTCGCGCCCAAGGAGACTTACTGGGGTTAGGAAGGACTCTGCGACGAAGCGCGCTCTAGCATTCAGCTAAACGAATCGTTAGCATTCCCGAAGTCTCCTGATTTCGAAACTCCAGTATCGATATGTGAGAATATAGGGCACTGGAAATTGACATACAAAGAGCTTCATCTCGGAGATTTCCTTATCCACCTCCTCCATGAATTGGATTATGAAATCAACAAGCTTATGCTTCAGCATCTCCTCTGTATGCGTATTTGTGATCAGGAAGGAGATATCGTAGCCCTAAGAGTATTGAGCACGGCGACAGCAGATCTCGTAGCTTGGGAGACCCGGACCTTGACAGGTTTTCTTCGCAGTATAAAGAAGGCTTCCGCACGCTGAGTCAGGAAGCGTGTGAACTTGTGAACCAGTATGTTCTCGATCTCGTCTGCTTGCTTAATCTTTATGCTAACGCGTGTGCTGTTCACGCTTGGCTCAATCAAGACTTTCTCGTTTTCGTTGCGGGAGACCGTGAGGGGGTTGAGCAGGACTTCGGGGCAGCTAGCTGCTTCAATCTCTGGCACATTGTGACGTTCTGATGTTTGAGAAGCGAAGTTGGAGAGCGAGAGGGCGGCAATCAGGGAGGAGCGGACGCATTGGAGGTAGGGGCGGAGTGATTGAGACTGCTAAATGTTAGTTGCCTGTTCCTCGAGTCTACAAATTGTCTTATATCTTGCCATTGTTCGGAGGCTGGAGTGACTTTTTAGGCCTAGGTCGTACTTCACAATACTTCCTCCAGTCACTTAAAGTATCAGACCTGGTCACTGAAACCTGGCTTCTCACGTCGACATGGTTGTCGGCGACATGAAGTTGAGATGCGGCGCCGGACCAAGGTTTCTCCGCGAGCTTGATATCATCTTGCAGCTTTCTCATCCAAACCCAAAAGTGTGCCCTGTCAATGCTATCCCTTTTCAATCATCAACATGTCTAGTATCCAAGGTCATTATGGTCCATGACACCCTCCTGATACAATAGTTACTAACAACCTTGCTAGTGTTCGTTAAACATCAAGGCAAAAAACATGAGGTCGAGCTGGACCCAAGCTCGACGGGGGAAATCTTTAAGTATCAGCTGTTCTCTCTTACCGGTGTCGAGCCGGATCGGCAGAAAATATTGGTGAAAGGAGGACAGTTAAAGGATGATACAGATCTTTCTAAGTTAGGGGCGAAACCCGGCCAAACATTCATGATGATGGGCACGCCCTCCGCAAATGGAGAGGCGCCGGAACTTTCGCGTCCAAAGGAGAAGATCAAGTTCATGGAGGATATGACTGAGTCTGAAATGGCTCAGACTGAGGGGGCCACCCCCGCTGGTCTGCAGAATCTAGGAAACACATGTTACATGAACTCCACGCTGCAGACGTTAAGAGCCGTACCGGAGTTGCAAGATCAGCTGAAGAAGTATAGCAGCAGCGCTGCAAGTTCGTCGCAGGGCTTCGATCCGAGTCAATTTGGGCTGCCAGGCTCCTCCTCTTCCGTCGACCTGGCAGGCTCGTTGAGAGATCTCTACAAGCAGATGTCAGAGACGCAAGAAGGCTTTCCGCCCATAATGTTCCTAAATGCGCTGCAGACTGTCTACCCACAGTTCGCTGAGCGTGCAAAATCGGGTCACGGATATGCACAGCAAGACGCCGAGGAAGCATGGTCACAAATACTATCTCAGCTCAGGTCGAAGCTGAAGCTCCAAGCAGCATCCTTACCTTCCTCTTCAGAAAGCCAAAGCGCGTCAGACAGTGTGTCATTTATTGACAGATATCTTGCTGGCCGCTTCTCTTCGACCACAACGCTCACGGACCCGGCCGCCCCTGCAGACGCTTCAGAAGAACCCAAGCAAGAAGAAGACAGCTTCCTCAAACTCGATTGCCACATTGAGGTAAGCACAAACCACCTCCGTGACGGCATCATGGCCGCCCTCTCAGAAAAAATCGAGAAGAACTCGCCCACAATCGGCCGTGATGCCGAATATACCAAAACCTCCCGCATCACCCGCCTTCCCAAATACCTCACAGTCCACTTCGTCCGCTTCTTCTGGAGAAAAGATATCCGCAAGAAGACAAAGATCATGCGCAAAGTCACTTTCCCTACTGAGCTCGATGTAGTAGAGTTCTGCTCAGACGACCTGAAGAAGCTTCTCATTCCTGTTCGAGACAAAGTTCGAGAAATCCGAAAAGACGAGGAAGACGTGTCGCGTGCGCGCAAGCGACAAAAGCTTGCCAAGAAGCAGGAAGAAGACCGACGGGAAGATGAGACCAAAATGAAGGGACCCGCGAGCGAGAAGAAGCTTGTTAACGATAAAGCTGCAGAGGGCAAAGGTGACGACAAAGAGATGGTGGACGCGGTTTTCAAGACCGATGCAGAGTACGATGCAGAGCGAGCTGCTCAACTTACTACTATGAAGAAAGAGCTTTTCTCAAAGATCAGTCCGGAGTTGCTAAATGATGAAGGCTCGAACAAATCGGGGCTGTACGAATTGAGAGGTGTGGTTACGCATCAGGGCGCTAGTGCGGATAGTGGGCATTATACCTCGTATGTGAAGAAGCAGGGGCAGATGGGGCCGGATGGTAAGAGGAAAGAGGAGGATGGGAAATGGTGGTGGTTTAATGACGACAAAGTGTCTGAGGTGGAGCAGGAGAAGGTGGAGGGATTGAGCGGTGGTGGTATGTTGTTCACTCTTCTCAGCATAGGAACGCCATACTGACACAGGAGCTAGGTGAGGCTCACTCGGCATTGATATTGCTGTTCAAGGCCGTCGACGTCCCGACAGCGGAGGAGGTGAAAGAGTAGTAATGAGATCTTGTATCAATGACAATGAGGCCATGGATATATTCCACGACAAAGGGTAATCACCAATAGATTGTACCATACGGAAAAAAAGTTGCATAGGATGCTAGAAATAGATATGAAGGTAGCAGGTGATGATCGCACATGAATGCACACGAATGCGCATGATTGTGGTGAGCTTTGCAGCTCGATCTGCCTATTGATGGATATCCTCAGTCTAATGTGTAGTACCTTGTCATACTTCGTTGGTCATCAACCATGCTTTCGTTCTCTCACATAATGCTACAAGCCGAGAGCCATGAGCTATCTGCAATCACAGCAAAGGATCAGCGCTCTTTGCGGCTTCACCCTGACCCTCCCGTTACCATCCTACAAACCATCTCACCCGACACTCTCCTCCAAATCACACCTCCCTCCCCATCCTAGAATCCATACTCCTCCCCACATGCCCATCCGCCCTCTCCAACGTCCCCCCAATCTCTCCCCACTTCACCTTCCCACCCTCTCCCTTCTCTCCCAAATTATCATCCCCACCCTCTTCCCCGTTCCCTCCGCCTTTCTCCCCGTCCCTAAGCCTAATCGCCCCCATCCCAAACGGCCACATATTCTCATAAACAGTCTCCCAACACCCCGGCGGCGCCACATACGTCTCATGAAAGATCCCAATATGCGGCCACTCCTTCCGTGTTCGTTCCCAGTACTTCCGGCCTTCGGCATGGATGCTGTGGGCGGCGAAGTCGCGCAGGTGGTCGAGGGATTTCCAGTAGGAGATCACGAGGAGGTAGTTCCCGCGGTTGGGGGATTGGCTGACGAAGGGGGGCGTGTGGGAGAGGTCTGTGGGCGGGGCGGTGTTAGATGGGGGCAGGGAAGGGGTTGGAAGAAGGGGGTTAGGGGAGGGGAAGGGGGGGATGGACGTACAACCCCATTTCTCGCGGTTTTCTTCTGCGTCTTTCCACATGGCTTGGAAGTATTCGCCTGTCTTTTTCACGCCGGGTGCGAGGATGCCTAAGGGGCTATAAGAGTGTCAGCGTCGAGGAGGTGTGGGCTTGATGGGGAGAGTTACTGGTTTATCTGGTTGCCGACCACGAAGCAAACAACTTGTTGCCCGCCCTTCTCCTTGGGCATCTTCCCGTCCTGATTCGGTACGCCGGCGCTCCATTTTCCTATTCTCGAGTGTTTGAGGTTCCAGTTTGCTTCAGTGGTTCGTGGGAAAGCGTGCAGGAGCCTGTAGATTAGAAGTAGGGCAGCTGGTGAGGCGGCAAGATAGCGTGGGAAGAGAAGGAAGGCGAGGGTCTGCAAGCACATGCCGATTGCGAGGAGGGTGGGGAGCTCGAAGTTGGCTTGGATGATGGGGAGCCGTTTGGCTTGGAGGGAGAGCTGTTTCTGGAGGCCATGAGGAAGCAATGAGAATCCTTTTGCAGACATGATTGTGTGTTTTGGAGGAAGCAGAAAGGTTTTGAAAGTATTGTTGGGATGAGGTTTCAAATGCTTGTGATGATGTTTTGCAGGCTTGTTATTCCCCGTCAGCTCTCGGGGTTTTTTGCAGTGCTATGAACTGTACTACGAGAATTGTGCCCAATGTCGCGGATAAGGTAAGATCCTCGCATGTATTATCGGAGCGGAGAGATGCATGCCATCGAGCTTCTCCAACTTTGTGTACGAGCTTATCATGGGCTTGTTCTACGTACGAGACGGAGAACGTTTCGTCCGCATCGCGTACGGCAGCTTGGGCAGTCAGAAAAGTCGTGTGCCAAGATGTCATCTTTAGGTAGCGCTAGAACGGCCTCAACCTTCGCAAGGAAAGTTCTTCATCTCTGGTCTCCAAGCTCTATTGATGATAAAAGACATGCACATCGTGAAACGCGATGCATCCATGGATCATGTCCCATCATTATCCACCTTGCACGTAAATACCAGTAGAAGCGCCAAGATTTGGTCTAAAGTCTATTTAAAGCTGCTCTGCAACTATGCCAGCACTGCCTCGGGCCCCTAGGAAGTACTGCCTGGCCTTGGTAAGTTGATCATACTGTCTGAAGAAGAGACTCGCTGCGTGATAATGTCTTTTGTTTTCTACTCCTGCGATCAGTATTACGAATTGGCGTGATTATCGTGTTTCTTAATGGCAGTCTTTAATGCTAATTGCACGCTTCCTCCTGAAAATGCCACTTTCGTTTCCGCGCCAAACACGAGAGGGACACTGGATATACTATGGAGTTGCCTGAGTGTTTTATTACTGTGCACATGGTCCGTACAGCACCTTAATGTGCCAGAGCAGTCCACACCCAAAACTTGGTTGCAGCAGCTCAGACGGCGCCTGCGAAGACTTTCTACAAGCTTCAAATGGATGCTCGTTACGCTTTTCGCCCCTGAATATCTACTTGGGCTTGCATATAGCCAGTACTCCTCAGCCAAGTCATATACCCCAAAATTACTCGAGTTTGCACGAAGTGATGAGGTCGAGTGGAGCACTGCCCATACGTTTTTCGCAGATATGGGGGGGTTCTTGATCCGCTTCCAGGATGATGATATACGCAATAGTTCCAGCTCTAGCCCTATGCCGTCTAGTAGAAGCAGCAGTCGGCCTGCCCTACACGATGCGAATGTCACGGGAGACAGCGCTGCCTCTGAAAACGGCCAAGCCCAATCAATTGACAGGGCGAGCGATCGGCTAACAAGCCTCTCGTCACTTACATCTGAACACAGTCTCAACCTTGACGCATCCATTGCAGAGACATCCGGGTTAGGCAGTAAGTGCATTGTTTCCGAAGAAAGCTGCGACAGTCCGAATGAAGGAAAAGTATCTTCGCCAACTACAGAATATAAAGCCGGCGGCCGTACCCCTGCTGCCGATCTGGAGCAATATCATCAGTCACAACATGTAGGAGATGTCGGCCTTCAACAGTGGCTGGATCTCGAAGATCAACCTAGCAACGCCTGTCGAAGTCATCACCAGATCTTTGAGTGCGAAGAGCATTCAAAATCTGAGTGCAAAGAGGGAGATCGCAAAACCATGAGTTTACCGTTCAAGCGAGCCAAAAGCCTGATGACACAATGGTGCCAGGATCCTTTGTGGGGATTGGAAGCTTCCGCACGGGCTGAGAAAAGGAAGGCGACCTTGGTTGGACCAAGCCCCTGGGCTTTGGATGTTGCAAATGCGGCATTAGTCCAGTACACTTTAGAAGAATTACGGCCTGAAGATTTCTCAGGTGGGTCGGAGATGGAAAACTTCATCGAATATCCGTTTGAGTGGTATGAAAATATGGCGGCTCTTCAAGGGAATGTCTGGGCTTTGGATGCAAATCAAATGCTGCTCGCCCGGGAAGTAGGACTAATCAAAAAGCTTCCTCAGATGTCTACTGATGAGCTAGACGACCGGAACAAAAGTGGCGCTCTAGTCAAAGGACTTGCAATTTGCCAGGTGCTTTGGCTCATAATGCAACTAGTCGTGCGCGCTTCCCAAGGCCGAAACCCTTCACAGCTCGAAATCCTGACTATGGCTTTCTCGGCCTGCACATTTGTCATTTATGTCTTGTTATGGGACAAACCACAAGATGTGAAAACGCCGGTGTATATGGATGCATATAGGAGGCCTACAAAGGAGGATATGGCGCGGTTAGCCATAAATGGCTCTCACTCCTGGATGTCGGATCGACGCCAGGCTCGTATTCCCAACGATTCTTTCAAATCTTTTGAAACCCGCAAAACATTGGAGGGAACCATTATTGGAGCTGTTCTGTTTGGTTGTCTTCATTGCGCTGCCTGGAATCTTCACTTTCCGACTTCGTTGGAGCGGATCCTATGGAATATCAGTGCGATCATGACTGCCGGACTCCCTGTGTTGATGATAGTAATTGGAATCGTTTCTAGCAGGTTCAGGGACAAACTCGCAGAGGATCATTCGCTAAGTACCGGCGTTACGGTAGGATGCGCTGAAGCTCTTTTCTGCATATTGGCCATCTCTTACATTCTCACCCGTTTATATATCATCGTGGAAGTCTTCCAAGATCTATGTTTCCTGTCCCGAGACACATATATGACCACATGGACAAACAATCTACCGCATGTCGGCTAGTGGCACTCTACTTAGGCCATAACATAGCGGAAAGGCAGCCAAAGATGGGTGTACTTAAGAAAAGATATTGAGAGGCTTTGAGTGGTCAACAAGGGGATCCGGGGTCAGCACCCCGTTATACGGATTCTATACGTCAAAGATTTGGAGACCGACGATCTCAATGCTGCAATTCTTTGCCTCGATGTTTTTGTGAAGATGCAACGTTGTCCACATTATCCACGGTATCCCAATACCACACCAGGCCTTACCTTCAAACAGCAATAGTATAAGAGCAACAACTCACAAGTGCGGTACTACACCTAAAACCACATCATGACCTTCTATCGTCCATCGGCCGCTCACCGTACTTCAAATAGCAGCTTCATCAATTTCCCAGACATAAACATTAATATTTCCCTGAACTCATTGATCCAACCTTACAAGCCAATATTGAAGCCAACGCCTCCTTACTACCCTCACTCTTCTCACAATTACCCTCTCTTGTGCCCAGAGCCTCCCAGCAATGATGCTTTCCTCCTAAACGACAACCTTCCCCCTAACCCTCACCAGCTTAATGCCGGGGCATGATGTGAATCCTGCGCCCAATTAGTGGATCTCCCGCACAGAAAGATGCCAGGTGTATTCTTGCACATGACGCATGCGAAACAGGAAGTGACTACCAACCAGGGTGTTGTGATGGGAAGGGGTGCGTAGGGTGTTTGCGGAGGGAAAATGGAAAGCGTGGGAGGTGAGGAGCGCATGGAGGGAAGGATTTCCATGCCATCAATGGGCCGGACGTGAAGATTCTGTTTTGGGGATGGGTGGGAAGTGCATGTGGCGGCAAACGGATGCCGGGGCTTCTGAGGATGGAAACGATATCAAGGGAGGAGGTGAGTTGTGGTAGAGTCAGGGCATTGTATTTGCACGGGCACTTGGATGACTGATTGAGGCAACTTGGTTTGACATGAGGAAAAATTGTGAACTTTCTCATCCTTCTCGAAGAAGCTGGAGTCAGGTTCAATTTGAGACTATTGTGGAGGGGTGTGCAGATGTTGGAGAAGTAAATTCCCCAGGAAGCATTCGTGGTCTTACTTCCACCAGTTTCCTTCGGTGTTGTTCATGTCTACGCCAAGTCTCTCTTCCTTCAAAGCACTCGATCAGCGATTACAACACCCTAATAGCCTCTCGACGAAGGCAACCTCCTGTTTCGCTTTGCCTAGCTAAAGCAATTTGGTCAGGGCCAGGCTGGGCTCGAAGCAAGGACAGTCTTCTCTCGCAGTCTCGCTTTAAGCACGTTGCACGATCAGATAGAACTGCACCTAGTCACAGAGCCGAACAAGATCCTCATGAAGCCATTCTTTGATTGGGTTTTGAAAAGTGCATGCTGGACCCGTTATTCGTCACATTAGACAGAGCTACATCCACGCATTAGCGTTGTTAGGAGGTATTTGAAAGTCTTGGTTCAATCAACAATAATTAAGCTAAGGAAGAATACTGGCTTCTGTGATGCTGGCGTGCACGTTTCAAGATCAGCGTGATCATGGATCAAGTGGGCTCTCAAGCAATGGACTAGTCACTCATGGTGTTGCACAACCCTTCGGATGGCAAGTTCAAGGTACTTGGTTCATTCAAAGTCATATTGGCAATCAAAAGTGGTACGCAAGACGAAACAGTGCTTTAGGATCGTCTCAGAACACCAATGATGGGCCAATTTCGAAAGAAGCATTGCATTGGTGCTCATATCCCAGGTTGGTGGTTTCGTTCAATGAGACTCATTCGTGCAGTAGCGTTTCGAGGTTAATGAAGCGCAAAAGCTGGGAACAATCCCAACGACGCATGCTTTAGATCTGGTCGGGATACGGGATGCGTATCAAGCGCAGTAGAATTTTTCCAGTGATATAAAACAAGAAAACGTCGTAGCACAGAGAAAGGAAGCTCAGTCGTTGTCGTAGGGTGTGCAGACTAGAGCATTCTGGAGACGCTCAAAGGCTCTAAGAGAGGCCTTTCAGTAGGCTTCTAAGGGGCAGCTCCCTAAACAATAGGGCTAATCGGCTGAATCAGCTCTACAAATTGGCGTGCCCAAGATTTTCCCGTCCCAAAGAGCCTCGGCTGAAACGCGAAACGCGTGCTTGTCCGTAATCTCAACATCAAGTCAAGCCTGGGGCGGATGAGAACATATCTTGTGAAGGCGAAGCGGTACAGCTACGTTGATAATGGCTGCCAACATGCCACAGAAACGAAAGGGGCCTCCTTCCAAAAACTCATCTAATGCCCACACGAGAAAACGCATGAAGATATGGGATTCTCGGAAAATTCTCGCTGAGCCTCCAGATAAGGCTCTGAACAAGAATGGCGATCTCGATGTTGCTGCTTTCGTGAAAGCTCGCGAATATGAGATCAAGGCTATGGACAAGAGCATGAAGGATTCTCACAAACAATTGAGTACACGGGCCTTTCAGCACGTTCCACGAGAAATGAGAAGAAGGACCGCAAGTCACAATGTTAAAAAGGTACCCAAGAGGCTGAGGGTCAGGGCGGCAAGGGAGGTGGGTCCGACTACACAAGCGTCTTGGGCATGTCAAAGGTGCTGACGAGCTAATGAAAGGGTGAAGATCAAGGTGGAAAATACACCAACTGGAGCAGCTCGTCGCAAGAAGCCTACCTCCCACCAGCATCTAAGGCTAGAGAAGGCGAAGCAACTGAAAGCCAAAGGAAAGTTGAAGAAGGCACAGCGGGCGGCCGCAAAGAAGACAAAGCCAGGAGAGACCGACCTGGAGAACATGGTGCAACTCGCCCCTCGACTCCCAAAGCCGAAGAGGGACAAGCTGGTCGAGCCTCCAAAACCACCAGCTAGATTCCGGAGACGTCAGATACACAAGTCATGGCTTCCTACGCACGTCTGGCACGCAAAGAGAGCCCATATGACCGAGCCAAAATACCCGCTTTGGCGTTTTGCGATCCCCCTGTCGCCGACGAACAAGGTCTACAGAACGAGTCACAGGGCGAGTGCTTTGCGCGGATGCATTGCATGGGACATGAGCTACATGAGCATCATAGCGATAGAAGGGGTGGAAGCTAGCATACTAAGCCTCTTGCGAAGCATGGGCGTAGAAGAACAAGTATTGAGTGGGAGAGATGGCGGCAAATGGCGTCGCGGTACGAGGCATTGGGAAGGCTGGCTCATGGACCGTGACAACGAAAAACGACCAATAGCCCCTGTAAAGCTCGTGTGGTGTGCCCAAGACGAAACAGCAACGACCCAAACCGATGGCGGAGACAGACAGCAAAAAGTCAGAAGAAAGATGCTTCTTCGAATGCATCCATCAGCGTTTCTGCAAATTTGGAACGAGATGCTCAAGGTTGCGAAAATGCAGCGCCCAGTCGTTATGCTCGAAGACCTACGATTTGAGATGGGGAGCATTGAGATTATGGGGCCAGGAAGCACAGAGGCATTGCTAGCCGCGCTACATCCTGTTACCCAAGGCGAATTGCCAGCCCAGAATTCCACGAGTACAACTGAGGGTGAAGCGGCCTTAGATATCCCAGCAAAGGACGCATGGGAAGATATTGATCTACCACAACGAATCTGGTCAAAACTTGCTGGCCTGAATAACCCATCTACGCTTCCCGTGAACGCTATGTTGGGCTTCAACATCATAGACCCTCGGCTACGAGCTCCTCCAAGAACGACTCCTAAATCAAGTTCTTTTGAAGCAAATCCAGAATGTTTGCAACTCCTTGCAGAATGGCCGCCGGATCAGACACAAATGCCGGCCGACCTTTTCGATCGGAAGAAGCGACAGATCGCCGCTCGTCGTCTAGCTAGTCAAAAGTCCATCAACCGACGGAAAGGGGACGCACCAATGGGTCAGTACCCAAATGCTATACCTACAGATCCTGAGATTCCTGTTCTCTTACTCGCTTCTCGTCCCTCACCACACAGCTCTACACAGGGGTCTTGGACGCTCATGTTACCCTGGGATTGCGTCCTTCCTGTATGGTATTCATTGATGCACTATCCATTGTCCACAGGTGGTAACCCACGCTTCGGAGGCCTACTTGAAAAGCGTCAGATAGCATTCGAGCAAGGCGACCTCTGGTTTCCAGGGGCCTATCCGGGCACCAAAGCAGGCTGGAACTGGGAATTACTTGAACGAGACAAAGCCGAAAAGGAACGGGAGCGCAAACCTCCGGGGCGCCGTATAGAGTTCGACAGCACCGACCTCGGGAACGGCAGGAAGGGCGAGATAGGCAAAGGGTGGGCGTGTCACTGGGAAAGATTGGTCCTTGGCAAAGATGGCTTTGAAAAGGTCGAGGCTGCAAAGGAAGCCGCTCTCAAGGATGCAGTGGAGAAAGATGACGATCCCAAAGACCGACAGAAGCCACTGAACGAAGCGGACCCTCCACCACCGATGGAACCACCCCACAGCATCCAAAAACTACCCTTCAAATCCCTCACCAAACTCTACCCTTCCATCCCCCCCACAGCCCTCTTGCCCATCCACATCCACCTCCCAATCGGCCACATATCCCGCGCCGGGCGCATCTACCGACTTCCAACCACAAACCCCTCCCTTCTCGCCCAATGGCAAACCCTCGCCAACCCCTCCAAAAAATCCACCTCACAAAAGCGCTCTCAAAAGCCCCAAGCTCACCCACCAAAACCTCAATCCCACCGCGACCGCGCCTCCCTCCCACCACACGAACGCTCCGCAGCCCTCGCCACATCCCTACTCCAACCCCCCATGCCCGCTGATGGACCGCCAAAGCCCGGGAGCCCAGACTACCCACTCGTTCCAGACGAAACTGATCTCATCGGCTTCGTGGTGTATGGGAACTATCACCTTGGTGAAGGACGGGTGCAGGCGGTGGGGAATGTGCTCGTTCATCGGGCGTTGGGGCTTGATATTAAGGATTGTGAGAAGGGGACGGTTGGGCTGGAAGTTGGGGATGGAGAGAAGGGGAGGAGTGGGAGGGTGGGCAATGGTGGTGGGAAGGGTGGTAAAGGTGGTGGGAAGGGTGGTAAAGGTGGTGGGAAGGGGGGTGCAAAGGGGCAGATCAAGGGTAAGAGTAAGGACGTTGAGGCAGGACGGAAACATGATAATGGCTGTGATGGCGAAGCGGCAAAAGTGCCAAAAGGTGGTCTTTGCATTGTCCGTGATGCTGGACAAGGCTTTGGAAGGTTGGCGAGGTGGGAGTGGGCTACTTGATGTTTACAATGATGTCGAGAGTTGGATGTTGACATCTCCGACTTGTTTTCGTCCCTCAGAGCGCTTCATGTGTCTGGAAAATGCGGGTTTTGTGGCAAGGTATTCGGTATGGTTGGAGATCGTGCCTCCTTCGTAATGGACGTTAGCAAAGTGTAATCAGGCAGAGGAAAGTGAAGAGAGTTATGAGGCTCAAATTCGACTACACCGTCTACGAATAGTCAATATAACCAAATCCTCCCAATCGACCAGCCCTCCCCTATTCAAACCCACATCTCGACCACTACCCCATCAAAACAAATCATCCGCCTCCTCCTCCTCCATAAACCCCCCGACCCCCTCAACCCCCCTCCAATCCTCCAACTCCCCCTCCTCAAAAATCCCCTGCCTTACAAGCTCCCCCCAAAACTCGTCCCTAAATATCCAATTCAAATGCCCTCTAATCAACTCCTTAACCCACGCCCGATTCTTCTCCCCCTTCAATTGTTTGTGCAATCCCAACAGATTCTTGAAATCCCATGCCGTGACACGATAGTTGTGGTATAGCGGTTTATGGTGGATGAGATTCCCTTCTATAGAGACGAGTTTGTAGACGCTGGGGTTTCGACGGGCGGCGAAGTAGGTGGAGAGTTTGCTGAGGAAGCGTTTTGAGGGATCGGACCAGTAGCGCTAGCAGTCAGAATTAGATTTTGTCAGGGAGGGTTGGGATGGGGGTAAGCAAGAGGAGGGAAGGAGGGAGAGCCATACAAATTTCTTGTGATCTAGCCGGCGTTCGACGATTTCTTTGTGCATTGGGTGGACATTGTCCGGGAATATGAAGATGGAGTTTTCGAATGCCCAGGTTGAGCCGGTGGATTTCGAGAACAGTTTCTTGGAGTGGAGGCATCTGTCTATGCGCTCCTCATCTAAGAGGTTGGGGCGGGCAAAGGCGTAGATTATCACGGTGTCGTTGGCTAGTTCGGTGGATGCATTGATGGTTTGAACGGACGGAGAGGGATTGTTAGGGAGTATCGGCTTATATCTGGGTAGGTCAGTGGTGACCGAAGAAGATTGGAGGCAGGTGTTTGTGGGATAGAACGACGTTATGCAATGGACGTTGGGACTCACTGGAATGAAACGTTGGTGGGAATGCGATCTCCCGGCTGCAAAAGCCCTTGGTTGAGCATCTCGTCCCAGTTCAACCACGAACTGTACACGAAAATGGCGAAGATGATCCCCACTCCTACGTGAAGCAGCGTATAGAGAAAACGAGCCCCTCCGCCTAGGTCTTCTTCCTCCTCATCTTCATACACATCTAACCTATCCATCACGTTAGAGTATGAAAGCGGACTGGTGTAATGATTAGATGATATGCTTTTGCAGTGAAACGAATGTAAGTCTGTTATATGTATGACGATACGGTGTGCTAAGTTCTTAGAGATGCACTGAAGAGAGAAAGGAGAAGTAGGAAAAGAGCATGGGATACACGAAAAGTAAACAAATTTGGTTGCTCCTGCCTTATGTGTTCTGTATTAGGTCGTTGCTGGGAGCCTCTCAGCAAGGTACTTTTCCAAGTCATCTATCTCCTTGGGATCAGCCGAATGTGCAAGCCCTTTGTACGTTCTAAAATCAACGTTCCAGCCAAGTTTCTTAAGCGCATCAGCAGTTTCTGTACCCCATTTGTATTGGACCAAGGGATCAGCGTCTCCGTGACCCATGAAGATCGGTGTCCCCAAGTTGGATGCTTCGGAGGTTGCATAATCTTTGATCTTGTCATGAAGCAGTAAGTACGATGAAAGACCAAAGATGCCGCCTAATTTCGTTCCGGAAGTGATACCAGTGAATAAGGATATAGCACCACCTTGCGAGAAGCCACCTATGCTGGATGAGCAAAGAAGAGAATTTGCTGAGCATTGAGCACTGACCGATCACGATTCGCGACGAGGAGATGCCTGCGTCTACTTCTGCCTTTACAAGGGAGTTGAAATAGTCCCGAGACTTAAGGATTCCGGGCTGGTCGTGAGCTTGAGCAAGTGAGTCAAAAGTCATCTTATTATTTCGTTACACATCAGTAAGAGAAGCATGCAGTTGTATCACAAGTCGACAAGGGAATGGAGTGTACGGTGGGTCCGTCTCGGCGTACAATGTCATACCATCCTGGCATCTGCATTCCAAAGTTCTGTGTCTGTCAGCGAAATTCGAGTTCGGTGGTGTGACCACGTTGGGGATTCATGCAGCTGTTTTGCTTCGTGAAATGTGTACTTGCATTTCTAGTTGAGCAACTGAAAGTTCAATGATACGGTGCTCGAGAGGATCAATGTTCAGTAGATTGTGATTCACTTACGACTGTTATCGGTATGTTCGGAGCATTGGGAAAAATGAATTTGCATTCTGGAAACCGTCTTCGAAGTCGCCAATTTTCTACGACCGGCATCCTTCACGTTGTCAGTGGGGCATTCGCTCACTAGCAATGTCGGCTACTCGCCAGCCTGCTCCACTATCGCCTAGCCCATGAGCAAATATGACGGTCGCTGTATGTCTATGACCTGTTAAGGCAGGCACAATCAGGGGCTTTGCCATAGCCATCAATCAAAGCCGTCTTCAAATGGCTAATTTGCAGTCGTCCCCCAATATGGGCGGAGGGGATATTGGTCCGACGGAGTTACTCTCGGCTTTACCAAGGCCTCCATATGAAACGCCTCTATGATGGCGTCATGTAAGCGCTGCGCAAGCATCTTTGCTTACGGCCTATATGTCCCTCGTTCTCTTTGCTACCTCTTGAATTACATTGCCCTTTCATCTTTGATTATCACCTACGATGAAGTTACTCTCAATCCTGCCGCTTGCGGCCCTCTCCACTGCCTTTGTCATTCCTGATGATGAAGTGATGACCCAGATCAACATCGAGTCAGGTCGACCTAATTACCACATTCAGGATAGGCTCCCTTCGCAAGATGACCTCAGAGAAGCTCTCGGCGAAGCTGAGAACAGCTTTTCAAAACTGCTCAAGTCTACCAAAAGTGCCTTCGATGACGTTCTTGATACTGTTGAGGATACCACCCAGAAGGCACGAAAGTCTTGCCACAAAGCATCTTTCGACGCCAAGTCATGGCTCGACTCTAAGTCAGCAAATGTAGAGCAGAAGCTACAAAACGTGGAGAACATCAAGCATGGGCATCATCACAAGCCAAACAGGACTGTCTATGAATTGATCTCCGAGAGCAAGTACACAACGAAGTTGGCCGCTTTGATCAATGAGTATGAAGATCTTGTCCAGCTACTAAACGGCACGGCTGCCAACTACACCGTGTTTGCTCCGATTGACAAGGCTTTTGAAAAGATCCCTGATGATGCACCAAAGCCTTCAAAGGAGCAGCTCAAGAAGGTACTCCTCTACCACACTAGCGCCGAATTTTACCCGGCTGGTAGAGTGCTGGTCACGCACACCGTCCCCACCCTGTTGGTTGGTGAAGAGATTGGGGGCAAGCCCCAAAGACTGAGTACGAATATTGGCATCAAAGGTTTGACAGTCAACTTTTTCAGCCGCATTATTGCGATTGACATCGTACGTTTTCCGTCCATTAAAAGCTTCGCACGTACTAACGAATACAGTTTGGAACGAACGGCGTCATCCATGGCATCGATTCCCTCCTAATCCCACCTCCTAAGGCAGCCGATGCCATCCAGCTCTTCCCTGGGGAATTCAGTACTCTGGAGCTTGGCCTTGAGAAGACCGGTCTGTTTGAAGCGATCAATGATACATCAACCCATACCGGAGGAACCCTCTTCGCTCCGGACAATTTCGCATTCCTGAAGCTCGGGCCTAAGATTAATGCCTTCCTCTTCAGCAAATATGGTCAGAAGTATCTCAAAGCTCTTTTGAAGTATCATGTCGTGCAAGATCAGACGCTGTACTCAGACGCCTACTACAAGGCAGAGAGCAAAGGTATCAAAGACGCTGGTATTCCCAAAGGCTTCTTCCACGTATGTACCTTTGTCCTCATAAATGTCAGTGTGATAATTAATGACACATAGGTGGACCTCCCCACCTTACTCGAGGACAAGTCGTTGAGCATTGATGTTGCCCGCTACGGCCGCCTCATTAGCATCAAGATCAATGCCTTCTCCACCGTTGTTGTGGAAGATGGCATTGTCTCTGACGGTGTCATTCATGTTGTCAGCAACGTCTTAATCCCACCCAAGAAATTAGACGGTGTTCAGAAGCAATGGGAGGGTGAGGAACTCGAAGTCGAAGACCTGATCAAGAGGCTTGAGCCCCTCACAGATTCTGGCTCAGACTCGTATGAGCTGTAGTCTAGTCAGTGAAAGCCGAAGACGTTCAAGCCATGAAGATGAGGTCACGAAACCTGACGACACAGAATGTTGTACATTCGCAATTTTGGCATCAATGTAAATAAAAATACAGCCTTGACATTTTCCGAAGCCGTTTGCAATGCCTCTCAAACCCTCTCCCTAATTCTGCCCTCTTTCCTTCCACATTCTCGAACATGAGCGCAATAATCGACGCTTCAACCCCTAACCGCTTTTTCATTGTGCGACAAGATTCGGCCTGAAATCACCCTCCAGCAGTCTCCACAGCTTTTCCTTATGTTATGAAATGTTGTGGAGCTGTCTAATCGACACTTCCTCCTCAACTCCACATACTCCGATTTATCTAGCTGCGGCAGTTCATGCCGCATGAGTGACATTGACTCTACAGCTTCGCCTGGTCAGTGACTAACCCCACTTCATGCTGGCATTCTCAAATGATCGCCGTTCACGTCTGCAGCTTCCCTTATATGCGCACCAGGCTGCGCCAATCAGTCAGTCCTGGGGCCTCCAAGCCTCTTTCGACCAAGTACCATTGTCTCTCGTACGACAATTGGATTCCAGTTCTCAGTTGACGAAGTGCCAAAAGTGGCCATCCGAACATCGCCATCGTTGCGGGATCGGGGAGGGATCGCGATGGCTATATGCATGAAGCATTGCCAATCGTCTGTGGTCGACCTCAGTGGCAATTAGATCTATCGGCCCGTTAATCCCTCTCGCCCTTCCGCTCGCCGTTAATTCGCCGTCTCAGGAGTCACAATGGACATGCTTTTTCGCTTCAGCCGGACTACATTAGACCCGCATGGGGGACTGATCATGTGATATTGTAACAAAACAATTTACACTACTAGCATCGTACAAGCTCACGGTCGAGCCCGCTGTACTATCCTTGACAGTGCACCATAAAGCAGCGAGGACTTTTAGGAGGTGTGGCATGCTGTCACATTAGCATGGATGCACCAAAAAAAAAAGCTGTCTCAGTCGTTGTGTCACAAGACTGCGTGCACCTTGGATGACTCGCATAGCAATCGCAGATACCTGGTTACTCATCTCTGTAGCATGTACCACACGATACCCGTGCGGTTTGCACGGCTCGTCTCCCTTACTGCATCCTTACGTCGACATCAAAAACATTGACATCAACCGGTTCAAAAATTTTGTGGGATCTACACGGCTCCGTGTAGCCGATATGCAGCCTTCACTCAAGCTCGAATCTTCGCAACATTTGCATGAAACATCATTGGACGTGAGAGTTCCAAATTGCAGTAATGTACGTCTAACTTCAGCTATTTTTCGTTCCAAAAAGGCCGAGGCAAGCTTGGGAGCAAGGTAGTTCATGATGGTACAGGCCCTTGCTTTGCTACCATCAAGTTGCCTTCCTTGCGCTTTCCATCATTGTGCATTAGACTGATCATAGTCCTTTTCTGAAGATACGCCACCCTAACATGGGCAAGTCTGCCGCTTTTGCTTTTGCTTTCTCACACACGGGACGCCTTGCGACTGCCACATGGCAAGATGGCAGCAATAGCTTCTCCCGTGTCGAGCCGTCTTCTTGATCCTGACAATGGGTAGCCAACCAAATTGCAGCCCGACCGCCATCGCCCTACAACGGGGCGCCAGCAATTTTTTGCATGATGGAGCGCGATAAGCGACCATCACGATGTTGCATAAGCAAGGAATGCAAACCTCATGACTGTAAGGTCATACATCAAAAGCCCAGGTAAGTCTTCAGACGATAGACTAGGGTACGACTCCACTCCACAGCACCTAACAAAGTAGTTTGAAACTAGATAGTGAAACTACTTCCGAATGTTGCCAGGCTGAGCGGAAAGCGGTGTGACTTAGGTACCTTCTGGCCAATTGATTACGGGAAGCGCCAGCGACGGTCCTCGGTGCTACGGCGGAGAGTCAGGGTCTTCCAACTCAGATATCCATTTTGACGGGTGTATGTCGCAAGTTCTGAATTCTTGTGGACCTAGAGAAACAAATCAAGAGCGATCAGTGATCATCGAGCGCAAAGAGTAGAGGCTTTTGCGAGGCCCAGGGCAAGTTCCTCCGGGAAAGGGGACCACCATAAGCCTCACGAATCGCAACGCTGCGGTCTTAAAAAAGACGCCGTAACAGCTGCTAACATGCAGTTGAGATGACAATGAAGATGGAGCCATGCTAGCTTAGGCATGTCATGCAGCAGCTTGACAGATCCGTGCAACTGCCATGCAATGGACGGGTGTACTTCGGTGCCCAAAGCACTGAACGGCTCCCAACGAAGTCGAATCAGACGCCCCTCCATGACCCATTGGGCACTTTACAGCTCCAATCATTGGTCTGTACCACCCTGAATCGCGACAAGTTTAAAATGCCTAGGATAGGTTGTCAGGTGCACCTGACCTTAGCAATGAAATGAGCATGCATCGGCCAACGAGCTGAGGCTCCCGACTGTGTTAGACCTTCGCCAAAATCTTCGATCGGACCGCGCTTTTACGGACACTTGATGAACCATCTCACCCGCTTGTCTCACTCTCAAATCAAAGATCACCTACACTGTCAGCCGGGAAATGCCTTTCGATGCTAGTTTCGCTACCCCGCTGAGGCCACCATGATCTTCGGGCGCTGCAGACACTCCAACCCTCCAAAACGGCCGAAACGTTGACCGGTCGCGTTCGTGCCGAACCGTGGGCTGTTGTTACATCCAGCCCCTCGGTGCTGCAAGGTTTCGCTTTGCGCTGCCGCGTCAGCATCCTCATCCTCCCTTTTCCCGCAGTAAGCCGTTGGGCTGTTTGCACGGTCCTGCTCGACCACTTGTTATGTGGTGACAAAGATGACCAAAACTCGATATATGTCATACGTCTTACGTCGTAGATTCAACTATAATTTGTCGTTGGAGGCCGCATCGTACTCGACCTCGAAACAAGCTCACCTTGCGACGAGCTAACCCGAAGGCCTTCAGCCTACATACCACTAAACTTGCTGGCTTCACTACATGTTGAAAGATTTACCGTGCAGAGTAATGAGGATCACCTGAACCTGGAGCAGCGGCGCGAGGATCCTCGCGTGGCAGCGCAAGGTTTACAGTAGGCTAACTCACTTCCAGCCATAGATCGTCATACTTTTCGTCATTTAGCGTGCCTAAGCTCCTGAACTCACACACACCGAATCTTTGGTGTGGGTCCTGGCTGGAGAGAGCCCCTTCGGCCCAGCAGGGTGCCCCGTACTTTCATCTTCCTGGATAAATCTTGCGATCACGATCAGATGCTGCCCCTGCGGGATGGCGTGCGCTACAACAGTGCATAGACGAGACACGGAAGGATGCGCTTCATAGGTACACTGGTCATATGAGCACTCGAATGCATGGGGGTCAGAAATTCAACAGCCCCCAAGGAAAAGGAAAGAGGAGACGCTGCTTCCCACAGCCTCAGTGTCCCAAAAGAGCAGATTGCAAGAAGGTATGCCGGCCAATTACAGGCATCCCAGGGCGGGTATTGCCTCGCTGCATTAGGCCTGTGCTTCTAGCGCCGTGCCATGACTCCACGACCTTGCAGCGGGTGTGGATTCGCCAGACACGCCGCCATTTTAAGCTTGCATCATTCGCAAACATGATTCCATGGCGTTTGGCCTGGAACCCTTAGGTACATTCGAAAGGCCATGCTAGCCAGACTGTGTGAATCTTTAGGTCGGAAACAGATCAGTCCCAAGCCAGATTTAGCTGTGTGGAACAGTTGCCTGCCAGTATTGGATATTGATACTGCGCAAAGCAACGGTGACTCAGTAGAATTGCTAGCAAGAAAGGATGTACGGTAGTCATTCTGACTTTCAAGGTCATGGGTCTATCCGACTTCGGTCAACTGCCTGCCTTCGGCCCTCCGCCCATGTTTCGCTAATTTATGTGGGCAGGCAAGAAGATAAAAAAGTGTAAATCGTTGGGCTAGAAGCATAAACGTGCGCCTGAAAAGGTTCGCGGTAGCGGCGAGAGGCTCACTGAACGGATGCTCGCATGTCACACCACGGAAAGTCACCTTTGCAGCCGCAAAAATCTAAAAGTGGTCCATCTGCGATTGACGTTTCCATTTATTCTCAAACTCAACCATAAGCCATTGAAGATAGCGCAATCGGATCATCTCTGATGAAGGAAGGGATAGCGCTCAATAATGCCGAAATCAGTATCAGGATCATCTTCCCACGAGCTTTCCCGTTCTACGGCTTACCAAGCGGAGTTCAAGCTTAGACTAAGGGAAAGAGGGAGCATCCGGTTGGGAGAGCGCAAGAACCCTGAACAACAGGATGAACAAGAATTGATAGGATGGAGAAGAGAAGTATGGTAGCCAGTGAGCACGCGAAGACAGGGAGGTGGGCTTGTAGTGGACGTGCCACTCCCGTCATTGTTGCCACTTACGCCTCGTAGTTGGAGATTGGGGGGGAGGTGGACATTTTAGGTCCCAAGGACCGGCATTCCTGGTTCGTAAGAGCTAGCATGCCATCCTGGACGACAGGATCTCACTAGAGTACCGAGCTAGCTGAGGCTACCAACCAACGGAGGGCGACAGGGAGCTTGTACCGTAACGTAAGCGGGTTTCATTAGCGTAGCCCAAGGTACCTTATAACACGGGGAGGGTAAAGGAGGGAAGGGAGAAAAGGCAGCTAAATACCCGAACCCATTCAGCTGGGACCCAATTCTGAATGCTGAGCTTCTCAACACACACACACCCTAGTACCCAGCCAGTATCATACCTAATTATTTGTTACTTCTATCATTTTTTCTGCTTTTTGCTCTTGCTCCCTCCAGCAAAGGTTGTTGGCGGTCGGTTCAGGACTTTCGCCAGGCGTCGCACCTTTATAATCGCAATCCTCATCTCTAGTGTCCCCAAATCTTACTTTTTTTTCTTACCTTCTTCTCCTCCACAATAGGTCTTCCCTTCTGCCACAGGACAAGCCATTGCCATTGCAGCTGGCCACAAGACCGCAGAGACATCATCATTGCGCATCGGCTCATCTAGAGGCTCCAATCAACTTAGCTCCGAAAAATTTGACTGGCTCGCATCTTAACCAGATCTATTTTCTTCCTTCCACTTCTCGCACAACATCCGGCTGATTACATTCAACAACGCATCGGTTGACTCATCGGCAGGGGCCCAAAAAAGAAGCAACTGCATCCAGTCTCCGGTCTGCGGCCCTTCACCGCAACTTTATTTCGAGCAAAGTCTTCGACACCCGCCACAGCTCCCGGTCTCTCATCACATAATCCCATTGTGTACAACCGTGCATCGCGTCACGAGAACATGAGAGCGGTGGTGATACGATCCTAATAGCAGTACCCCGTCTCCCAAAACATACACCTTGTCGCACCAACAGCAGTCCCTCGCTCTCAATGTCCAACGATCCGAATCGACCGGGCCAGTATCCACCACCCCAGTGGGACCAACCACGACAAGGCGCATATCCAGGTGTTCCTTCTCAGCCCCCTCAAAACTACAGGGTACGTCGCGCGCGGACATTGCCGTCCATGTCACCCGGCTCGCCTTCTTACGTTTAGTGCCCTATAAATACCCGACATTGTCTGGGGCTCTGCTCCTCCCTCATCATCATCATTGTTTCCTCATGCTTACTTACATACCGCAGGCTCCCCCGCCTCCAGGATACCAGAGCAGTCCTTCCACACCAGGCGAAATGGTCACCCTACCTCCTCCCCCACACCAGGGCCAGCCTCCACACATGTACCCTCCTCCTCACGACATGTATGGTGGCTATCCTCATCACCCTCCGCCACCTCCCCATATGACCTATCCGAGCCAGCCGGCACCCAGGCAGCGCACCGCCATTGCTTGCCGCTACTGTCGCCGTCGTAAGGTAAGATCACACTGACACACTCTCTTATACGATGTTGGAAAGCACGGAAGAACTTATGGCATAGCAGATTCGCTGTTCAGGCTTTGACGCCTCGGAAGATGGTCGTTGTACCAATTGTCAACGCTTTCAGCAAGAATGTATATTTACCCCCGTATCATCCCAGGCGCAAGCATTTGTGCCCGCGCATACTGCCTATCCGCATCTACGTCAGGCAGGGGCTATGCAACCCCAACGTGGTGGAAGGGCGATATATCCGCACCAAGGTCAACCAGCCATCTACGGCGCGCACGGCCAGCCTCTAGGCCCACCTATGCACGACCCAAACTATCCCCCACCGCATCCGGGCTACGCAATGCCTCCACAGGGTTACGGACCAGCATACGATGACAGGGGGGCTCCACCTCCACAAGGGCGTCCTCAAGACAATGTGAGTCTTAAGCGTCTCCGCTCGAATGAATTTCATCCTGCCGTCCCGCCGCCACCTCAGAATGGGGAGCCTGCCAATCCCTCTTCCGAGGGCCGTCTTCCCGCAGAGCCTCCTGCAGGTGGGCAGGCTTCCACTTCAGGAGGTGGTGAAGATGCCCAAGCCCCGCCCCAAGCATACCAGTATCCCGATCCGTCTTCATTAGCTCCAGTCTCACCATCATCTTCTTCGCAGTCTTACCCTCCTGCGGGCTATCCCCATGCCGGCCAGCCATACTACCCGCAGCCACCGCCTCCGCAGCAGCAGCAGCAGCAGCAGCCTCCTCAGCAAGCTGCTACGCCACAGCAACCGCAACAAGGTCAGCCACCTCGTCGTTCGACTCCTGAGGCTGGTGGCACTCCATATTATGATGCCCGCGGCTCTGGTTCCCCGCACGGCAGCACCTCATCGGCGTCTGCCTATCAGTCTTACCCACCTCAAGGGCTACATCCGCCTCAAGTGCTGCCGCCTTCCAATGACAAGCGCACACCTCCGCCAGGTCGCCAAGGTGAAGCCAATGGAAACGGGAGTGGGGCAAGAGCTGGCATGGCTGTAAGGGATTTGCTTGGACCAGGTCAGAATCAGGACTCTGGCAATAGGTCAAGCACAGACAGGACAATGCTAAATCAGCTCAACCAGAAAATGTAAGGATATGACTGAAACTGTCAGAGGTCCCGAGAAGTTATTGGTGATTGGCCTCGTAGAAGCCGTCGTGGAAGGTACCAGAACCTTGCTGGCAAAGAAGACTGGATGTCTCACTTTCTTGACATCCTCGGCACGCGAAACTGATGGCCAAAATTTACATTATACTGGTCTGATAATCTACTGGACATTCTCGCGCTCGAATTGACACTCCTCTTACGGACTTTTCCTTTTTCCTCTTTTTCATCGCTCAGACTGCGATAGTACTGCAAATACACAAGGGCGGCAAATTCTCGTGGCATTTTCTCTCTGGTCAGCCTGGCCGGTAGGGGCGTTTCAATAGTCGGCTTTTTCCACCTTTCAGGCGATCGTTCAATAAAGGGCGTTACCCTTTCTCTTCGGCAATCAAACAGCAACACATTTTTCCTCCTAGCTTCATGTACGATCACCCGTGGTTCGGTCTCTAATTGGCGGTACACAGACAATGTTCGATTACGGTGGAGAAGCACCCAAACAACGAATACGGTGGATACCATTGAATGGAAATTAAATCCTGCTTGTTTGAATTCGAAGAAGGGGAGGCATCGGTTCCCTTGAACCCATTAATTAGCGCACATCTCCGAAGGAAACGGCGCAGGCGGTATTTGTGTTTTTGTTCACACACGGTGGTAGATTGTCTATTTTCTCACACCATAGCATAAAGCTGTTGGCAGGTAGTCTAATTAAGTGGTATTCATATGATGATCCCCCTCTGCGCTTCCCTACAGCCTCGTCACATCACCCACCTTTAAGCAGATATCCATTGATATATGAAATCCAAGGACAAGGCTGTAGTTCCTGATGTCAAGACAAAGCAAAGCGGGCAAGGACCTTTCCCTTCCGTCCGTCCGCATTATCTATCCGCAGCCCTTCGCCACAGGTACAATCTCCAGATCCCATCTGCCCTCCTTGAGCTTGTTGTATGGTATGGGCCGATCCGTTGCCATCATCCCCGACTTTTCCTCCAATGCGGGCACGGAATGGTTCCGAGAGCTCGCCGCCGTACAACAACTACAATAAACATCGTTATGCCCACTGATTGTGATTGCGTCTCATCATAACGCGTAGAGATGACTTGATTGCAGACACTTGTCTTAAGCAGTCTTGAAGATGTTCCGTTTCGTGAGTTCGTCCCATGTTGTTGACTGTGAGTGCGGAGCAAAAGCTGATTGTCAGAGTAGGCATTCAACCAGCATAAAACGCTCGATGTTGTATGTTGCCCTCCATTATTCATTCTGTGTCAAAATCTACATCACTTTCTTTCCGCCCGCTTCTCTCCCAACCTTTCTTACATATCCCTAAACACAAATGCCAACCTCACGCTTTCCTCTAGGCAAACAAACCCCCTTCACCACGCCCTCCACATTCCTCCCTTGCTTCCCAACGCCCTCTCCTACCGTTCTGATATCTGACATGATCGCTAATATGTGTGACATGAATAGATAACGCTCTTTCACCGCCCTGCCCTCCCCTCCTCTGTTCGCGCCGCTACACTCTTGAAACAACTATCCGCGCAGGCGTCTAGTACGGCTACGGAAGATCAGGCGAGTGGGCATGAGTCGCAAAATAAAGTCCAGAGATCGGTTAGTTTGCGCTGTGCTCAAGACATTATCGGGCCTCTTTCTTCCTCCATATTTTATAAGGCTGTCTCAAACCATGACGTGGAAGCACGGAGTAAAAGTCATACATGGGACGAGAAAGGAGCAGCGATGACGGAAGGTGTGGGAAGCACTAGAAATAGGTAATGGCTAACGAGCGTGTTCGGTGTAGCAATTCGAGCTCGACATCAGAGACGACAATCCCACGAGCGATCAGGTGAAGACGATTTTTGATTATTTGCCGCAGTTGACGGGGCCGGATTTGGTGGAGGGCGCGAAGGATAAGGCGGATGCGGCGAGAATGGTGGGTGGAGGGAAGGGGTTCAAGGTGCCTGTTGTGAGTTGATTCTTTCATTGCTGGGTTTGCGACTTTGACAATGGGGGAGCGTAAGTGGCGTGGGGCGCATTTGTCTTGAGGGTTCGTGTGTAGTATGAGAGATGGAGGCAATATAGATCTCGAGGCAGGCGGCACGATGTTCTGGGATGGGAAAGGATTGGTCTCGGTCAACCGGCTAATTGGCTTCTGGACAGATTGTCGACTGGAACAATGGACGTGCTGGTAAGTGCGAGCACCGAATGTATGGGCAAGGGTGATGCTGATATGGATCAGTGGTTGGTGACAATGAGAGCGAGATATTGAAGATGATTGGGAAGTTGCCCAAAGAGACGAACGTGTAACATATTCATCGAGATGAAGGAACGCATTGGTGAGATGGTTTGTTGGATGTCTTTACCCAGAAGTATGAAAGCTGACTTGACTGCAAGTTTGATTTACTAGATAAGATGGTCTAATCGCAGGCTCAAAGCAGTAAGCCTGTCAGGAAGACCGTTCGAAAGATCTGAGACATGGCAACAGACTGCAAGAATCAAGAAGCATTTACCTGCGTCTTGTCATTGCTGTGAAGCTCGCGTTATGTACAATGATACCTCAAACGCTGCTTTCTTAGCAAACACGCTTAAATGAGAATTGCAATCTGAACGAACTTTCTGACTGTCGCACGAAGGCATGAGTTCCTGGGAGGATTAGCAAGGATGTATCCGAACCTTGCAATCCTCACTGAGAGCAATAGAAGGGCCGGCTGTACCAGGAGGGATTGCTCTGATGGCAGGGAGATTCTGACGCACGACTTGGTACAACGATCCAATCACCTTCCTGTCAAACATTGTCCTACTGTCGCGTTGTGCAAGTGTTCAGTTGTACTAGCATCAACGAATGATGGCGCGTGAGCCCCGCAGCGGTGGTGATGAGTTGAGGGGGAGAGTGTCAAAAGAGTGAATCGCGCCTTCCTCTGATTTGGCAACACAAAACAAACCACCGCCTCCTTCACCCACCAAGCACCAGAAATCTCCACTCTCTCCATTTCATATGTCTGACTAGTGAGCTTTGCTCGTGTTTGCTATGTGACGGAGATTGCTTGATCCGTCTGCTGTTCTGACGCTCGCATTCAAGTGGCAAACACCATTGCCAGTCATGGCTCCAGCTGCGCCAGCGCCCACCGCACTGGCTTATCCAGGAGCGTCGATTTTGCCAGCAGACATGCCCCAAGAGATCCAAATAGAACACCACCCTCAGAACGGCCAATTACTGGGTGAACATCAAGGACTTGCATTGTTCTCCACGAATGGACGACAGCGTCCCAAACGTGACAACTATTTAGGGCAACCAAGGCAAATTCGATCGGATCGACAAGATGCCATTGTTACGATGGCAGCAGCCCTGCGTGAAAAATTCCCGGAGCACTCTATCAGTATCCACATGAAAGACAACAAGGACCCCCTGTTCACCCAGAAGTATTTCGATAATTTTGACATCCATTACTACAGTCCATTATTTCTTTTCGATCTATTGACATACATCGCTACAACGAACGCGGCATCACGAGCTGAGAGGGTAGCTGATGTGGAGAAGCTTGCACGCTGGTGGATCGATGCCTATCCAGAAGCATTTAGCCTCTTCGAGGCTGATCATCAGTGGTTCCACCTCTTTCCAGCTGAGCACCATTTCGTTGAGCAGTATGGCTTCCCCATGCTTTACGACGCATGGTGGAGGATTGCAGAGATCAAAGAGGAGAGAAGTAGGTATCCAGCCTCTGTGAATTGCATTCAGCTAACTCATATCAAATAGCAAACGCTGAGACGCCTCGTTACCTGCAGCCTACAGCCACCGGTGTCAGACCAGTTCTCAATGAGGCCACAAATCAATACAAGCCAACCTCTAGCGAGATCATCGTACCACCCACTCGACCTAGACGTGTGTCAGGTCCTCAATCTCTTCAACGCGATGCAGTTCCCCGAGCGCCGTACCAGACCTCGTCGAGCTCTCTAACAGCCACGGGTTACGGGACAATTCCAACAAGGATGTCCTCAAGGAGTCCATTATCGCCTGTCCCAGGTCCGGTAGCACCCACACAAGGCAATCAAAGTCAGCGTTTTGTGACAAACCCATACCCCAGCGCTTTTGGCAGTGGACACTCACCGGTGTTCGCTCAAGTCCCTGGTGTATCGTCTGTCGCTCTCCCAGGTCCTATTTATGAGTATCGTTGGGGTCAGCCAACGCGGGAAACCTATTATCTTCCGCGACGCAGCACACACAATCTAAGCGATTCGATATGTGAGACTGATGGTCCTCTATATGGACAGCCCCGGGTCATCAATAAGGCCCTACGTCAACCTGATCGGCGCTTAAGTTCCGGCTACTCAAAGTATTTGCCATCAAGCTCAAGTAAAACTTACCGTAACAACCAAAACCGTAGATCCTCGACCTCTGACTCCGGCACGTCTATGGGTTATCTGCCTCCGCAGCGTCCGAATCGCAACGCATCCTTTAGTCAAGGGGCAGGTCACTTTCAAGGCTATGACTCTAGCGGTATCGAAAACATTCGAAACGTAGACTATGCCCAACGCTCGCTAGCAGTGGCGCCTAGGATGCCGACTCACCCTCAGAATACTGTTATAACACGCCCCGATCCATACCACATGGCCAATATCGTTGAGGAGAGAGGACGTACGGCATATAGTAGTGGCAGATTCGCACCATCGCAGGTCAATAACATGCTAAAGAATGGCACAGAGGAAGCGCAGCAGCGACAGAAAAAATGGAATTCCAAAATATCGCCGAGCAAGTCGCTTCGTTTGCAGATACCTGGTGACACTTTACGTCATGGCCAAGACGGTGAAGACGCTCATACTTCGAGGCATAAGCTCTGGCTTGGCTCATTACCTCCGGATATGCAACGAGAAGAGCTTAATAGCCTGCTGAAAGGCCTTAAAGGGTTCAGACATGTGACAGAACCTCGCGTCAGCAAAACCCAAGAAGGACGTTATAATTGGGTCTTCGCAGAGTAAGTCGAACCTATTCTCCTAAACTCTTATTCACCCTTAGACATTTGCCTGATGCCTTGGACAACGCATCTTTGATGATATGCGTCGACTGACTATCCTTGAAGTTTTGAGAACGAGGCGTGCAGAGACTTAGCCCTACCGAAATTCAAGGAAGTGGGCGCATTGGGAGGTTATAGCATAACCGCGAGCTTACCTATTCCGAGAAACACATACAAGTCCAATAATCGTCCCACACAGGATAGGCCATACTATAACATCGAGTCTTATCAGCAGTCTTCTACAGATGCGGCGCTCGTTATTGAAGAGACAAAGACGACACAACACCTACCGAAAGAGCAGGTGCAGGATAGCACTACCATCTCGCAAGGTACTAAACAGGCGCAATCCAATGATAAAGGAAGCAGTGCCCCAGTAGAGGTTGATAAAGCTGCCTCCCATTTGGCAAATGGTCTTGAGAAAGAGAGAAATATAGCGGGGCACCCCAAAGTGCCAGATTACATCACAAATGTGCCAGAAACTTTAGAAGACGCTGATCCAGCTGCCGACGCAAGCTCTTCTGGAAAGGCAACCACACAAAACTCGGCTGGCGATGTGCAGCCAATTTACCCAACAAACCTTACGGCACAGAAGGTGAAGAGCAAGAAGTCAGCCAAGCGAGCTAGAAACAAGCCATCGAAGGAAGGCAGCCCTCAGCCAAAGCCCAAAGGTGAAGCCACTGATCTAAATGGAACTATGAAAGTCAGTGAAGAGTCTGCGTCAAAGGACAAAGCTAAGCATGTCGACCTTGCGGCAGACTTTCCACCGCTTTCACAGGCTGCCAAAGTGTCACAAAAAGTGAAAGAAGGGAAGTCTGACGCCACTCCTGCAACGGCTCCGCTGAAGTCTGAATCAATCAGCAAATCCTTTGCGCAAATTGCCAGTCAACACAAGGAAGCTAAAGCTCCAATATTAGCAGAGAAGACAGAAACGCCGCAGCCCCAAGGCAAGAAATCTTCAGAGGCTGCACAGCCAATGGCTACTCAAGACGTAGACTACAACAACCCAACCACAGAAAAGTTGGAAAAAGCACCGAATGCAGCGCTACAAAAGACCAAAGATCCTTCTAAGCCTATTGATGAGCCGAAAAGTGATTTGAAAGAGACGGAGTCTACGGAGAAAAAAGAAATTTCACCCTCACAAACAGTCACTCCCAAACGAACAGCGTCAGGTAGTACACCAGTGCGGCCCGTCGTACCACTAGAGAAACATTCTGCCGCCTCTTCTAAAGCGACAACTTCTGCTATGGACCGTGATGTGGGCAGCTCAATGGATACTGTGAAGAGCTCGTCGCCGAGTCGTGGCGTGCCAACTGCGCCAACCACGTTTGCACAATCACCCAATGACAACGTGGGTCAAAATCAGTCGTCGTCGATTCCTGCTGAGGCTATCCCCCATGCTGATACCGGCATCAATGCCGACGTACTTCGGTCTCGTCTAGAAAATGCAACATGTCCAGTAAAGCCAGAAAAGATGGCTGCCACAGACGTGAGAAGTGATAGTGTGATCGATCCAACCGCTAAGCGTCACAGTCCGCGATCGCCTGATGAGTCGTCAGTCAAGGTTTTAGAGCCAATCGACTCGATAATCGAATCCATGCCGCCCCAAACACCTCCCAAAGGGCCTGAACGATTGGAGGATCGGGAGACAAACAGCGCCGATCATGGCACGCCGGTCTCTTCTGCAGCAGCAGGACCAATTTCGACCCACAAAAAGAAGAATCGATCTCGACTTGTGACACCTGTTAAGAAATCCTTCTCAGCTGCTGAAAAGGCCGACGAAGTGAGCGCTAACCCATCATCGCCTGTCACGTCTCCAAGTGAAGCGATAGTGAAGAGCAATTATCCCAGTGTAACGGTATGATAGCCCACTCTTTGTTTATGATACAGCACATTCTCCACATAGAGCTAATTCAAGACAGAAAAACCTTGTTACCGTCTTATCCCACTCAGAAATGTCAGCACTGCAGAGAACGTCTGGTACTGACATCATCGAAGAAGGCAGATCAGCGACAGAACAGGATGATGAACAAAAGAAGCCAAATCTTCGACAAACCGATCAAGCCGTCAGCCAGCAATCAGAAGCACTTTTGTTGTGTCAGCGAAAAGAGCGCGTAGAATCATGTAGTGAGCAGATGTCCCTCGCTCAGCGCGTTGCTCGTAGTACAACTTGGACTACGATTAAGGAAACAATGAGCATTGGTGATTTTCGAGTCCAAAAGCATATCCCCACGACACTGCGCATGGTGTACAAGCTTCAAAAGGTTAAGCTTCTGACGCATGACCATCCGGAAACTGCCAACCACGCTCTAAAATTGCTCAAAGAGTGTCCACTGCAGCAAGTGAAGAATCTCCATCAGGCTGTCAACCTCAGAGCCATTGTCAATTGGAACGTAACGAATATGGATTGGATCGACCAATTGCCGGCCAACATTGTTTTTGATAAAGAAATGTCTCAAGATATCTTCGAGCATACCAAAATCCTTGAGAATAGGCTGTCCAAATTCTGGGAATTCTGGAGTTGGGCGCATCAGAGAGGAATCAATCCTGTGTTGATTTCGTCCTCCAATTTGTTCGACGCAGCGTGGGATCTGCTAAAAGATGGTCCTCACCCGATTCGAACGAACAAACGGTATACCAATGTACAGCAGAACGAAGAGTTGATAACCTGGATTATCAATGCCCTCTGTTTTATTGATCAACGAAAAGAAGAAAAGCTATGGCCTGAAGATGGGTTTCTGCCGGCTGATGTTCGCTTGCAGGACAATCCAAGCGTAAAAGCTCCGATATCGCAGCAACCATACGATTCATCGTATCCTATACTAATGATTCTTCCTTTGAATCGGTCTATGAGGGCCCAGGAGTCAGGAACCCGCAACAACAAACATGTACCTACAACCTCACTTGATGCTAATGATCCAATTGAATCACAACTCAAACAAATCGTGCTTACCGCCAAGGGAGAACAGCTAGATGAAGCTAGCGAATTAAAGAGACGGATAGCTGTTGATTACGCTCGAGCTGCTCGTCAGGCTGATCAGGCCAAAGCAAGCGTTAAACCCAAGACCGATGCTCAGCCTGTGGCTGTGGCTGCGGCAGAGCAGGCAGAAACGAAGTCTAAATCCAAAAAGAAGCGAAAAGCGTCGAAAAAATGTAATGACCTCAGCACGGTTGCTCAGTACAAGGGAGTACAAAGTGGTGAGTCTTCGTCAATACAGCAATTGGAAGGGCAGAATACAGGCAACTCCAGCTCTGACGAGACCTTGAAAAACTCACCACCGCAAAAATTCAAGTCTTCCCCTGCTGCCCTTGTGGAGACCGAAGCCCACAATGAACAGCAGGAGCTCGGTACCCTCAATGAATTTATTAAGAAGTGGGCAGCAGAAAACGAAGAGGCCATAGAACCGAACGCGTCATATCTTGAAGCGGTTGCTAGATTGGGTCGCGTCATAGGGGCCAGTACAATTCAAGAGCATCGAGACCAACTCAATGCTATAGTTGAAAAGCTTCACAATGCAAAGACACGGGCTGAGTATGCGCTCATCGAAAAAGATATACCGAGCGTTCTGAGCAAAATTCCCGGATTCGAAATGCCGGAGAAGGAAGCACTACCGGAATACGGAGCCGCGCTGTTAGGTACTCCAGATCCACCCCCCACGATGAACACCATGCTAGAGACAATGGCACAAGCGCAGGGAACGACCATGAGTGAGGTGTCTCACGAGACAATGGTGTCCTGGAAAGGGGCCATTCTGACAAATCTGGTAGACAATGGATACGAATTATCAGAAAACATGGACATCGTTTGGCGGCCAGTCAATCACCAGTACCAAGAAAAGAACATCGATGACTTCATCTATTCCAGCTCGAAAACGAAACAGCAGGAAAAGGTCAAAGACAGCAACCCTGCCTTGCAGCCTTGGGACCCCGAATGTATCGAAAAGTGGACCGTTTGGGGCATCGTGAATAAAGACAAAGTGGGAGAGATGATCAAAGCCCGTGTCGAAGCTGACCGAAAGTATGAGGAGGTCATCCAGAAGTGGCAGGACGATTTGCTCAAACGGCATTCTGGGGAAGTTGTACCAGATACCTCGACTTTGACTGCCGATATGCTACAGCCATCTGCTGGAAATGCGGCAGGGAAAGGAAAGGCTGGCACGAGGGACGTCTGGCGCGTTCCTAGTGGGGAAGCTGTCTGGGGCGCCGGCGCCGGCGGCGGTGGTGGTGGTGGAAGTGCTGAGAAAGCAGGCAGTGCTACTGGCAACGCTGGTGAGAAGGGGGAGAATAGCGGAAGTACGAATGTCAAGGCGCCGAAGAAGGGGAAGGGGAAGGGCAAGAAAGGAAAGGTGGGAAATGAGTGGTTTTCCAAGAGGACTGGCGCGCGTGGAAAGCTGGGAGGGAAGGGGTTGGCACGAGACGGAGAGTAGTGTGAGCGAGTGGGCGGTGCATGAGTCGAGGTGAAGCTGTATGCTGGGGCATGCAAGCTTCTTGAGGTGGCGAGAAGGTGTTAGGTCAAGAGCAGCCGTTTTGTTGATGGGACGCCTGCTTTGGAAAGGGGGTTGGAGAGATGGCACGGTTGGGCAGGTGGCGTCGTTGGAGCCTGGTGCGAGGAAGTGAGAAAGAATGATGATGTGACGGGATCTGGTGGCTGCATGTTTTAATTTCGGTAGCAGATATGCTGGAGTTGATGGATGCTCTTTTTCTATAAGTATAATATCAATGACAAAGTTTGTGAAGTTCATTTCATTTGCATTGCATGTAGAAGGAGAAGCTAGACTTTATTATTCATTACGCCCGCCGCTCCTGCTATTCTTTTGCTCGCTTGCATCCATCTATCTGTCGTGAGAAGCATTACATCCCTGCATCATGCCATTGCCATCCCTACACCCGTACGCGTAACATCATTGCCGAAAGGATAAGGGGAAAAGAGAAAGTCTGCCTGCAGTAAGAGAAAGAAACGTAAGAAATGAAAACCTCTGAAAGTGTTCACAGTTTGCACTAGACAAGCAAGAAACATAAAGGCCAGATCCCTGAATTTGGAGAAGAAGGCGATGTCGGGAGGGAAGGAATGTCGAACAGGCGCAACTTAGAAGATCGTTCCAAAGGAACCGTCGGTTGCTACGGCTTTGCGAGGACTTCCTGGCGCTTTTTGCGTGCCCGGTTCGACTTGGGGTTTGCGGTGTCTGTTCACGATGTCATTGTCAGTAAATGTGAAGGCTGGAAGTTGAAGGCGGGAGAGATGGAAACCTGGGAAAGAAGGGGGGAAAGGGAAGGGCGGTCCATACCTGAAAGTAAACCCGACGAAAAGACTCTTCCCCATCTTATCGTCTCGATCGGCCATTTGCTCCAATGCCGCTTGCTTCTCGTGCACCTCCTTGTACTTCGCCATGTCGGCCTCATTACTGAAGTCGTCGAAGTAGCCTGCGTCTGTCTCGCCTTCCAGCTCAGGCACAAATGGCGCCCTCTGCTCCCGCAGTTTCGGCCACTCCACTTCGGCGAAGTACACGTGCTTGTAAATCTCGGTGATATTCTTGAAGCGATGCTTTTTGGAGGAGATGCACCGTTCGATGAGGTCCCAAGTGCGGGGAGAGAGGAAGTAGTTTGGATCTTCGAATTTGGGCTTGTGGAGGACCTCTGGCCAGTTTTTGAGGTTTGTCCATGTTTCGTCCACAGTGGACCCGGCGAAGGGTGGGTAGCCGGCTAATGCTTCGTAGAGCATGCAACCTAGGGACCAGTAGTCGACTGTGAAATCGTACTTTTCGCCGCGCAGGACTTCGGGGGCCATATAGTCGGGCGAGCCGACTATGGATTTCGCGTAGTTGACCTCGCGGTCGCGCAGGTGACGGTATCCTTCGCGTCGCTCGGCTGCGCTACGGGAAGACATGCCAAAGGGTGCGGATCCCTCGCCTACTTTCTCTAGCTTGATGCGCATAGATTCGAACTTCTGCGGCGAGAGCATCCCGGCTGCGAGGCCGAAGTCTGTGAGTTTGACGTGGCCGGTTGCGTCAATGAGGAAGTTCTCGGGTTTGAGGTCACGATGGATGTAGCCGAGTTGGTGGAGGGCGTCGATACAGCAGAACATCTCGGCGATGTAGAAGCGGGCGTGGCGGTTGTGGAGAACACCGGTGTTGTTGAGAAGGGTGCGAAAGTCGCCTCCTGGAACGTATTCCTGATGATTTTGTCAGCTGTAGTGCTGCATTATTGGAATAGATCTGACAGACCATTGCAAGATAAATGCTCTTCTCATCTTGGAAGGCATATAGTAGTTTGACGAGCCACTCGCTCTTTGCAGCCGTCAAGATATCTCTTTCAGTTAATATATGCCTGACCTCGTCTAGCTTGAACAGTAATTTCTTGCTCATCACTTTCAATGCGCAAACCTCTCTGGTATCCTTCTTGGCAGCTAGATAGACCTGGCCATAGCCTCCTTGACCGACCTGTGTGAGCGTCTGGAAATCTCCATGCTTGAGTCTGGTTCGTCGCTTGCGCAAGTTGGCTCGCTCTCGACCCAAGTATTTGTTCTTTGCTGTTTGATACTCCGCTTCATTTGTCCCCGGCGGGAGAGGATACTGTTGGTGGAACATGTTTTGACGGCTTTGGCGATGATGGACATAGTTGAGGAGATCGAAGTAGTAGTCAAGGAAGTCTGGCAGATGTAAGCTTCATACTGGTTCCTTAAAGATTTTCCATACAAAGTTGAGTAACGTTCGCCAGCCGCTTAACCTTTGGCTGTTGGCATTTCTCCAACTCTTCTGGCGTCAAGCCACGAGGCGGCTGGTACCTCGATCGCGTCCCGGAATCTTCTCGGGTCTGATACAATTCTTGACGTGAGAGTGCTGCTGGAGTAGGTGTACCAGGTTTGGGAGACCTAAAACCTGGTGGTGTGTTCTCTTTCCCTGACTTCTTCAATGGACTTCCTGGGCCAAGGCTCTGCTCCGGATAGACATCCCCTATGTTCTCATTGAACGCCTGTTTCCCAGCCTTGTTGGGCGAATGGGGAGCGAGTTGTTGCCTTGCTTTTGTTGGACTGCTGCCACCCAGCTGCATGGCGCTGTCGAAATCATTGGGCAGCTCAGTCGCTCCCGGAGGCATTCTGCTCTTGCTTGGACTCCCTTGTGGGGTCGCATATGGGGATGTAAATCCAGCACCGGTGGGAGTATGCGGGCCATGGTCGTAGATCTCGTTGCCAGCGCGAGTGTGTAGTAGAGGAGGAGGCATAGGTAGGGAGAAATCAGGTTTGATCTTGGATGGCGATGCTGAAGGAGTACTCGCAGCCATGTTGACAGATATCAATTGGCTTCCACTGTACAATGGTAGGGTTGTGGAATCCGTCGTAGCTGGCGAATTGACCACACAGGCGTGACAGTAGAGTACACACACTCAGCTACCAAAGCTCTTGCAATGTCATCGTAATACAACAACCAAGTTGTGTAGACTTCGCCCGTGGAAGTGTCATATGCAAGTAATGCGGTAGCTTGACGCCATTTAGCGGCGGATGGGAGATCCAAAATGTAAATTTTGCCGGTTGACGGGTGAACGCCATGCCAAGCCGCGCTAGCAGTCTTCAAGATATCTCCCCTTTTCCTTTGTCTTTCAATCTTTAGATCCACTCTATCTTGTTCAAATCATCAATGCTCAATTGATACAGTCTGCCTGTTATAGATATGCATGTTGCCCTGATTATTGAGTGGTGCCTTGAGCTTGTCTTGTTGCCTCTAGCAGCCTGAGTTGGCTATCAAGTGGAGTCCCTAGAACAAAAAGACTTGACTCCTCGCCTTGCATGATATGTTTACCATTCATCCAAACACTTATGACTGTGTGAGCCGAATGACTGTACTCTCTTTGCATATGAGACAAGGCATACTCAACCTTGTTGACACATTCGGCTAGATGCTTCACGGAATACTTTCGCAATGGCTGACAAAGTGCTTCTTCATGTCTGCTGGCTTCATTAAGGTCATTGACGTTCCCCATTCTCCAGCTTTAATTTTCTTCGGATAGATAGGAAAACAGTGGAATGAATTTGAAGGTTTCCTAACCTGTAAGCTCCCGCCGTCATCCTCTGATGGCGAAGATACCCCTCTTAGCGCGTCACGTTCTATCTTTTAGCTCTCTACCGCGACAGGGCCATCCTTCTCATATCTTCGTTCATTACTTCGATCTGTTGGTTCGTTATACATCTGCTGCGCTTGAATTTCTCGTCTTTGTTTTACGTGTTGTGAGGAGCTGTCTGTGGAAAGGCTGCAATAGTCATGTTCTACAGCCATGAGAGTAGGTGACTGAGAAGACCTTGTCAAATTGAGAGGACTGACGTGATTTTCAGTCCTTACTTCCCGAAGAAGCGGCCTTGCCACAGTATGGTCAGTACCACAGACTCTAGTCTTCAATGCCACCTTTATTAAGTCTGGTCAGGCTTGCTGCAACTTTGGGATCTACGTCCAGTCTGAAGAAGCTCAATCGGAAGGCCATATTTGATGTCAATGTACCAAAAACCTGCGACATAATCATTCATCCAGAAGCGCCTATGGCCCTGAGACTGCAAAGCAATCTGCTGTGGGTGGCACCGCCCAGTACTATCGGCACTACTCATCTACTCTAGCTATGGCGTCTCTCGTATCTACTCTCAGCAGAGTAGCTACGTACTATCCGATGCACAGATCGCCCAAGCCAATATGCGGACTTTGCTAAAAGCCGTACGGACATCAGAGCTTGACCCGAAAGCTGGCAAAGCACGGTGAGTAAATCGCCAGGCCAGAAACGAACCATTGCTGACATCGATAGCCCGGAACAACTGATGCTTGAGGACGATCCAGCATTCACACCCGAGATGAACTTTCCAGACCTTGACCTTGACTTCTCAGCGCTCGACCTCTCAACCGACAGGTCCTCCCACCGCTCCAGCATTCTTTCACCACATTCACACAGAACAAGCTTATCTAGTCAATCTGCAGCTGAAGAGTCAATGCAGGGACTGGTCCTGCCTTCCTCAGGCTCAGCAGGCATTGGCGGCTTCCAGCTTCCTAGCGAACATGGAAGCTCTGTGCAGCGAAGGGAAAGACTGGCTCGACTGCTCGAAGATGACGGCGACGTGTTCAACATCGATCCTGGCTTCAGCATTGATGCCGAAGGCAATCTCATCGAGGAAGTGGATGGTGAACCTGCCGCCGAAAGTGTGCCAGTAAGAATCAGAAGTGATGCCGCCTTCAGCGAACAAGTGAGGCCACGGGGTGAGGCTAGAGGAGAGCGAGATCAAGCCGAAGTAAGTCGTTGATTAGCAGTGAAGTGAGAGGTCAGCCAACCAACTTGCAAGGAAATCCCAATGAATCTGGATTTTGAGATGCCGCACTTCGACGATGAGCAGCTGATCCTCCCGGATGCTGAGCCTTTCCCACCAATGGCCCTTGACCAAGCGGGGCGCCCTGATCAGCAACGCTCTTCGACTCGAGGTAGAGAAGACGAGGACTACTCCGAGACGGCTGAAGCTCCCATCCGCCGTCGTCCGAGGAAGCCACGCCCCTTACCCCTAGACGAAAGAATGGAACTTCGCAATGCCGATCTGGCCGGCTGGAAAGATAACTATGCAGCCAATATGCTCGAGGCTTCTCGCGCTAAGCAGCAACATCAAGCTCTATCCCTCGCAAAGAAGAATGCTGCACAATGGGTCGCAGGTCTCGGTATTGCTGGCGTTGGCGCTCCAGTTGGCACTTCGAGTCTGAAAGGCCCGCTTGAGGACTTTGCTGGTGACGCTCTACTGGACAAGCTGCTTGGACCAGTAGCCGTCATTATTGGACGCAAGCGCCGGCGTAGCGATCTGAGTGAGGATGGAAAAGACAGCGAGACCCAGCGTAGGCGGATGCGTGAAACTCAAGGAGAATTCGGCTTGGGAGACGATGGGATCATTCTTCAAGACGATGATCTCGCTCTCCAGGCCAGTGATGTGTGTCTTCCAACCTTGTACAACAAGTTCCCGCACTTAGATGTCGTCTCAACTAATCTATCTTATCACAGGGAACAGAAATAGGCCGCCACGCACCCACGCCTTTAGCAGACGACCCAACCTTCCCCTGGAACACCACAGCCTCAGCCCTCCGATCTCGCCACGGCTCATCCATACCACTTAGCCACCACCCCGGCAGTCTCGCGGGCATTCCCTTCAGCGCCGCAGGTGCTCCCTTACCCCAACCACCCCTACCACCCCGCCGCGGCAGCCGTATCCCTACGGCCTCCCCCCTAGTAGGCCGAGGAACCCACCGCTTCAGCAGCCTCGAACTCCCCGGCGAAGAACCCGAACCCGGCTTCCCTTCCTCCTCCGCAATCGCAGGTCTAGCCGGCGACGAATACGACGACTTCCAAATGCACGGCCCAGCCGCCGCTGTGGGCACCCAGACGCAGGCGCAGAGCCAGTGGCTGAGAGACACTCTGGACCGCGAGGCCGGGAATTTCCTGGAGTTTGTGAGAGAGTCGACGATGGCTAGGGAGGGTGCGGTGGGTGAGGAAGATGAGTTAGCGGCGGAGCCGAGGGAAGGGGGTTGGGGTGGTAGGGTTATTGAGTTCGAGGAGCTACTTCCGCCTGGGATGCATAGTACTGTTGTTGCGGCGCAGGCGTTGCATCATGTTCTGGCGTTGGCGACGGCGGGGAAGTTGGAGGTGGAGCAGGTGGAGGCGTTTGGGGCTATTAGTATGAGTGTCGTAAGAGGAGGAGGTGGTAGTGATACTGGCGGTGGAGAAGAGATTGAGGTGGGTGCTTGAGAATTGCTTTTCGTCCGTGAGCGCCGTGAAGATGGTGGTGGGAGCGCTGGAAAAGGGAAGGCCATCATTCGCTGGAATTATTTGGCTGCGCATTTAGCTTGAAAAGAGCGGATTGAGATCTGAAGGAACTTGCTGGACAGAGGGGAGACTGCACTATCGGAGCAACATCCTTTGCTTTCTTTTGCTGAAGATATGGCTCGAGGAGATGGAGACGAGAGACAAGGTTTTGCTATCTATTTGCTGCATTTGAGCGCGGAAAAGATACCCCTTTGTTGCTATGTACTTTGGCTCATCTTCATATACATTCACAAATTGAGACTTTGCCCTTTGAGAGCGTCGGATGTGGACGCTTTGGCGGGTTTATGAGCCTTTCGACCAGTGGCGGAGAGGCTTGAGTGTTGCTGTTGATGCAAAGCCGTGTCTGGGATTGAACTGATACTCGGAACCACGTTGGTATTGTAGGTTCGCAGTTCATGGTTTACTGCCGGGATCGGCTCGTCGTGAGTCCATGTTAAGCGTAAAGCGTTCAGGATCCACGAGTCACCCTGCGCATTTGACTTGCTCGCATCGTGTAGGAGATGGGTAGTTCAATCATGTAATATGCCGCAATGTCGCCTGACGATCCCAATCCGTAATGACTGTTCAGTTGCACGGCCATGACGTTGGCTTGACTGCAACCCAGATCCAAGATTCCAGGCGTGCTGCTAATGAGGCCGGTCTTCTAGCATCTTCTGGCCTTCCTCCACCTTATCAAGTATCCTGTTCACAAATCCTCCAGCACATCTTCCTCTCCTACAGCAGTCGGAACAGGCGGCACAAACCCCTCCTCTCCCACCAACCGCGCCTTCTCCACCTCCGCCTCCGTCACGCTTTCCCACTCATCCAAATCCAACCATCCAATTGCTGCGCGATCTCCAAAGCCACCGAACCAATACACGCCCGTCACCACGATCCGCGCCCACCAACTCTCATGAATATCATTGCCAGGCGTCCAGATAACCTCCTTATGCCTCTCCAAGAAACACTCTTGGATCTTGTACTCCTCGACCTCCTGATCTGGGACGCGCTCTATGTAACCCTGTAAGGAGAAACGAGGCATATTCGCAGGAGAATAGAGGAACGGGTCAGATGATGGTTGGTGATTTGGTGGTGGGACCCAGCGCAGGGAGAGGGAGACGTTCGAGCCGTGTTTGCTGTTCAGATAGGGCGTGGCGATGGAGATTGCGAGGAGGGTCGGGTTTGAGAGGCGAGGTGGGCATGTCGCGTAGTATTCCATTAGGCCGATTGGGGAGCCTTGAATGTCTGGGGGAGGAGGGTTGCGCGGTCGATTGAGGTTGTAGGGGTCGTGATTGAGAGCATTTTGGTAGGAAGATGGTTCGAAGACAGTGGAGAGGGTGGCGAGAGTGGAGAGGTTGAGCATGCGTCGCGCGAGGACGGTGGATTCGTAGAGGGTGGGGATTCTGTAGGTTTGTTGTGGGTGAGTATGTGGGATGGGCTGCTGTTGTGGGGAGATAGTATGAGTGGGGGAAAGTAGGAGAGATAGAATAGATAGGAGGAGGGTAGATGGCAGCATAGTGATAATGAGTGAAGTATTCAAGCAGCACCAAAGGCGACAGTGGAAAAGAATGAGCGGGATGAAGAGAAATTGTACTGCTCGTGATGCAATTGATAGAGATCCAGGCCTCGACCGTTAACGGGAGGACGGAAGATTTCTTACGCCAGCGACATCCCACGGGCTTCTTTGGTGCGAAGGCATTGGCAATGACGGTGATACGCATGTCATTGGTACATTGACGAGACTCAGAATGAAGGCTTTCGGGTTCACGTTGAACAATCTTGATTCATCTACAAAGTAAAAGCGATTGCTTACAGAAAACGGCGACGACCACAGCACTAGAGATATGTTCGGTCTTGGCAAGTGGCTGACTAACAAAAAGCTCGCTAGTTCGCTCCTCCGCACTATCAACGATCGTGACTCTACTCCGAGCAGCTTCGTCTATTCCATCACTGCGATACCCAGATCATCCTCTATGTAAGCCTCTCACCTCTCTTGATCCCTGATGTAGCGAACAATCTCGCTCCATCCTGAGAACAAACAGCTGAAGCTGACCCTCTCGCCACAGAGCCTTCAGAAACTACAATTAAAGCACCGCAATCATGGGGAAAGTCCAGTACGTCCGCGGTCCACCTTCCTCCTCCTCTTCCTATCCTTCTATGACTCCTACTTCCTTGCCTGTGCCCATCCATGAGCACGACTGACATAATACCGCAGCGGCTCCCTCGCTCGTGCTGGAAAAGTGAAATCGCAGACGCCTAAAGTCGAACCTCAAGAGAAGAGTTCGTCATTCATCTCCATTATTCATACCTCTCACTACGGGTCTTAACGAGAAAACAGAGAAGACGCCAAAGGGCCGAGCTAAGAAGAGAATCACATATACGAGGAGATTCGTCAATGTTACTATGACCGGGGGCAAGAGGAAGGTTAGTCACATCCTTTTCCTTTACGGTGACAGATGCTTTTGGGGTGGTCATGCCTGTTTCGTCACACGAAAGGTCTCAGAAGGCTTGGTGTGGGCAAAGAGAAAGCGAAGAGAGTGTACTCTCTGGCCCCTTATTTCTGATGTCCTCTTTGAGCGAAGAGGAAATATGAGGCTTGAGCTGTGTCACCACCATCTCCTCCTCCCCTTACACTCCTTACCTCACCACTCTCTTCAAGACAAGCCACTCCCTCACTACACAAAAACTCTGAGTGAATGCGCTGGCAATCATGCACCTCCTTTCAAAAGTCACTATTATGGAACAAATCGCTAACATCTCCCGTCTCACCCCCAGATGAACCCCAACCCCACCTCATAATCCAAAACACTACATCGGGGAAAAGGGAAGAAAGAGGGGGAGGGAAGGGGGAACAGCCGAGCGGACGGGCCTCCATCATTGTCACTCCAACTGTCAATACTGTTCCAGAACCATGGTGTGGGAACACTGGATGATGTGGGGGCTGAGAACGGTTCCAGATGGTGAGGGGGGTTCGGGAACGGGACGTGGTCGTTGCTATTTATATTTCTCTGGTGCATTGGTGGTCTGTCGTTAGGCGGGCAGTGGGAAGGTTGTGGATGAAGTCGGTGGTGGCACAGCAGATAGTGGTTGAAACATGGGATTCAAATGCTAAACGATAAGCTTGTACATTTGTGGCCTTGTCCGAGGAGGCTTGAAATCATTATTGATGCCATTTGTGTTCACATGCATGTGTGCTCTTGTATGAGGACTGTTATTGTGGAAAATGCTATTGTTACATGTGCTGCGCATTCGATGGCTTTCTTTGAAGGCCATTAACATCTAACATTACACAGGTTTCCTTTCTCCTTTGATACTGCTGGTGAAAGTGCTGGTGCTGGTACTAATACGCTTTGATTCAGATGACGCTCATACATATCCATTGCTCCCCTTATCTGCATAAATCATCCCCAACATCTTTTTGGTACAGAATCGTAACAAAGTATTCAAAATAAAGCTAGTGTACAAGAGAAACATAAATAGAAAAATTGGAAACGAAGTAGAAAAATAATGTAATGCCCACACATGCCCGCAGGTGCTCGTAAGTGCTCGTAATCGCTGTGGACGGAGGCGGTCATCGGTGAAGATAGGCAGCGCACATTCAAACAGCTCCAATGGCTATTCCTGTGTGACCAGCACGTGCCAGAGTGGGATCGCTGCTCTGCATTGGCCTGGGGTTGACAAGTATCATGCGCGAACGTGTGGGATGTTGTGCGATCATCGGAGACTTGATCATGTAGACACATCGAAGAACAAAGAGGATTTCCGTTGCATTCAGGTCATGAATCGTAAAATGAGACACTCCGAGAACATGGTTGTCGAATTCCCAGGTGCGAGGCTGTCTTGCGTGTTGGCAGTGACTTGACTGGCTGAAAAAGGTGAAGCGATGATGTTGGGTTCTGCAGCAGAAGCGAACCCTCTGCAGGACAGCTGCTGTCTCATACGAAGATCGGCTGGCGATCACAGGTCGATTGAACTAGTCCAATATGAAGGGTGACGAGGAGTTGAAACATATCCAAAGACGACTTGACCAGGCCAACCAGCTCAGACCAAATTGTTGACCGCCATTGTGATAGTGGGTGTCTTCGATGATAGCTTGCTTTGACTGATTGTATCACCATCTCGTAAGCCCATCTCGGATCGAGCTGACCCTTGTCGTGCGCATGTACCTTTGTACCTCTATGCGCCGGGAACCACCAGCCTTGCGGGTAGAAAAAGATGGTCAAACGCCCTTGACGCAAGCTAAAAACATAGCTGCTTTTTTTCGCTGTTTTGCAGACTGCTTGTCCAACGCCACTGTAGGTTTCCCTAATGCCCAAATGATGATGCTTTGCCATGACTCGCGCCCCGCTCTATCTTCTTGGAACTCCGTTTCGCGCTATATTTGGCCATCCAACAGCTCTTGTTTCCATATGCGGGTGAATCTTGACACGCTTGGCGGACGATTGCGAACATTGGAATGTTGCAAAATCTCCATGATCGGGTAATCCGGCGGACTGATAACAAATCTTCCCTGCGTCCTGCGCATCATTGGTGATCGCCGTCCAAATAGACAATGGCTGGCTGCTCGCCGTATCGGGGTGGTACATCCTCCTCTTGCACTTCCTCCAGACCCGGTTTGGAGTACCAATTGCTGTAGTCTGTAGGCTTAGTCACTGCACTATTGGGTAGAGTATTCCAACCCGAGGGCACGCCCCAGTGGTCAGGTGGGCTCGAGACTGGAGCAGACATAGGCGTCAGACTCGATTCTGAGATTGATGTATGCGACGAGTTTGGTGCGCTTGTCATCAGTGATGGCGGATGCATATCTGAAGGTGGTCTTCGAATATCCAAATTTAGAGGTTGAGGATGGTAGGAGCTTCTTTGATAGCCAGATTGATATTCATCCACTATTCCTAAAGACGTAGACCTTGCAGGGGCAGACCATGTTGAATCGTTCCTTGCGGGCGCGAAGGAAGTGATGCTGTGTCTAGAGTCCAAGGGCAACGAAGTCACGGGTGTCGACAAATGGGGCGAATATGCAGGTGTTAGAGGGGAATCAGTGTGCCTACCCCAGTACGATTGCGATGTGTCTCCGGGGGAAGAGTTCCCCGCAGACATCGATCCTGCGTCAGGGAAAGGAGAATGCCACTGACCAGGCTGTTGTGGTGGTTGATTAAAGTCGAAAGACCCTCTGTGATCTACTGGTGCTGTGCACATATTAGATGTTTGCTATTCATTTGGTTGGGGAAAGACTGCCTTACCGCGACTCATGGGAGATACAACACCTGTACTCCAAGCAGCTGTTGATTGATGATAGCCTTGGCTGGTGATTGGGATGTTTTGAAAGGGATTCAGATGATCATGAGGATCTACCATGTGAGGCCCGGAAAGGGCCGGTGATGAGTGTGCTGAATGAGAACCTCTCCTGTCCACTTTGGTCTGCGGTCTTTGACGCCTCTCAATCGGAGGCTGCTGGTCAACTGGAAAGAAATTGCACTCCTTCTTGAGGCGAATGCAATTTGCGCAGCGATTATGCGGATCATCAGGTGCAGCTAGACATCTGATCTTGCGCCGACGGCAGTGACCTTCACGGCAATGTCAGTAACGCATAGAAAATGATTTCAAGGAATACATACTGCATGCGATTGACGTCCTGTGATAGCCAAGCTTGTTTCTTCGTTTCTCAGCCAGGGATCCACCGTCGCCTTGCTGCTGACTTCGCATGTTCGATGTCGACGAAGAACGCTTAAGAGCAGAAGTACTCTTCCGTCGCTTCCTTTGAGAAAGGATCTCCGAATTCATAAGGGGGACCATGTGGGGTGGTGGTAATGGTAGTGAATGTGCGTGTGAATACGGACCGTGCTCAATAGAAGGGGCGACGCTTGACATATCGAGAGGTGGAGTCATTAGAGATTGAGGAATAAAACAAACATCCGTAGGTTGGTCAAAGGCATGGGACATGACGGGAGACTTTATGTAGGCTTCCTTTTCGGTCGGGTCAAAACCTTGGCCAGTGGTCAATCCAGTCCCTGAGGAGGGCCGAGTCCGATATCGAAGTTTCACCCACAAGGCTTTCCCCGCAGCCATGGAAGAGAGCAATCGAAGGGTCGACTTAGCTTGCGCCTTCAGTTCATCTGCTGCAGGACGGGTTTCACTTGCACTGCCCTATCTTCTAGATCCCGGCAGGATGTTTCTAAATGGGGCGTCTGTCGGAATCGATAGTGCTGAAGCAACCCTAGACGGGACGTGTTACAGATTCAAAAGGCCTGAGAACCTGAGGAGAAGTAAAGAGGTGAAGAAAGACTTTAAACAGTTGATGACAATTGCCAGGCCCAAAGTTTCGACAGTCTGCGAGCTAAGGGGTTTAAGGGTGACTATGATTCCAGCGGCGGAGGCGCACGACTGTCGTGATTCAGGCGCTCCTGCACCAGCGCAGGAACCTGCTGGGAGCAGGGGAGGAATCTTCCGACTGGTCTGATAGCGCTCTTCTTGGGACTATTGAAGGATAATAGTGGATGCGAAGCTGACTTGATGACTGTGGATGTGAGTCTAGGGATGGATGATCCTTTGTTATTAGCTGAAAGATGTACACTCGCGTCTATCAGTCAGTGATGGTTCGTGGGAGCCATGTGCGAGACAGGTTGGTATCCATGCATGATTCAGTACCAAACAAAGGACGGTGAAAGTATGTAGAGAGTTTGAGTCCGAGCATCTGTAAAGGAAAGAGTAATGTCAATCACTGTTTCAATATGCAGCTACAGAGAAACCGCGTCAGAGACAGGATGATTTGAGATTTGAGAGATGTTTAGCATGCATGCATAGTCCATTGGCAAGGTTAGGACCATCCGGGATGGTGGGAAACTTGAGAAAGAGACCAACGACAGTGTTTGCTAGCTGCCGCCACACAGCAATCAGCAGACAAGAAAGCCACAAAGGACCGGGGTGCAGATCCTACGAATGCAACGTTGGCCACTGCTCGCTTGATTTCCCTGTTGCTAATCCTCGAAGGGGAAGATGGAAAAGTCTTAGGACGTGGGTGGAGACATGGATCGGACGTAAGACCGGTAATCTTTCACGCGCTAACACCATGGAGCTCCTTTACCATACGCATAGTGTATTTTTGGGGAACTTGGGGAACTGCAGTCTTTCCAGATTGCGACTGCAGCTAACGTTTGTTGATCGCCCTTCCCATTACTCTATGTAGTGATATATCCTTCTCATGGTGTCACAAAGATGATAAGCACCTCTCGCACAATATCACGTTTGCCCACGTGGAGAACTCAAAGCTTGTTCTCCACTGATACGACGAAGAAGGCCTTCCCAGCTGAGGTTCGCAAATTCAAGGATCCGCTCTTATGCGGCACAGATTGGTCGGTCCGGCGCAAAAGTAAGCAAAGATGGAGGCTCAAAGGCCCTAGAGCGACCTGGAGAAACCCCAGCTTTGGGCGTCTGTTTTAGGGCTGATTGCTGTGCCATTGCGGTCGGTGGACGGGGTCGGGGCCATCGGAGAATTTTGCCATTTGTCCATTTGGGAATTATCATTCCTACAGCTGCTGCACCACCAACGCCAACTGCTCATCATCATCTTATTAATCTTGATGGTCAGATTCACGTGTTCTCACGTTCTTCCTATGTTTTCGCCTGTTTGGACCATTACCAGTCGACCAAGACAACCTTGGATCCTTCTCAGGACATGCTTTTTCACGCTTTCAAAACGCGAGATTGGTATCGGTAACGAACCACCTGGACCTATGACTAGATCGTTTATTTCTAGCTTTACCAGAGATGGATTTCCGAGGCTTGGCCGATCGGCCCCTGCCACGTTCTTGCACGTGAAATGATCAACAGATCGCCATCTTGTTAGGAAAACACCAGAAGCGTGGTTTCCACAACTTTGAATACTTGGTAGCTTTGGGTAGATGCGAACGGTGCTGCAAGGCACGCCGCTAGAGAAAGCAGACCCGCAAAGCTGCCACGTTGCTGGCTTTCCGGAGGAGTATTTGGACAAACAGAAAAATCCCCTCGACCGTTGGGCAACGATTAGATTACTTAGCTTCCACTCTACGCGCTTTTGGTTCTGTGCGTGATTGGTGCGCAATTGTTGCTACAACGAGTAGCAAATGCTAATCTTCGAGCTCTCCCGGCGTCCTCCACGCATAAACTCCGGTGGGCTACATCTGGGCATACCTCTCGATCTGGTCACTCGACGCCTTCAAATTTTGGAGGCGTAAGAGATGCTGCAGCCAGCGTGAGCTTCATATTGTGGACTCTGTCAATCCTGACAGCCTAGCAGTAGCCTTATCCGAGGTCTTTCGTCTTTCGTCGTCACTTTCCCAAAGAGATCTTGCGAAAGCGTAATGCTGCCGGCACAAGCGTGAAAGCGGATCGTCAAGCGGCGCTGCTGATCAACGCTGATCTCCATCATCGTGGAACTTTTGTGGAAGGTCCGTAGAATGTTTTGGGGCTCTCTCCATCCTGAGATGTGCGCTTATGCAGCCTGTCACACAAGTTCCAGCACGACTTCGGTGCTGACTCGTGCTCCTTCAGGCAATCGAGTCAAAGGCAGGATCTGCCAGAATAGGGGAACCAAAGTCTGTCCCTGGAGTAGATGTAGTTCCCCTGGCTTCCAAGGACTACGGTGTTGAAAGCTTCCAGCATCCCAGCGCTCTGGAGACGTTGAGAGACTTACAGCGCTCCCTGTTTCCCCGCTTCCGCTGCCGACATGGCAGGCTATCTTGCGGCAGGCCAGAACTGTGACCCACCTTGGCATTGATGTGGCGTGGCCTGCTGCTCAAAATGGGTCCTTGGATGATATTTTGGATCGGTCACTCAAATTTCCATTACTGCTAAGCCATACACCCGTCTAGTAAAGTAAATCCCACGTTATGGAAGCTGACTTCGATCCTACAATCCTAAGGATATTTAGCAAAGTAATCGCATTCCAATGTGCGCCTCGGCTGACGCGAGTTGACTGCACATGATCAATCAGCAAAGCACCTGTGTCCTCGCTTAGCCAGGCGAGAATACGCTTGATGCCATTACACGTGGCTAGAAAATTACTGTATTATACCCGTCTTTGACAGTGCCATATTTTCCACGTGCGATATCTTCCGGTGGTCGTGCGCGGTCATTGCTTCAATCGCGACTGTACCTTATTGGCTCATGGTGGAAAACGCGCAATAATTTGTTGAGATCTGATACGAGACTCCAGTACAGAACCTAAGCACGGTGCCCTGTGATCAGCCCCGGAAACCCATATCAGGAATAAACATCGATGCTCCAGATGCTTGCTGGACTCGCGATTTGTTTGAGATGGTGCATCGTGAAACGTCGCTGAAGTCATCATTTTGGACTGAATACTGTTTGAATGTCATTGAAGCGCGTGTAGCCTCCCCTCCTGCTAAAGCAAGCTTACTTGCAAATTCATGCAAGCTTGTTGGCTCGATGCCGTCCCCGGATACACCTGCTCATTGCATCTCTCGAGTCTGGGGCAAAACAACCCCCACATGAAATCCTCGAATGCAATGAGCTTACATCTTTAGTGCTTCCCCATGACATTGCTTGACTGTCCCATTGGCTGATGTACTAGATCCTTCTGGGGCCGACTGTAAGTGAGACTCCATGTCGCATGTCGCTTATATAGAATTCTCCGAAGACTGATCTTTCAGGAACGCATTAACCAACAATAGACCTGAAACAACGATCGGAGACCAGGCTACTGTGGCTAATGATCCTTTCACTATCACTAACGCTACACAGCAGTAACCTTGTTCTAGCACCTTCTAGCCAGCATCATCGAACGATTGTTCGTTGCCACCACTGTTCCAGCCTTAGCCCTCCAATTACGCATTTAACGTTCTGACCATTGATGACAACCTCGCATAGGTGCGCAGATCTCCGAAAAGGTTACGCACAGCTTGTCAACCCTAGACATCGGGCAAGCCTCCGTAAGGCAATACAACAAAGTATCTGCGTGAATAACCAAGCATTTCGTCCAAGGGCGAAGAAACACTGCCCCAATTGAAGATGCAAGGCCTTATACCCGTCTGAGTTTCGTCAAACGTTGGTGTTGGTAACACATTGTACATACAAGAGTATGGTGCATTAAGTACTGACCCTGAATCATCCATTCCCGGCGCAGTCACCCGATCAGTCAACAACCGATGCCATGCGCTGCCCCGCGTCCCTGACTCGCTCAGAGTTTCCGGATTTCCTCATCAGATACGAATCCTCAACTTCGCGTTTCTGCATCTATCATTCCAGATGTCATACCATCGAAGTCTACAAGTGCAGCGGAACAACTCCATCAGCGATTGCAATTCACCATACGGCCGTTGCAACATGTCCCGTGTTGACGCAACAATCACCTGCAGCAACCCTGCCTAGTCCTTGCACGGGATCGTAGAAGCAACATGCTTCGAAGTGATGGGAACGAAATGTGTTTGACTTCAAGCTCAGGTCCATCTCGTTGACCTGAAGTGGAAATACGACCTAGAGTCTCTCACTGCCACCGCACGAGCCTGTTGATGTCCTTGAGACATCATGTATGATTATGTCTTCCGAATCGAAGCGTATCAGGAATGCAGCTGTCAAACAACCAAAGCCGAGTGTTTGCCGAGGCTTGAGTCTGTCACTCCCACGTCTGTTGCTTGAGCAAGAATTTTCTCTATCATTTGTTCACCTTGAAGAATGCATGTTCCTACTAAATGTACAAAATTCCCCGCCTTGCACGATTGCGATCCGCGACTGAAGGCCTTCCCGCACAAGTGCGGCTAGACCATGACTGTCCACTCTTGCTAGCTTCAATCTTGCCAACTTCAACACGTTCCAACTTACTGTATGCGTCACGAAATGAGACGTCACAGCATCTAAGTACCTTTGTGGCTTCGGAATCTCTTGTGTGGACGTTAGCGTTGGCAACCTTCGTCGGAAGATGGAGGTATTGTCATCAATTTCAGAAGCCCACTTAGCTGCAGGAGACCCTAGAGGCCGGAGGTCATACCTGTAACAGCTACATGTCCCAGCATGCTTCAAGCTCGGCATTCGAAACGGCAAGGCCCTCCACACCTTCAATAACATCATCGTTACGTGTGGTCAATTTCGACGGGCAAGAAGTTCGTAGGCTGTGTTGAGACAGCATATTTGCGAAAAGTGTGCTGAACATCGCACTTCCATACCTCTGCGAAGGCAGACTGCAATACGCCTACTTCGCTCTGTGCAATATGCGGTTTCGGTTACTTTCAACTGTTCATGTATCCCCTTGTCGTATGCGTGGTCGCATACGACAAGGCTTTTTGAGTGTGAACTTGAATGGGTATGTGTATCAACCATGTTATTATTTTCGCCATTGCAAAGTCATCTTACTCTCTCGCTTCCTGCTACTTTTCGCTGTTATTGGCACCCGAAAATGAGTCCACCAGATACAGCGCAGTGCAAATGCTCGTACAAAGTCTTCATCAAAGTCCACTCCAAAGGCCGCCGCAGTTCAAATGACCGTACGCAATCAATTAGCCCAAACGTCACAACGGCGGCGTCGTTCGTCTGCGAGCGCCATGAATCGTGTGCTGGTATCAAGACAGCTCGTGTTCGTCTCCCACTTATTCGCACAAGTATCCTCGTTACTCGAAGTCTAAAAAGGAGCTCCCACCCAGAGGAACAATGAGGGAAAGGCCCTATCAAAGCATAGCAGATGGCGTGTAGAGATGGCACTCCATTCAAGGCAAGGTCTCTAATAAACAAAAACCACGATGACCATCCGCTTTGCCAATGAGGCCGAGCCTGCCGAACGCGGAATTTGAATTCTATAAAATAGCATTGGAAGCAACACGTTGGAAGAACAGACCAGAGACTGCCGACCAGAGCATTAGCGACAGAACGAAACACCAGAAAGCTTTTCAATGATACATCAATGGCATTGACAATGTCGCTTGAGAAATCTGGGTAGTGCACAAGCTGGTAAAATTTCAAGAGAAAGATTTCATACCCTACATTAAGCATCAATCGGACAATACAACGACATAGAACTCTGTTTTCTCATCCTCGATTGATGTGAGGCCTGCCTAATCCTCTGAAGCGCGCCTGTCTCTCCTCATTTTTCTGCCGGCTTTCAAAGACCTTTGTCAAGCGGTCTCAGCCAGACTTTCAATTACTTTGGAAGCCGGAATATAATCTTTTCAGTATCACAACATGATGCTCTGCCGTTCTTAGTCCAAGACTTCTTCCACTTATTTTTCTAGCACCATTTGTCGCATACCATTTCTTGAACAACAATAACATGGCATTTTCGGTTCCTTTTTTACTTTCCGTCGCAGATGGTAAGATCTTACAGCCTCAAGCCTCTGCTAACCAGAACGAGGTCTATGATGCAACACTGGGTTCACATTGACTACAGAAAATCTCCACACGCTCACCAAGCCCACCGTACCCATCTGCTATTCTTCCTCCTTCGCTACGGACTCTCGCCTCTTCAAAGATTCACGAAGTGCATGGCCACCTTTCATCTCCAGACCTAGATATCATGTGCGCAGCTGTGCAGCGTTCACAAAACAATGTAAAATCATGAACGCTTCAATGGAACAGTGAAAGATACACTACCTAGATCACAGTCTGGTCACAGCAGCCAAATGTGAACACTTGCGGTGCATTCACAACGAAAGACATGAATGGGTCTACGACTCGAGCCACTTCACAATCAACTGTTAAATATCCAACCACCTACATCGACTTATTGTTCTCTGCCACATTCCAGCTATTCACCCAGAATCACATCATTACCTTCGATAAAAGCCAATATTTGGCTAGGTCCGCTGTTAGCTCTACGCATATTTGAAGCATCCACTCTGAAGTACGACCATACACAAAGTATATCTTCCGATCACTCTTGAACAGTCTGCAAGCGACAAAATCGACATGGTTCTGTGTCTTGTAAATCCACTATGTTCTCAGAGCCTCCAGTGCAAGAAAAGGGGGAGATTAGTAACACGACTCGGCACTCTAATTGGCTCGTTTTTTTCTTGGCGCCAGCATCAAAATCTTGAATGTTGCATTCACCATTCAGCATTCATCATGTCTCATTACTTACATCCACCTTTGCATTCACAGACTCGCGCTTCATCTTAGTATCATTGAACGCAGAGTATTTGATGATCCAGCCCACCACTTCACTCTGAGCGCTGCATATGATTCAAGCCCCCTGTTCTTCCTTCATTCGTTCCACCTTCTGTTCCTTCCTTGCACATTCTCTTGAGCAAGTATATCAACAACCTACATGGCATCAGGTTTGATCTTTCAGTGCTCGCCATACGCTCTTTGTCTCTAAATATATACTGCATGATATACTTCGAATCCCACTCATGTGTCCCCACTCTAGGTAAAAACATCTCAAGCATTCTTTTGTACCTAAAAGATTTTTGACATGCGTTCTTTAGACCGTGCTAGACAACATGAACTTTCAACTTCTTCTCCTCACACGTATGCTTTCTCTTACCATTCCACACGATGTCACTCTCATGACGAGAAAGCCTTACATGGTGGTAACGTGCCTGCCGCTGCCTCCGGCCCTGGGACACATCGTCATCTTCTACCAAGTTAATGGCAGATCAAACTGGACTGTCGTTTGCTTGCTTGATCTTTGATCTTCGATATCTGTATTGTTGCTCCAAATTGCTTGACGCGTCTCCTTCTCCAAATGCTATCATTCTATTGATGTTTGAAGCCTGCTCTACGACTACCCCAAAAGTATATGCGTCTTGTTCAAGAGAGTCACATAGTGTTTCAGGGCTCCTTAGAGTCTTGGTGCAAGCTCAAATCTATCTCCCGATCTGATCTTTCAGGAGCGTGGTATTATATTATGCCCGCGGTCTTTCAAAGCAGCAACGTCTCGGGTAAAGTGTCGGCGCATTGTACATCCGTGAGCATCCTATTCGTGGGACTGGATCCTTTTCTGAAAATATGAGACCTACTTGACTGAAGAGTGGCGAACAAGCCCGAAATGAAATGCTATAGAGCATGCAAAGGACTAAAGGGGAGGCATAATACTTAGGCCATGTCATCTTTGCGTCAAGGTATTCCTCGATTGACTTTGTGCAACTGAAAAGGAGAGCAAGATCATTGTGCTTGCACAATAAAACACATTGCAGAGTCCTTCACAAGCCGGAGAGGCGCACACATCACCCTTACAAGTGGGTACAGCAGGTCACCTTCGCTCACATCGCTATATTGCGACTGCATATGGAGTGATAGAAAAGCCACAACGAAACCATCGAACGCGATAATCCAACACACTCTGCCTTGAAAAGCTGCTACAGTAGCAGTCAACGGACTTTGACGATGATCTACCGGGCAGTCGTCGACACACACAAAGGATATTCTCACCACTGGAGCTCGACCACTTTGTGCTTTGGTTGGAAAAGTGCGAGGCACCACTATCCATGATCCGAGACAAGCCAAAGCCTGGTCCGTTGCGCAGAGCTCACGGAAGAGACCAAAGACTTCAGTCCAGAGAAGCAGCATTTCTAGATGCAGTCATAGCACCAAGACTTTGTCTCTAGGTTTATCAAGGCGAATCGGAGTACACAGCATGATACCAGTACATGGATGTACGGCAAATGGAGGAGTCTTGGCAAGTTGGATCTTGACGAAGAGGATTGGGTTTGTGGACCAGCTTGAATGATCTACCTCGCATTCGCGGGAGGCATAGAAGGCACTTTTGGCGAGCATTTCAGGCAGTACCTATGCATCAATCTTCACCGGCCTTTTGAATCTGTCGATGTTCTGTGTCGAACTTTGGAACTACAGACCTCAATGTTCAAGCATCCCAAGTGCTAAAGCACAGCAAGCTATAAGTACCACCGTCAAGTCACATGTCTTTATCAGCCCACTACTACCGCCTACAAACCGTGACTATCTTGTTTTTGAGTCAAAAGGTCTTCTCAGGGAATGATGAAAGCTATCCTGCTATTGCTTTATGTAGAGAAGGGTGAGGCACTTGGGTGGTACATGCAACCGGGTGTGAGGTCCGTGAGTGCCCATTTGAGCCGTTTAGAGGATCACGCTCTTAGCCGATTTCTTCACTGATACTTATCAAAAGAATGGAAGCTGAGCACTTCCACAAAACACATACAGAGATACACATGTAAAGTCTTCTGATCGGGAACCAGAGGAACTCTGCGCCTTTAAACGACCCTGAGTTCCCTTTTGCCTCAAAGCATCTCAAAAACCTGATCGTCTGCGTCCGGCTGCGAGCATTAGTTTTGTGCATTTGGTACCAACCACAGACTAAATTCCCTCTTTCTTCTCAAAGCATCAAAGACTTGATTGTCTGCGACCGGCTGCGAGCATTGGGTCACGTACGTTTGGTTCCAACCATAGGCCAATGACATGTTTCCCTGGTTGCGAACATTCCCACATCGCCCCCGACCATCAGAGATTCTTGAGCGGCCATTTGAACAGACAAGGACACTAGCTGGCGGCTTGAGAGCTTCAACAAGTTTAAGGAATCAGGACAACAGGTGGCATATTGGAAGAAGCACCGATTAAGCACCAGGCTCGGTAACAATTGACTGGAGCTCCCACTCAGACACAAGAGGTACCACGCTGGGAGACTCTACGACGGAGTCGCGGAAAGGCAGAATCCTTGTTCCACTGCAATGTCAAACCTACACTTTCCAAGCGTTCGATCCTAGAGTACCACGATGGATGCAGACAAAGTCTGAATATTTCAGCTCTAGAAAGATGATCAGACCTTCACCTGACGACGGAGCTGACACCCGATGTTGCCCACCTTTTTTCGAAAAGTATGATTTTATTTGGCTGCCATTCATGGCGAACGCTACTACTGCGACTGATCAAGTTGCACAAGAACCATCTGTTGACAACATTGGTCCCGATTGAACGGTGGTCCAACAAAGACAAGTCCACCACCTACAAAGAAGTCATCTTGTTAGCCGACACCATCACAGGACAGCAACAACGCATCTTGTGCAGATGGGGAGACTGGCGGATTGCTTACTATGACGTCTGATTAGAGGAGTTGATGATCTCAAAAGGGAACATCAGTCTTCAAGAGCCTAGAAAGAAGTTCGACAGAAATGTACACCGTCAAAATGTGTAACCTGTGGTACACCAATACTGTCTATCAAAAGGCTGAGCTAGCAGCTCACAGCCATCAAGCTGTTACTCATTACGACGACGTCGTCTTCATCTGCGCCTTATATCATCCGCCAGAGTTGAAAAGATAGCTGAGGCCAGGTTCGGAGATTCCCCTTCCTTCGATCCTCCATATCTGTGTTTGCTATATGGCCATGAAGGAGGCGTCGGAGAGAGTTGTTTGATGCAATCCACAATGCTCTGAACAACGGCGCAGATGGTGAGATGAGAAGATTGCAGCGAGTACAGCGATAGCTCACATCCTCCGATCCGAAGGAAGCGTACATGACTAATGCTTCGGGATCGAGTCTCCTGATCGGGAGGACCGCATGAGACATAGCCCATTGCTGACGGGACACCAAGCAACTACCTTCGCTATTATGGAAATTCGAATGAGTCTGGCACGATGTGGATGCTTATCGACCATAATGTTGCGATCGAATACTGCTTGGTAGACCTATCAGTTGTATATAACCAAGCCACTCTGAGGTTCTGACAACCGAAGGGTGTGTACTCGTGGTCTTGAGTGAGCTGTACACGAAAGTCCTCGATGTCTGTTTTGCGGGTCTTAGAAATCACTGGCTGAACTCATGATTTCTGCTCACGACGATGGTCCAATTCTTTGACACAGGCTCCGGACCTCGTTTGAGCTCGAGTGTTACGGTCTTATCACTGTATGTTTTGGATGAGCTTGGACTGTCGTAGCTTAGGCTGCCCGCTTAGGCGCCGGAAAGCTGGAAATGCTGTCAGTCTTACAGACTCAAACCTTCATATTTCACAGTGGACGTGAAGGACTTAGTTCCCGTTTATACAGATCATCTTGGAAACCCGTTTCGGTCTTGATCAGCCTTGATGAGGCCAACTAGCATGCCGAAGCGGATCAGAGGCCGCACTCAACTCAACCTCCTTCATCACACCACCGTACCGTGACTGAACATTTGCAAAGACCCTCTACAATAGCTCTACTGGCTTGGAATGCGATGGATTACTCTGGTCGAAGTTCGCTCTTCAGGGCAACTTACCCCTAAAACGATTCATCGCTTGCAGGAAGGACCTCTAGATTCTTTCCCCCAATTCATCGGTGGTTTACACGCGGAAGAGTCTCCTAATGGCTCTGATAAGTCAATTCCTTGCAAAGAAGGTGATTTACCACCATTGAGAGGTATCATTAAGTGCATGATAGGACACGCTGACCTTGTGTTTCCGGTTCCCCACTACAATTTTAGATCACTTGGATGGATTCTCAACGCTGCGAGGCCCCTAGGCTTCCCTTACGCAAGGATGCCTTTTATAGCAGAAGATGAAGACGAAGGTTAGCAAGATCGCTCGTGAAAGCTTCTCTAAAACGGCTGCAGCCTATCTCTACGAGGGTAGCCGATACTCAATACCTTTCCTTGGGCCCTACAGTATCGTGCTTGACTCTAAGAAGGAGTGGCCGACAATTTCTCAAGGCATCCCACGATGTCGGCTTTCTCTGCAAATACTACAGATCTAGGACCTGGGTACCCATCATGGGCTGAAAGAGTAAGCTGCGGTAGGCACTTGCGACTTCGGGCTCATCTCAAAGCCTCTGTGATCTCGTTCATTCGAACCTAGCTTCTTTCTTGCTCGCTTATCGAAGTGAAAGCAGACGAGTGTTTAAAAAGCAAGTACACTGGCTCTGCGCTGGGATCGATCGCACGTGCTGAAGAGATCATGAAACGGAGCACATGCTGTCAGTCCATTGCGTTCTGCGAGCTTGTCTTTTTTTTGAGTCACTCCGAACAAGTCTTTGTCTTAATAATTTATAATGTCTCTCTTATTGGTTCTTGCAACCCTGAGACGCTAAGCTCGTGACAGAAAGCATTCACCCGTCTTCTAACCGTGCGTGTAGTTTGATAAATCGTGCCAGGTGGGCAAAACTTTGACAGAAGAGGGAGCTGCAAGCGATGTGGAGAACAGAAGGGACCTTAATCCACAGACTCTGCAGAGAAACTGTCAAAATTCAAAATGACGGACAACGAAGAAAGTGCACTTCTTGCCTGAAAGATACTCTTCCAGCATTCTATTGACGCCCAGTGCACAGGAGCATTTCGGTAGCGTTGGTGCCGATAAGGACGTGAGAGTCTGGAGTGTGGAGAGATGCTGAATCATGATCCCCATTGTCGGTGGCTATGTGCTTACATTATACCGAAAAAACTTTGGTTTTGATGTTTAGGTTTGTGGGGGACCTGTTTTCCGTCCGCCCCACCTGGACCGGTAGCTGATGATGTACGCTTACTACAGTAACTCGTTGAGTCCTGTTGCAATGATCCTTTCAAAGCTGGAGGGAACTGTCATGGAGCTGGGTATGTATTGTTGTCCAGTGTCTTTGAAGGAACTGGAACTGGCTCTATGGTTGCACACGCCTGAGGATCTTATCAAGGTCCGATCATTAGTATCACTTGATATCAAGCAAACTGAGGTGACGAAGTCGCTACAAGGCCCCTGGAGACATCTCGGCCTCGTTGCCCAAAAGCGATATCTCAATAGTAGCTTGGAACAGACGTATGCCGGATCTCGTGCTGACATTTGCAACAGAAGTCTCTCTTACGCAGTAACCTCACTGAGGAAGTCCTCATCGATAGAGATAAGTTATCAAGATGCTGTCTGCTTACAACTAGCATGCCCGGATGATTTCAATGACGACTGGTGACACGGGAGTTTGCAGCAGCAACGACAACAACAGTGCTAGGAGAAGTAGCAGCACCAGGTGCAGTCGCCGTTGTTATGAATGCGGTGTTTACGGACACGAAGCAGCTCAAGACCCACAGACGCACTGCTTCGTATTTCTCGTGCTCTTTTTGCTCATTGAAGCAAATCCTCGACGGGACAAATTTGCATGCGGTCTTGGGCTTTTAGACCTTGGTACATGCTAAAAGCTGCCGTATAGGTAGTACGTGCCACCCGAAATCGTTTATGGTATAACGGCCTCCTTTTAGTTTTGTTGAAAATGATACACAGACATTATCCCCCACCCAAGATTCTTACCTTGAAACTTTGTTCAAACTGACAAAGATGACCAAGAGGTAACAGAGACGAGAGCTTCCGCCTTGGGCAGACACAAGACTCCTTATTTTGATGCACATTCTACTAGGCGGTAAGGCTCTAGAGTTGGGCGAAGAGTGTGAGCATGGAGGGAATTGTGGTAGGGACCACTCAAAACACCATCTGCGTCATGCAATGTATGTTCAATGAAAACGTGATAAGATGGTCAACTCATATCTGAACAACATGACCATGACGACAGTCAGGGCATCAGAGCAAGCATCAGTCTGGCTTGACTGCCTCGATAATGAGATAATATTCCTTATGTGCGCCTATGCTAAACGTGTCCTCAAAAACATTCAAGGAAGACACGGCGCGGACGACCTAGGCCAAATCGCTCTTCTCTCTGCGCTCGTGTCAGAGTACCTCCTTCGTCATGGACCGGTTCGAGAAAGATAGAGCTTTGGGGAAGAAAAGCATCTTAGAAAGTGATCTGCCGAATTTGTTCTCGTCTTCTTTACAGGAATAATTGCAGCTGATCGCCCTATTTCGGCAGGCACAACTCGTTTCAAGAGAATTAAGAGATCTCAGCTAAGGACACAACTTCACGTTGCCGCTGCCATTAGGGAGACACCTGCCCGCTCAGCTGCCATTTGTGGCTTGATGAGTCCCATTATTAAATTTCAAGATAAAGTTATTAGGCTTATGGGAGAGATCGATTTGTAGTATGCTCTGTCAGTTGCTTAGCTGGTACGTGTGACTACTTTGGCGACGTGGTAGGGCCAGACGGGCTCTGGAACGACAAAGCTGGCAGTGTACGCCTGCTGTGATCGACTCCTCGCGATCCTTTCGAATGTTTCAAAGTTGACCGTGACTAAGAGAAGATTGGGACGACCTGGTCCAGCACTCAGGCGAGCTAAGATAATTGCAGAATATCCGGACCAAGAAGAAAGCTCATCCCATACTTTGGACAGATCCTTGCAAGCTGAGTATCAGCAAGAACCAGATCAAGCCTTCAGCTTTCCTGATTCGCTAGTCTCACTTGAGAATGAAAACATACATAAATATATATGGATGTCGCTGCAACACTACGATAACAGACCATAATAGCTCTGTGAATAACAAGGATTGCAAAGTTGCTGTCCGAAGAGGACCTAAGACAGGACCTGGGATTGCAGGACAAGCCTACCCCGAAGCATGCGGGAAAATACAAGGCATTCCTCCAAGAATTTGCAAGAATTTCTTACCGAAGTACTTCGGAAATCAGTTCCAGTAAGGGATGGAGAGTCACAACGCAATACCCAATCCCTTAAGTCTTGAATAGTGTAGAAGCTTTCGAACCAATCTCTGCTGTTGATTAGCGTTCCAGGTATCTGAAAGCAGATGCAGACGATTTCGACATAATAACTTTGACATTGCGAGACGGTGAATGAGCGCAGAATCAAGGGTGGAGCTTCAGTATTTTGACACACTCAGGCACCTTGCTCTTCGAACAGCGGTTTGAAGATCGTCGTGACTCTGTCTCTCGGCTCGGATGATGATTGCTAGGCTTTGGGATATCATTGCGATACCATATTGCTTTCAGGCATTAGAAATCAATGCCCAGTCAAGTCCGACCTTATTCGCAAAGTCCTTAGGGGCTATCACTCGAACGTTCTGCCATACGTACTAGGGAAACACCAGCTTCACTTCGTCGTCCATCACCGGCTACCACAGGTGCGAGAACTTGCCGGCTGGGCTGCCAGGGAAGATGTATCCCATCCCATGGCGCGGGGTCTGCCCAACGCTAAAGATCTTGTACGCCACACAACTTGGACTCCTCAGTGATAATGCTAATGTGACCAGGATCCTTAGGATATCCACGGTGACGTCGTAGAGTAGATTTCTTTCGGAGTACGCGACACTCAGTGCTAGCAAGCTATATCCACGTTGACGGTAGAGACGCTCGAGCGCAATAAATCATGTTGACGGATTTTCTCCATGCATAAGCATCGAACAATGTTTTGCCAATGCTAGAGACCTTCAGACCCATGAGCAGGTAGCCGTACCGGAACGTGACCATGTTGTGAAGGGCAGGCTTCAGAGACTATGAGGACCGAAGGTTATTTGACCGGAACATTCAGCCAACAAAGAATGCAGGTCCTGGAGAGGTGCTCACAAGAGGTATGATAGGACTAGGAAGCTCCGAGGCTCCCTAGCTGAGGTCAGCAAGACAATATTTCGTTCATACCCAGACAATAGGAGTCAATGAAGCCGGCATGTCCCGTGGGAATTAGCGAAGTCAGGGTATTGGGTCGTACTTCGTCGAAGAATGGATGTAAGGTATCGCTTGATTGAAAAATAATCAGCCATCTGTGTTGGTGTTCGCCGCGGCCTGGTTTCTCCATCAGATTGAAGGTTGTACCAATAGTATAGATCATCAACTTGTGATATATTTTGATACGGCAAGCTCAGTCTTCATCGCTGCCCTCCTCAACATATGCACTCAAACCCAGTAATGCAGGTCCCTTAGTGCCACTGCCTCGATCTCCTTCCCTCTCAGCCTTTTCCTCTCCTTCCCTTCCAGCTTCCGGGTCATCTATGTCTGCATCCTCATCCACACCCATCCCCTCCTCCCCTTGAGCCATCTGTATCTCCCGCTCAAAAGCCTCCTCCTCTTCCTTCAATCTCCGCGCCTCTTCCTCATCCACCACCTTCGCATGCTCCCCACCTTCTTCCGCCCTCTCCTTCCCAGCATACCCCTGCCCCTCTAACCTCCCCAACTCCTCCTCCTCAAGCAACCTTCCCCCACCCTTCACACTATCAATCTTCCTCCTAACCGCACTGGGCACGAACGCCTGCGTGGCCTCCTTCCTCAAGTCTCTAACCTGCGCTTTGCTCTCATACGTCGTCTTCGACGCCACTGCTCCGATTCCACCCGGAGGTCTAGCTGGGAGAGTCGTATCTGGCTTGCCTTCTCCGTCCCCTTCCCTTTCTCCCGGCAAAGCAATAGCATTAGGCCCCGTACTGGAGGGATGAGGACGGCGCGGCTGGGGTATAGGTGGCGGCGTATCCCTCGGCCACGGAATCTTCCTCACCTCCTCATCCGTCTCTTCACTCTCACTTACCCCCTCCTCCTCTCTCCTCCTCTTGCCCAAGCCCCCGTACCCACCCATACCGCCCCTACCACCGCGCCCCCCTCTATCTCCATCCTTTCCCCTATTCTGGCCCGCAAAATTCGGCGCCTTCTCCCACAACACCTCCCTCGCCTTCTTGATGCGAGCGACATCACGCTCGAGCTCCTCTAGATGCTTTTTGTCCCGAGCGTTCAGGCTGCCTTGGCTGTCGCGGAGGGCGTGGAGGTCTGAGATTTGGGATTCGAGACGGGTGGGATTACGGGCGCCGAGGCGGGATGTGCGTTGCGCGGCGATTTGGGCTTTCCCTGTGCCAGGAAGGGAGGATTAGTAACGCAGGCTTGATAGATGGGGAAAGGGGAGAGGAAAGGAGGGGAGGGCAAGGAGAGGCAAAGGCTGGATTGGTGGAACGGACCTTTCTTTACGGCTTTTTGCTTCTCTGCCTTGCGTTGGGCGGCGGCGGGGTTGAGGGTGCGGTCCTTGTCTTTAGCCATGGTTAATGGACTACTACGCAGGATGTGGTATCGTAGGGTGGAGCGGAGGCACGTAAAGGGAAAGGTGAGAGGTTGAAGGAGTGAGCATGGAAAAGAGGTAAGGTTTTAAAGGTGGCTAAGTGGGACAGCGGATAAAGTATGTTTGCAAAGTTGCGGGTTTCAACGCTTCATTGAGTGCTACATAGCAATACCTCTGCCATTCAGGGCATTCAATGCTCTGAGCGATAATGATACTGTTGAGTTTTGCATGCTAGGGATTCCTCCGTCTCATCGCTCTTCCATCCATGACTGCCTTTAAAGTTCATCTCCTCCTACTGCTGTTGAACGATCGTCTGGGACATAGAGTCCGAGTGCTTGAAAGTGAAGCTTTGACGGGATTCTGCTGGATGTTGCAAATCATTTGCTGGTCGCATCCTTGGCTGAATCAGCGGCGGAACCGGCTGTCTGCTTGGTGGATTCAGAGGCCGACTTGGAGGAATCAGCGGCGGAATCGGCTGTCTGCTTGGTGGATTCAGAGGCCGACTTGGAGGAATCAGCAGCCTTGTTGTACAGATCTGTACACATAGGGGTTAGTCTGAAGTTCATGCGTTGCCTTGGTTGGGGGAAGGGACGCCAAACATACCATTAGCAGTGTCCTGGACAGTCTTGATGGCGGTATTAGCGTAGTCTTGTGCTGTCTCGACGTAGCCTTTCTCGCCAGGCTTTGCGGTGCCGCCTAGGCTGTCTTGCGCTTTTTGACCGAGAGATTTGTCGCCCTCTGAGACATGCACATGTTAGTGGTGGTTCAGACATACTTTGTAGGTCGTTGTTAACACGTACCAGGCTGAAGAGCACCTGCGGCAGAATCATAGGTTCCCTTTGCTTGTTCGGTAGCCTTGTCCGCAAGAGACTTCTCGCTATCGGGAACGAGGTTCTTTTGGGCCTTGTCGCCGAGGTTCTCGCGTCTGTTGTGTACTTAGTGTTGTGGCATTTGTGTGACTGTACGAGAACATACCCTAAGTCAGACATGATGTTTACAGGTTGAAATTGAGAATGAGACTTGTTAAGGTAGCGTAGGTAGTCTTGAATTGATGAGAAATCGAGTTGGTAGAAAGTGGATGGATGGTTGTTGATTGTTTGGGAATGCGAAGAATGAGGGGCGAGGGGTTGTTTATGTAGGAACGGAATAGGCAGCGGGGTCAGGTGCGGCTTCGCTCGTAACGGCTTGTGTCACTTAAAAGCCTTCACCAGGCAGCCAGCACTCTTCTTGCAACTCGACACCTAGCTTATATCTCGATCTTTTGTCCACGTACAACCACAATGTCTGTCGCAATTTGTTGATCGCGTGCTCGTATTTTGTCATAGAGCGTCATTCTGACACAAAGCCCAAGACCCTGAAAGTGGGGTGCAGCATTTGGTGCAAGACCCGCTGCCCCACCGCCCCTTAAATTACCCCTGAATTGGCAGCCTCGCCTTAAGTCCATGCTATCGTCCCCTGCGATCCACCATCAACCCCAAAGTGAGTGTCGATGAGCATGTTTCAAGCCATTTTCACCACTTTTCAACGAGTCGCTAAAGACTCTTCTTCGCTAGAGGTTGGTCGCTGAGGGTATCTCTTGGGCGTTGAGCGATGTTGTCTATTCGATGCGGTCAACTCGTGCCCATGCCACCACCAATTGGCATAATTGATGTCTTGACATACCTTTCCATGATATTGCTAGCTGTGCACATACCGGTCTGTAACGCGCACAGGCGCTGTGACAGTTGTTGCACAAGCCATCATGCTTCATGTCGAAAGCCATCAATCATATTCACCCTGGAGTCGGGGCGTCATGTATGACAACTAGTAAAAACTTCGTATCTGCACGATAGCCTGGGTCAGCTCTCTCCGTTGAGGAACACCGAATGGATCTCATATTCACCTGGCACGATCACCACCTCATTCTTCTTTGTCCGCATCCTCAACAGTCTGACCTCTTCCCCTTCTTGCATGTCTTCTGCGAAAGCTCTGGCACCATCAACAAATGTCATTACCATTTTTGCGACTTCTTCAGCTGTCTTGGTCTTTGGCCGTCCCTCCATTTCACCGTTCATGTCTGCTGGTCCAGCGTCTGCGACATGGGATGTGCCGTTGTTTGAAGTTGATTCATCTTCCGTAGAGGCAGAGGCGGATGCAAGGAGACCTGTGCTACGTATAATAGATCCATCTTTCTTCGATAGTATGAGCGTGGACTGGACGCCGGGTTTGGAAGCGAGACGAGAGAGGTTTTCGAGGGTAGCGGCAGACTGTAGCAGCTTTATTTGAGACCACAATATTTTGCCAGGTAGGTGTAGTCCATACTGTAGCTTCTACCATCCTAAGGCGCTTGTCCTATCCTAGCTGCCACTGCTATATCCACAAGCTCCCAAAGCAGACCCTGTAGAACAATATTCCAGTATCCACCGCGCCACAATCCAGCGATCGAGATAGCACCGTAGTATCCTATGACGATAGTGACGAGGAGTAAATGATTGTCTACGAGAGTCTGCAAATTCGTCCGAGGTTGGTTGCGGGGCCGAGGGGCAGGGACAACGGGGTTTCCTAAGCCCAGGATGTCTTGAAGCACGATTTGATAAATGATCAGAAGCTGAAGGATGACTCCAGTGACGACCAAGGAGCTTGTGATCGTATCTGGTACGGGGTGAGCTGTTTTCCAAGTGTCCAGAAAGAAGGTGGTCAGGTTGAAAGAGCCGCCAGACATGCTATCAAAATATTTACTTTCCGAGCGCGTTAGCTTGAGATTGCCATTTCAACATACCTGCTGTTCCAAAATTTATAAACCCGGCTATTGTGATTTTCAGATCCCTTGTTCTAGTATGTTGCAAACCCATATGACCAGGAAGATCATCGTACAGCTGTTACCGTTGCTAAGTTGTTGTGGTGCGAGACTTCAACACACCCAGAAGCAGAAACAGTTTGCACTTCGAGAAGCCACCCTACGCCCCTTCTTAAAATGTGCGGTAGTCTAAAGCTTTTCACACAATCTTGTCTCGACTCTCGAGCCGTTTACTTAAAGCTCCAATGCAAAATCTTCGTCACCTCTACTGATCACTTGCTGTTCTATACGAAATGGGATCCTCTGCCCGTAAACGAAAGACCAAGAAAGCAGACTTCACCAAGCCCAAGCTGAAAGTGGGCAAAGCCCGTCCAAAGCCCACCAACTATACAGATACAAGCTTCAAGTCAAAATGTTCGTTCCATTCAACCCCAATTCAACCCTCGCCCACCCAATCTTTACTAACCACCCTCTAGCAATCGCCCTCCCAACCCAACAATCTCTCCACGCCGACGCCCCCTCGGCATCCTCCCAACTACTCGCCCACATCTCCCACCTTCACTCCCACTCCGCCTCTCAACGCAGCGACCATCTCTCCGCCCTGACCACATCCCTCACCCGTGGCACACCCCTCCCAATCCCCCTCTCCACCCTCCTTGAGACCTTAAACCCATTAATCCACGACCGCGACAACAACGTCCGTTCTCAACTCCCAAAAACCTACTACGCCCTGCCACGCCCCGACATCGGGGATGAGATCGAGAAGATCCTCCCCTGGATACGCGCAGGATTGTTGAATCTCTCCACCGACGTGCGGAGCTCTAGCCTTGATCTGCTTTTCTGGGCCTTAAACGCTGCTGGAGAAGAGGTAGTTGGATGCGCGGGTGGCTGGATTAAGACCCTCAAAACGCTTCTCCAAATCTTGGGATGGCACGAGTATATAACACCACCCCCCACCAGCGTCAACGGCATCCAGAGCCTAGATAAGGGAAGGCAGAAAGACGGGTGGACATCCGCTAAAACTGGCTCGTTAAGCTTGAGACCAGCCCGTGGAGGGGCTGTGCTAGAGACAAAAACTCTCAATACAGTCGCATTGTTCCTACGGCAAGGGCTGCTACCGCCATCCCAAGCGAACGGAGAGGAAGAAAGTGGCAATAGCGGAGAGGAAAAATCATGGCCATGGCAGCTAAGGAACGTACAAGCGCACATGCTACCAACCCGCCCCAACGCGTTTGGATATCTGAACCTTTTTGGGCCGCCGAGGGACGAGGAGGGGGAGATGTACGCCGACTTTGAGGAACGGGAACGGGTGTGGAGGAGGCTGGGTTTTGCAGATGCGATTACGAAGGGCGTGGAGGGATTGAGGAGGGAAGGCGGGGAAGTTGGACGGGCTGCTGGTGGGGTGAGGAAGGTGCTCAGGGAGGTGGAGGCGTTGGGGGCGGAAGGTCATTGAGACTGGTTGGGAAACCAAGAGAAGCAAGGTTCATTTGAGGAAGATGCCACGGGAATGAAGAGCTGGGATGTTTGTAAGGCAGGAAACCGATCCTTAGTTACAGGGAAGGTCTATTGCGAATGGTACCATGACAATCGTGGTTACAGAAAGAAAGAAATAGAATAGAAAGCGTAGGCGCTTACGGAGTTGCAGAAAAGATTTCAATTTCATCTAGAGAAACATTCTGAACTAGAGAGACAGTTCACAAACATTCAAAGGCATGCAAAAGTTACAACTGCAGGTCTTTCTTGTATGAAGTCCAATACCAATGGTAGATCCATCCTGCACTTCTGATTCACCGCATCTGATATCTAGTTCGCCATATATGTCGACGAATCGACGCCACCCTCAGGAAATTCGCTAAGGCAAGGTCAGCGATATAATTCGAGAGGGTTTAAATTTAGGACCACTTACGGTAGGGCGACCTCAAACCTCTTCTCAATAGCCTTTAGAACTTCCTGATCCTGCTCATTGCTCACAAAGCTGATACTCAGCCCCTTTGTGCCGAAACGTCCCGCACGTCCAACACGATGGAGGTAGCTGTCAGCGTCTCCAGGCAGATCGTAGTTGATAGCTAGGTTAATGCGCTCGATATCAATGCCGCGCCCGAAGACGTCGGTGGCGACACAGATGCGCTTGTTGAATTCTTTGAACTCTTTGTAGCGTTTAATACTATCTATTGTGTCAGGAAAAGGAGTGTGGACCAAGGTAACATGTGCTTACCGCTCCTCTTGGCTGACTCCTGAGTGTACCGCAATGCTGGGGAAGTTGCACTCACGGAGCAGCTTGTCCAGCTCCGTAGCGCGTAGTGTGCTTTTAACGAATATGATGACCTGATTGAACTCTAGATTGTCCAGAAGCTCGTTGAGTTTGCGGTTCTTCTCGGCTTCACTCAACTTGACGTAGAATTGCTGGAGACCGTGGAGGGTGAGTTTAGTTTCGTCATCGACATAGATTTCGAGCGGATTCTGCATGAATTTCTTGCAGATGGGGCGGATCTCCTGTGCGAGTGTTGCGCTGAACATCATGACTTGCTTCTGGGTGGGTGTGGCACGGAAGATATCTTGTACGTCGCGGCGCATGTCTGTAATGGTGTCTCAGCGAGAGTTTCCTTCACAGTCTTGAAGAAGGTTTACCAATCTGATCCAACATCTTGTCGCATTCATCCAAGGTGAAGACTTTCACGCTGTTGAGCCGGAGCTTCTTCTCACGAACTAGTGCGTTAAGACGACCGGGCGTGCCGACAATGATATGTGGATGGGTGTCTTTGTTCGATAGGGTTTCAATATCTTTCTGCATCGGGGTTCCGCCGTAAAATACTGCCGTCTTGACATCAGGAAGGTATTTGCTGAAGCGAGCATATTCGTTCTTTATTTGGAAGGCGAGTTCGCGGGTGTGGCACATTACGAGAACCGCGCATTCTCCGTTGACTGCCTCTATCTGTTGAAGTGTGGCCAGCACGAACACTGCTGTTTTTCCAAGACCAGATTTTGCCTGGCAAAGGACGTCGGTTCCTAAGATAGCTTGAGGGATGCATACTTGCTGGACTATAGTAAGGCGAGATCGAGTTAGACTTGTATCGGTAGAATGTATGATTGAACGCCAAATCCATCGCACCGTCCGTCCATCTCGATGAGAAAGAAAATTTGGAATAAGCTGCATCATTGATCATACTTGTGAAAAGCATCCACCTCTTCTTGACATGCGACGTCGTGCATGTCACGGGCGGCTTCGAAAGTCTTCTGTTGGTAGCGATGCTCAAAATTCGCACTTGCGTGTACAAAAAGATGTACTCATCAATGTGGTTTGAGAAGAGCGTTTACCGGTCCATCATCGCTATCTGCAGCCGTAATACAGTATAGCTAGTTCCTGAAGACTTGACAAACTTGCCGCCCGCTATATCTGGCCAGATCTCCATAGCGGAAACCTTACTACCTTCCTTGTGAAGATGGACGGACGAGTGCGCGCTGCAGATTCTTGACTCAAGGTTGGGAAATGGTATGACTAACCCTCCGAAGGATGTTCGAATCCGCAGTCGGTAATCGCTCGTAACAGTTCTGGCTTGAGGAGAAAGTCGCGAAAACCCGTTGAGTGTATGCCGACGTAACTTCCTTTCTTATCTGCATTACCTCCAGATACAGTCAGGTCACCTTTCTTGGCTGCTCCGTTCGTTGCGGGGGCTGCTCCTGCATCATTTGTCTGAAGCTCCTCGTCAGAGTAGTCGATGAGATCCTCTTCGGCAGACATCTTGAGATGTTTAGAATGTAGAAGGATGGCAAAGGTGAAGGAGGAAGGTAAGGTAAGGTGGGTTGTTGTTCGGAAAGTAGAAGATGGCTTTCTCGCTTAAGGCTGAGTGAAGCTGTGGATGTGAGTCAAGGACCCGATATCGTTTATCAGTGCGCAGGATGGTGTTGCAAGGCCTGGTATTTTGGATGTATGGTGGTGGTGTTGTTTGGAAGAAAGAAAGAAAGTTGGGAACGGATGAAATATTGTAAGCGCCACAAAGAAACCTCACTAGGCTGATTTGAGCTAGCGTATGCCCCTGCAGCAAACGATATGACCTCTACAACTTATGTTCTTCATTTTCTCCGTCACTGAGATTGAGAATGTCTATCCGGACCAAGTCAATCGACGTCAAAGTATCATCTATCCATATGACACAAATAGATTGCCGGTTGGAAGATTTTCCCAGAGGTCAACTAGACTGATGATGTTTAGATTGCTACCTGTTGTTTGCTCTATTTATACTCGCTCTGTTTCTAATACAATTAATGGACCCTTCGCACGCATCAGAACCATCATGCCTGGCTGTTTCGTACTGAGAATCTCCAAGTCTTCTGTCTCACAGGTTAATCTACTTGTGACCGTTCACTGTCGGTGTCAAGGTCGAGATATGTGAATCAAAGCAAAAGATCCTCTCATGGAGGTCCCATACTTCTAATCATGCGTAAGTCTGTTCGAACACAAAAAGTGCTAAGATACTTCAGGAGAGTCGCTTTCAATTCTTTTGACCCCAACAACAGCCACAGCTTGATCCGTGGTAGTCTCAATGACCTTAATATCAACCTGAAGGCTTATGCCGTGACGCTTAACAAAGTCTTGAAAGCTTTCGAGAACGCTGATACCCTTCTTGATGGGAAGGTCGCCCCAAAGGAGAGGAGTTATTTGTGCTGTAACCACCCCACTGTCAAAATTCAGCTCCGCAGTCATAGCTGCTTCCTTATCGACTTCTCGCTTCAACCGATTGATGAGTCCGGAGACAGCGCTCAAAATCATCGGATTTGGTAGTTGGCGTCCCCAGAGTGTGACTCTGCAAAGTAAGGTTGTTGAAGGCACTATAAACTTGTGAGGTACGCTGTTATCCGTCAAGGTGCGGCCAATTGAGCTGTGAGTTGAGGTATCTGTTATAGATTCCTCGGGCAAGCCTGACGCTATACTCAGGGCTTCAGGAAAAGGAAGGGGTGGGCCCTCTCGTGGCAAGATGAGCGCACTTGCCAAAGTGAGCAGCATCATCAGCATGAGCATCTCTTCGAACGCGCTTCATCATCATAATCATGTCCGGAAAGAAAACATATAGCTATAGGCAAAGACCAAGCCTTGTGCTGGTGAGACTGTCGGAGAAATGCAATGGAATTCCATGATCAACCTGTTCCACTAAAGCCCCGATGCAACTTGCGCTCCATCTAAATGTCAAGAATTACTCTGGTGCCCTATTATTAGGGAACCTTGCCCATGAAGAACCAAGTGGCTTCCTTCTCGGATCCTTAATGGTTTATACTTGAACAGACCCACTCATAGGGACCGCGCATACCTCGAGAACATCCTATAGGTATTTTGCGACTGAGCTCTTAGTAAGAAAAGCCCAGGCCTCTCCTAGATAGTTACTTCGCGCTAAGTCTTGTTGAGACTAGTGCAGAAGCTAGTAGCTCACAGCTTCGTGAAATGGGACACCTTCTTCTTTCCTTCTCCCAATGACGAATGTAGTCTTGCAAGATTTGACTATGGGCAAGGGACCCACGCAGAAGCATCTACATTCCCGAATCTCTTTCCTCCACCAAGCAGCCTCCTATCTTGCCACAGTGAGTAATGGTTCAAATGCCACCTTAACAGGGAAGAAAGCTGGAAACCCAGATGTTACTGTGAACACGGGCAAGGCTACGGATATGGAACGCAGGACTGAGTCCGACGAAGACTTTAAAAGCCAGAAGAGATATAAGGACAGCACGCAGGTCTCTCCAGCAGTATCAGGTCTCTCTCGCCTTTATGTGTCCCATCTCAAGGGCCTTTCCCGGAGGTCTGTCATCCGACTGACGCCGGAAATGAAACATTCTGCGTGCAAAAGATGTGAAATGGTCCAGCAGCCTGGCATCACATCTAGCACATACCTGGAGAATAAAAGCCGTGGTGGTCGTAAAGCCTGGGCAGATGTACTTGTGGTGAAGTGTAGTGCTTGTGGATCGGAGAAACGCTTTCCGGTCGGGGCTTCACGTCAACGACCGAGGAGGGAAAGGCAGGCTACTGTCGCAGAGAAATTTGGGAAGCCGACGGACAGAGTACCGGCTTGAAAGATTGCAGTCAAATAGCCAACCCTGTGCATTCTCCACAAAATGGTCCGGAATCCGCCACGGCTTCATGCGTGATCCCTTTTATGCGGTGAGATCTCACCGCATCCTCTATGGTATTCCACAGACTCGTGAGCCTAGGTGAGAAAAACCCAAATCCCACGCCGATGACTTATATGATTGAAGAGCCGTTGAGCTTACGAACTTATTGACCTGTGCCTGACGGAGCTCTCCTCAAGAGCACGCATATTCAACTTCACTGCAACATGAGACCAGACCCTCAAGCAAGCAGGTTGAGGTATCGATCCGTCTGGGTCTGGAGATGCAATGCAGAGCTCCGAGGTGGTTTGAGCAGAAAAGGTGAGGGAAGATGTGATCGATCTATGTGCACGCATGCAAGTAACCAAAAAGAGCCCGATTGGGCAAGCTGTGCTTGTATGTATTAGGCTAGTCAAAGGAAAGAATGTTTGCTGTCGCATGTCTGGGTCCAATGAAAAGCGCATCGGGTCTTGCAAAGTGACGAAAGTTGTTTTGGCGCAATAGTGCCCGTTGCTTACCCTGCAGGCCAGGTGTTTGCGTGGGTGCGATACGTCCAAAAGAAGGATTTACTACTGCAAACCCCACAGTAGAGCCCAGCGGCGACCAAGCATAAGCATGAACATGGACATGCGACATATCAGCCTTGTCTTACTTTCTTGAACAAGGCTGAGGAGGGATGTGTCAATTGATGCACATGGCGGGGTTGACATCTTCTCATCTTCTCATCTCATCTCATCTCATCTGATGGACTTTCACAATAATAATATCGACAGATCAGATTTCCCCAGACTCCCCCAATCTCCAAATCTCTCCCCTATTTTCCACCAATTGCGGGAGCGAAATCTTATTTGACCCAAGAACTTCTCTCCCCCCTGCTTTCCTTAGAATTACTATCCGCGCTGCCCAAAGCTACCTCTAATTGCTCTAAAAAACCGCCAAAGCCCAACTGTGACACCCAAAGCGCTGCTAAACAGCCTGCTGAAGCTTTTCCATCCTTTCCTCAGCCTCGCACATGCCCACACTATCCACAGCAACGACAAAATCCATTTCCAAACCGCCTGAACGAGCAGCCATGCGACTGAGGCCTGCAATTCCCTCAAACCACCAATCTCATTGACATCAACAAGCCAGCAAGTTCACCAATGTGAGACTAGAAATACTCTACCAATACCCACACTCACATCCACGACCCGAGTCCAGTCCACAAATGCCCTCTCTCCCCACTTCAATCCCCGACACCGCGCTCGGCCTCTCCCAATCCGAGCTGCACATCCTCCGTCAGCACCAGCAAATCGCCCTCTCCGCTCAACCAACTCCTGCACACTCACACAATCCCTCATTAGCCTCAACGCGCGGCCGAGGCACCGCTCGAGTGAGCAACAGCAGCTCAAGAGCAGCGAGCAATGCGTCAAGCCATGTCGGAGGAGGAGGAAGATTGATGCTGGATGCGGGCTCGCTACAAGCTCTGGGCGCGCACTTTGAGAGGTTGATGAGCGCTATACAGAGAAAGGTTGAAAGCGTATGTCTCCACAGCCTCATGGCTATCTCTACATCCCTCTATGTACCTTCCTCTGAACCCCTAGCCCCTGCATATCGCGCACGCAGAAGCCACAAGATCTCGAGGCTTGCCCAAGCATGACTCTATGCTGACGAGAAGATAGCTCAACGCCCAAACCACCGCCTCAATCTCCGCCCAAACCTCCCGAACCGCAACCTCAATCGCCCATGCAGACAAAGAGATCGCGCGCATGAAAGACATCATCCGGATGATCGACGAGCTCGAGACCGAGTATGACAAGGTCAGGCACATACGGGACATTGTCAAATCCTTCCGCGGTCGCGTAGCCGGGCTAGAGAGAAGATTGGATGGTGGAAGGGGACGGGGACGATAGTGAAGATGATGCCTACGCCCCATTCCACCAGCAACGAACGACAAGGCCCGTATCAACCAGACTAAAGTGGGTACAGATCCGCAGACCGGCCAAGGGTGAAAGGAGCAAGAGAGCTACTAAGACTAACGCACCTCCTATATCAAATATCAACCATCAACCAGACAGACAGACAGACAGACAGACAGAGATTCAGACAGACGTTCAGTAACACAACATAGAGCTAACAAGGGCAACCTTGGACTACGTACGACGACAGAAATGACCAAACACCCTCACAGTCTTATCTTCAAATCACGACTTTTTTCACTTCTTTGCTTTTCTTCTACAATCTACTTTTCTCCCCAATTAGCGAACGGCGCCGAAAGGGAGCTGGAGAAAGTTTCACGATGCGGGCGTTTCTTTTGACAGCTTTTCTTTCGCCTTTTCTCACATGGGAGGGAGGAGAGAGGGTGGGGAATTCTACTTTCGACTTTCGCTTCGTCAAACATGTGTAAGTACGCAACATTTATGGTCTTTTATAGAACTGGATGGGGGGTGGGTAGCGCAAGCTTTTCTCTTTCAAGTTTATATTTTTTGGGAGGGGGGGTCCACGGTACCTGTCCCCACAGTGGGAAAGAGGACGGGGTGAGTGGGTGGCGGGGGAAGTTTGTTGTATTCGAGATGTGTATAGGAAAGTTTTGATCAAATCTATCGGACACATGACTTTGATTATCTTCCGTTTCTTCTCTTTTGTTCTTGTGGTTGCCATATGACTCATCAAAGACTGTGCGCGAGTTGACCACGGTCTTGAGCGTGGAAGTGGTCTCATTTGGCAATACTCCTGCGCTGTACTCAGAGCCAATGCATGGTCCTTTTGAAAGACGAAAGGTGGGGAGGGAGTGGGAAAGCACTGCACTGGGGAAGTGGAAGAACACAGCAACTGTTGCCCCAAGGTTGTTACAAAGTTTCAGGGTCTTTTCATTGATGACATTCCAATGGGCTCTGCGTGAGTTGAGTCATGAGTGTGATTCTTAACTCTCGTGGCAGAAATACAGCAATTCCAAACGAACAGATGCGTATTACTCTCGGAGACGAAGAAGGAAGGGCAAATGGGTGATGCATAAGATAACAGGGAGGGGGGGACACATTGTTTGTTGCAGCAAAATTCCATCTAGGACACGTTCACGAATTATGTTGATATGCTATTTGCATTCGTTTGAAGTTGGCAGCACTCAGCTTTAGCGAACTGGTTGGTGACTCTGCTTGCAGCATCCTCAGGCTAAGATGAGAGCGTTGAACCAGACTGTGCTTAGCCATCGATCAACCTCGCTTTAGGTGATTTTATATGCTGCAGGGTCGCTTGGGGCCTTAAGGAAGCAATGATTCTCACAGGTGGGCTGCGGATCTTGTCTGACCGCAAAGCGTGCTCCAAGTGGACGAGGGGAGACGTTGTCACGGTCTTGTAGCCTGCGAGCTATGTTGTTGATGCATTTCCTCTTACGTGTCTGCTGCAAGATCATTATGACTTCTTGTTGTGTGATGGAGATGATCCTGCAGAACCCGAGAGCGGCCCAAGCTCCTAACCGTTGGTGTTTCATGCAGGGTTTACAAGGCAGACGTATCACCATCGACATAATGACTGATTTGATTGCAGGAGCTTGAACGAGAATGCGGACACGATGGTCGGGCCGCAGCTGATGACCTATAGGGCCAACGATTCTTGTGGCCATGACCCCTACCCCATGGGATCGGGTCAAGCTGATGTCTGAGCGTCGTCCAGATGTGGCTTGCTGCAGGGGCAGATGAAGCTTTGTATCACCGTTTTCGGACTTTGCGACCACACTTCCTCTCATAATGTGCTTCCTTCAATGTATGAGGCATTTAGCATCCCCCGGTAAGATGAGGGTCCAAACTCATGATGTTATTCATAGCTATCGCGCAAGGCTGTCACAGGGGATAGCGTTACTCCAAGTCCGTCCCTTCAAAAACGCAAATTGACCCTTCTTGTTATAAGTATGCTCAGTCGCTTATGCATGTCATCATTATGCTCTGCCAATCTTTAGTGGCGTCCATGCGCAAATTCCAGCCCAGACTTCCACAATTAGGTTTTCCCAGCCAGTGGGTTTAATGTGAAAGTCGACAAATGGGGTATTCCTTAAAGTCTCCTTCAACGCCTGTTTTGGACTCCGATGCTCATGGTGGGCACACCACCGCACTATTGGAGAGGGTCATAGTATCTGTAGAGCCATTTTAGGTCTCTCAAGATCATTAACCTTCCTGGATAGCGCTGCCGTGACACCCTCGCTCGTGTCTCTTCATGTTGCTCCTCACACTGAAGGCTTTCCCGCAACCCTTATGGGGACAAATGAAGGGTTTCTCTCCTGTATGCGAGTGGCTATGTATCCGCAGGCTAGACGGACGTGAGAACGCTTTGTTACACACGTGGCATACATAACGATCCGAAGTCTGTCCTGGAAATGCGGCGGATGCGGAGGGTGCAATGTAATGATGATGCTGGTGCTGTTGCTGCCATTGAGTACTATTTTCGACCGGAGACATTTCGTCGGAGTTTGGTGTTGCTGGATTCGCACCGTTTGGTAGTGATGGTGGGAATGTGTTTGGGAGGGGCCTTTGGTAGTACATGGTCGGAGCTCCAGAAGTGCTGACTTGGGGGTAACCGTAGCTAGCGCTTGTAGTAGGAGTATCAGAGTAGGCGGAGATCTGAAAAGCTTGTTGAGGTGAATGGGGGCGATTGCTGCTACCGCCACTAGAAGTTGTAGGTGGTGATGGGTGCCGCTGGATCGCTGGATCAAGGTTCTGATCGATGCCGCCGGAGTGTTGTGACGCAGCAGTGGAAGATTTTTGGGATGTTGCAGGTGACTGAAGATGCCCGTCTAATCCAAGTTGGGGGTCTATGGGGGGTGATGGCGGTCTCATATCGGGTCTGCTCACGATTGGCTGACTGTAGCTCTGTGGCCTCCTTCCATGCCTAGTAGTTCCATTTGAGGGAGAGTTTTGCAGAGCTGGTCGAGATTCATGCTCACCTACTTGCCTCGTAAGTATGACTGAGCGTGAGATGACAGTTTCTAAAAGATCACTAACCGTCCACATCTGAGCCTGGCTTGGACTTGTCCATATTGATCAAGCTCTGTATCGATGGCAAAGTACGTATGTGATGATGTTCGTCAAGTGGCGGCGACGGCGGGTATGGCCGTCGATAGGCTGGGGACTGAGTTCGATAAGGCGTTGCGGTCAAGGCAGTTGCCATTTCTTCATGCTTGAAATCACGAAGGCGACGAGGATGGGGATCTGAATGACGATGAACTGACCGCGGGCCAGCACCTTCCTGCGCTCTCTGGTAATTTGAGTTGATGATGTGGGCTAAGTTCATGGCCGAGAGTTGCCGCCCGTCAGCTGGGAATAAGAGATGTTGAAGAAGGGAAAGATGAAAGAGGATGAAAGATTTAGTGACGCGAAAAGATGAATCTCAGTCAAGGGCCAATGCGCAGACATGCTTAAGGTAAAGTCAATAGACGTAGGGATAGCCTCATTTTGGCGTAACAGACAAGCATGGACAAAACATCAGGACCTCGTGCTTACAAGGATCAAAAGCGGCCCATCTCAATCAAACTCATTAGCTTCACGTGGTCCTACTTGGCCGTTGTTTGTTCCCTTGTTAAATTCGCTCTACAAGGTTGGGAGACTGGGACAGTGCCACAGTGATGTACAAGGCCGAGTCTCAGACAGCGTGCAAGCGTGGCACCAAACAAGGCCAGTTGCCGAAGAGCCCTAGACGCTGGTGGGGGATCCTTGATGCTGCTCTCCGCGTTGTAGATCGTTTTGACGGGGGTCTTCCAGTGGGGTGGTTCGACAGGGGTTAGCGGTGTGACGGGCGACTTGAGTCTATGTCAAATACTCCGGACAGGTCAAGGCTCTGAGGCGACGGCGGCAAAAAGAAGGTCTTGGTTGTTTGGCACAGTAGTATCGACGCTTCAAGCGTACTGCAACTTCCTTGCAATGGCCAATTGCTCGATCTCTGTCTCGGCAAAAGGCGAGGTATGCCTTTGGAGGATATAGGAGCTTTTTCAATCCAACTAAATCGCAGAAGCAAGCTCTGAATATCCTTTGAAAGCTCGAGTGGTCCGCAAAGCTCTAGGAGCGTGAGGTCTGCAAGATCCTTGTCGATGATCTGTGGAAGAATCCGTGTGAATTCGAGTCAAGGTTTGGGGCTTTCTACAAGACTGCGGATCGTTAAAACTGACTCCAGGCTAAGTGGGTGCCAACCGGTCGATCACTGCGAACCGAGCTCGAGGCGGCTCGCAGCTATCGTGACACCGATGATTAAGTGATGACTGATGGTTGGGTCGTTCATGAACAAACATCGAATGTTTGCTGGCGAGAGAGAAAGCGGTTTGGTGGGATTATGTCGAGGGGTTGCCCTTTGCGGACGCCAAGGCTCCATCTTTTCGCTGTCATGGCTGAGTGCGTGGGTGGACGAGGAAGGTACCCCCTTCACTATGCACAACATCCCTCGCCGACTGCTCATCCCGTTCCCCCGTCCGAGTGTCCCATGCTTGTTCCATCGTTCGGGTCTGTCTTAGCTCCCACCCAAGATCCTAGCCGTTGGAGATGATGCTCTGACCCATGCCATTGGACATCCTGACCCCCCTGGCGCAGTGGTGCCGGCTGATCGACTATGGATCGACACCGCATTTTCTCCTTGACGATCAGTTCCCGCCCTCTAGGACACGCGATACACCCTAACGTGCGTGGTTTCTCGCCCCCCTCAGTGGGATTTTAATCACATAAGGATCGACTTCAAGGCCAATTTGTGGGTGCAAGATACCCCTTTCCCGGCAGTGCTTTTCCGTCAGCCATCTCGCCGCAGAAGAACCACTGGCTTTGGGCTCGGAGCCTCCCGAAGTTCGGTAGTCTGTGATACAGATGCTCGAAGTCCATAGGAACCACCAGAGGAGCAGGGTGCACGATCAGGTGGAGCAAGCAGATGGGAAGCTGCACGATACTCGAAGCGCAAGCGACCGCCGATATCATTCGATAGGGCTTCCGGAACACTCTGCAGGCTTCTGCAATCTGCAGCCACAATATCTCCACGGCCTGCATAGAGACAGCCAAGCCCAATGGGTCTCTGCCGCCGACCCGGGTGATGGATGCTAGGGAACCATTGACATCTCAAGCACGGGTCAAAAGCTGTCCAAATTTTTCCGAACCCCGCTTCGTTGCTCACAATCTCCTTGTCTTTGCACCAGACGTGTCATCAGACACACCAACTGGAGTTGGGGACGAAAATAGGAGAATCAAAGTCAGAGATCTATCCCACAGATCACTTTGCTGAGGAGATCCGTATCCTACTTCCGTTTCCGCATCTCTGTTCCACAACGTGAACTTGCAGGTGGGACGGTCCGGGTTCGATCTCGCTGAGCAGCCACTATGCACGATGTCGATCAAGCTGTGTCAGTCCTTCTGATAATCATATCAACGCCACCTGCCTAATATCGCATAGCAAAACTGCTCCTGCTGCACACGTCGGAGCATTTATTCAACGTCTACAAATCTACCACTAACTGGTGCGCATATGAGCCGGACTATGCAGGTTGTCGAATGCTTTAGGGGTAGAGACTTCCGCCTAAACTTCCTGACTGAAAAATGCCGTTGTGGTCATGGGTCCACAGCACACTTTGCGATCATCAGACACGACCTGCATTAGCTGACACCTGTCGCATGAACCATGATACAATCACTAGAGCGTCGGTGAAGATGATATTTCTCCAGACAAATACTCGCTGGTCAAGCGGGCTGTTTACACCTACCTCAGAGGCGCAAGAAAACCACGAGGCCATTTGCTGACTTGGCGGGTTGCTGTACAGATACACAGTAAGTACGTTCTCAGTCTACGGCATTTTAAAGATGCAGGTCAAAGTTTCTTTGACTTGTCGCATTCTGCAGGGGTTCTCCACATCTTTGACCTATGATCAGTCGTGAAAATCCCCAGTCCTGACGTTTTTAACTCTGAAAGCTATATGCCACACCAGGCTACAGATGCATGAGGGTGCACATGCTTAAGTGGTCGCTGTACCTTCTTGCGCGCTTTGATACAGACTTCATATTTGCGGTGTCTGCTTTGAAAGTCAGAATGAGGAACATATTTTGATTGAAGCATACGAACGAGCAATGTCGATGACGAGCTGAACGCCAAGTCAACGTCAGTGCAGTGCATTAGATTTTCGATCGTTCCTCCGGACGATGCATGTCAGTCAGGGGTAATGAGCCCAGATCCCTTGATATTGGCTAAAGAATCCGGCTACGCTTTCTTCATGCCCAAAATTGTCCTAGTAAGCGCATAATTTTCACCTGTCCCCGGAAATACCTCAGTGCAGGCCTTCACATTGCTTTCAACCTCATGAACTGCCGAAGATACCACTGCAAATTTGTCAGACCTACAGACGCGCAGAAAGTGGGCACTCGAGCAGGGTCAAGGTGGAAGCTGCTTGCTTCAACGTGGATCATCCCGTTTCCTCTGAACACCTTCGCTTCCGTACTGTCGAAAGTGCTCAACCACAGCGCGCAAGTCCAGCACTGATGCCTAAGGTCTCTCCGAAAGCATCGCAAGAAAATCTATGCATATGAAAGCATGCATGCTACAACGCTCCCGCATGAAGTCGCATGAGGTGGTTTTGCTTCAAAGGAAGTGGAGGCGAATATGTATTAATTCCGATGGATTCACCTCTGAAAGACAAGTCGTAACGCAATTACCTTTGATTACACTTTCCACATATGACACCCTGCATGCCCTCGCTACCGACAGTGAAGCTGACTTAGACACAACATCAAGATGCGAACGATTGACACAAAGACCCGAATCATGACTCAAACGCGAAGGAGCTGCTATCTCTTGAACAGTGACACCAATACTAAGTGGCGAAAGCTCTGCGGAAGTGCCTGCCTCCCCGGCAGATACGAACTGCCTGCATATGCGAATGGTGAACCCCTGCTGAACAACATTGGAGCTTTCACTGCATGCTCAACGAGCAGGAGAATCCGCTGACTAGACCACCAATGTCCCATAAATGTTGAGCCCGGGGAAAGAGGGGCAACTCTTGTTCGAGACCATTATCGCAGTCCAGACGATACTACTGTGTCCCATTCTAAGACTGTCGCCTTCAACCCAAATCCCAAGCGCATCTCGGCACCATTATCTCATACTACGCAGTAGACACCACTAGTTTCTCTCTCCGCCAGCCCGCCATGTGCCCAGCAAGCAACGTCAGCTAGAGACTTTGGACTGTGGTGATGAGGAAGAAGAAGACGTCTTCAAAAACAACCAGAACCCTCTCTCCTCCCTGCCCATGCCGTCTCCTCATCCAAAAAATGGAACGTACAGACCCTTTAATAATCCCAATCACCAACTATTCCCAGCCTTAGCATATACCTCCTCCACAGTCTCCCATGCCCTTCGTGTTTGCTCTCCAATCCGTCAAAGAATCCACGTCACCCCATCTTCCCGACCCTCCTACACCACCACCAGAGCTCAGCTTTCTCCAACCAAGGACTACCATGTCCAGCTTGGCCCCCCCCCTTCTTATAACTGATTTTCTCATACTCCCTTATCCTCAACGCGTTCGCTATTTAAGCACCATTTTCAAGAGAGTCTTTGTACCCTCGCGTCCATACTACCCATCTCAACATCATTTCCAACAGAAAACCTCCAAACCCGCGCCCAGCTTCCCCGTCCCAAACATCCAAACAGCTGACGAGCCCTCATACAGCGCGTTCACAAAAAATCCGCAAAAGAAGCGTGGAGGGGGGGAAGAGGCCAACATCATACAAATCAAAGCATCACATTCATAGAACATCACAAAATAGAAGATACCACACCAGCACGTACCAATAAGACAACTTAGATCCGCTTTGTTTTTCTTTTTGTATCATGCTTTTCTACTTCTCGATTTTCACGTTATGAATGTGTCCTGTATGGATGTCCTTTCGCTGATCCCATCCCTCTATCAATGAGCGAAAGTTTGGCAGAGGCATGGCCGAAAGGACATACATAATTAGGCTGATGAGAGGTTAGATTCAGTAGATCATGCCAGGATTGGAGCTCAGTATGACACGCACGTTCCCAAGAGCTAGAACATATTGACAGGCAAATTCTGAAGGACAAAGACCATAACGTTTATATCTTCATTGATGCTATCCCTTAAGCAATATCTTCTAGAAAGAAATATGATGCAGATAGTGTATCTAGAATGCCTCCCTTTCAACCATTTGGTTCAGAGGTCTTTCCCTTTCCTCCCTTCCCTTTCCCAAACACCATGCTAAAAAGCAAGATTTCGTAAGAAGTGGATTAGCCACTGTCGAGCGAACTCCAACGACAATAGGATGTGCCGCACGTCGGCATAAAATGCAATAATAATCCAAGAGAACGCCTCCCACCGTCTTTGATCTATGTGCCGAGTGGACGACCATCTATGTGCCTGCGTCAAGCGAAACCTCAACGTAAATTATTCTATTAGTCGTGTCATTCGTATTGGCTTCATGAGAGGCGTGGTTGTTGTTCAATTCGATCCGCATCTTCCTCGCTATCTCGTTCACTTACTCTTGAGGTACGAAGAGCTTGACCTGCGCCACTGCTGTTAGGTCGTGTGTTAGGCCGTGACTTTCTGACATCCAGGTTGCCCGAATCTCTGAGTGGGGTATGTGAGACCGGCTGTCGCGACCTTCCTCTCAAGCTGGAATCGCTCGGTATGTGAGGTATGCCATAAGTGGAGTTGTGTCGCGAGTGGTCTCTTGACATTGCTACACTCATCCGTTGTGAATTGCGAATGTCATCAAGGCCTCCGAAGTTTTCCAAGTCCCTCGTCGACCAGCTGCCTCGATGCACGTTCCGGGCTCCAAACGGGAGGTTGCTTCCTGAGGCATCCCTTAGGGCGATACTGTTTGCACGGCTCGTGCGTGCTGTGGTGGGAGCAGCAAGAGATATACGGGATCCACGAGGATCGAACACGCTGCTTGCATATTCATCGTCCTCGTCGCCTATCTTGGTCTGGCGGCGAACAGTCTTCACATCGAAGCCAGGTTTCTTGGTTTCCTCTGGTGCTGGCGACGGCGACGGTGCAGGCGGTGCAGGTGGAAGATCTTGCGCAGTTTTTTCTATGTGAGCAAAGTATCGCTCGCGGTGCTGAGCCCAACTGCGAGGTTTGATTTCTTCGTGATTTCGAGTTAGAGACATGTAGCTAGAAATGGCACCAACAACAATGGCGATCATGAGGACAATCACCAAGACACCTTGAATCACGATGATGACGATGCCGATTGCTGTTGTCGTGATACGGGTAAGGTTGAACCGTGGATCGAAAGCCGCTGAAAGTGCTACTGTTGATACTTTACTGAAGCCGAGCAGATAGACCATGAGGGCGTTCAGCCGAGCACCTTCGAAAGGCTTTGCGGCAATGATGGCGAACAAGGCGAGACATTCAACGACGAGGAGGCCGAAGACCTGAGTCATTGGATGGCCAGCAGCCCCGCCGTAGAAGCACGCTCTGATAAACTCGTAGAAGAGCCAGGCAGCAAAGAACCACCATTTGGTGCGTCGGAAGCGAGCAGTGAGCCAGCCTCGCTTTTCCACAAAGTCTTCGTCTTCGTGCACTCCCAGCTGTTGAGGGTCATTCTCGATATAGTGAATCGTCTTGATTGGCAGGGAGCCTACAGAGGGTCGCGCGTTGGACTTCTCCGTACGATGGTTATCTAATCCCACTCCAAGCCACGGTGCAAATCCGAAAATGGTTCGCTTCTCGAAATGGAGTCTGTTCGGCTGTATCTCATAGTGGCCGTAGCGAAGACGGTCATAAAGAGTCATTCCAGCCAGATAGCAGAGCCCTACGAAAAAGATGAGGAAAACGATGGCTGCGATGGCGGTCGCCCCACCGGAGCCATGGAATGTGAATTGGAATAGCGTGAGGAACATCATCATAAAGAATGCGATGAACATCATCCGAAGCACAGCCTGTACAGCGAACGAGATCCAATGTGCTCGAAAGTAGCCTAGTCGTTCCGTCTTTACAAGATTCTTCATGCTAAGTCCTTCCAGGATCCATTTGAATGCCACAATGGCGGAGACAATCAAGACCACCAGAATGAAAAACCATAGGAAGCCAGTCATGAAAGCATTTGAAGCCGGAACATTTTCTGGCGAAAGAGTCCCAGCAAATCCAGAGTAATTTCCGGGAATCGGCAATCCAGGTTTGACTGGCGTCCCATACCATGGTGATTCTACGCTGTTGCTGGACTGCTCTCTCTTTGCGAGGTATTTCTCAACACTTCGCTGGACCAAGCTCTTCCCTATATCTTCCGCGGAATCGGTCCATCTCTTGAATATGTCCGACGCCGACCGCTTGTAGATCTTGGAAAGCTGATATCCTCCGCCAATACTGTCTGAGGCAGGTCCAGAGCCAGCAGCCCCCACCATACTGATATTGCCCTTGTTTGAGCCAACCAGCTGATTGATGCTATTTTGCATTGACGGACTATAGATCATGCCACCAGCCCAAGCGAAGTTACTCCACCACGCAACTACAACGCTAGGCCAGTTCATGGAGAGAGCACCGGTGTAGAAGATGTGGTGAAAGACTGCGAAAACGACGAAGACTGATAGTGAATGGGCGTAGTGAGTTCGTATCGTAGGTATGTGGTTGCCATAGACCGCTGTTGCAAAGGACGCTAAAACAGCAACCAGAGTGAAGAGGCCTAGTATGGTACCGACTGCAGCTGGTTGCGAGAATGTTGCACCGTTAGTGATTGTTGCTGAATAGCAGCCGATTTCTGATTTCGTAGAATTAGCGAACACGCGCAGGATAGCTTGCCCTTCCAAATCCGGAATGGACAGAGCGATTGGAGGTACGCCAGCGACATCTTGTTGGGATACCGGTATGACCCCATTGGCAGTAATTGGCACGCTTCGATTCATGGGACAAAGACTGATAAACGTTAGCAGTTAGTACTCCTTATCGAGCACTGGATCGTTTGCCTGTAGATCTGGGCGTTGCAAGGGTTGAAGGTCAAATCGAATCGAGCCTCGCCGTATGCGTACACCCCAATATACACTGTAGTTCCATTAGCACGCTCGTCTGTCTCAGGTGCATAATGATCGTACACATCAAGCTTTCATTGGCAACATTTGTGTTTCCCTCCAAATGGAACAGCACGGTCATATTATCCTTGTAGTATGCAGCATCGAAGCGAGTGACGTTGATCAATGAGCTGCCCAAACAGTCTCCGAAGGTATTGGTGTAGAGCGAAGGTTTCCGGTCGTCTGGCACAAGAACACTTTCGCCATCGTCGTTGGTGACCTGTACATATTTTTTCTTTGTTGAAGCAATGGTTGAGGCCGTGAGGAATGAGAGGACAATCGTGAGGAGGAGGAGCGATCGTTGAGTGAGTCGAGCCATTGTGATAGAGACAATAATGACAAGGAGTGTGAGATGGTCAAAAACGAATGGATCTCGTTGTATGAGTGTGGTTGTACGACGGTCGCCAAAATGAAACACTAAGGTACAGATAACGGTGTACCTAAATTCATGAGGTTATAAGCGAGATGAGGCGTGACGCCAATGCATGCTTGTCATCACTGCTAGCTGCATCAGCGTGAACAGCAGTGGGCTCGAGCGACCGTGGGGAGTTTTGGAGGAAAAAAGGAAGGTGATGAAAGCAGCGATAACTCGTATATGGAATTGATGGAATTTATGTGGTGACAGGGAAGCTGCGGCAGATGGGGAACTTCACCACCTAAGGTACCTTAATCATTAATGTGGCTGGCTAGCGCACGACCTGCCCACAGGCCCTTGGCGCCGCACCATCACTGCCAACCCAATGGCAATCTTCCACAACATGCAGAGACCAAGTCTGCAACAACGCAAGACACTTGGCTCTATCTTGTACCTTCTTATTTCTTATTTTTATGGAGGTCATGACGCGCTATACCTCATGGCGTCGATCACCTGTAAGCTATGGATTTTAGGATTTTAGGATTTTGGCATGACGATCTTTCCTCAGAGCAGCTTCGTGAGCCTTCGGGGCTTCCCTAGCCTTTCCGCAGGGGCCTTTTCACGTCAGGGTCCCTATCAGCGCTTGAATCTGTCAGCTTTGGCGGCAACATTGGCCAGCTAGGCCACCCAATCTAGGGTCAGTACCGAAATGCGAAACGCTTGTAGCGAGTGCGGAGGATAGTGCAACATGGACAGTGGCCAATGTTGTACCAACCAAACTATGCATACGATTGATGTTTGTGCCCGGTCAATGCAGGCGAGAAGTGAGAAGATGAAATCAGATTCATCTCCAATACAATGATTCAAATACATTCGCTTTCTATGCGTCTAGCTTTAATTTATCCAGTAATCGATCTATTTTTTCCAACAATATCTGGTAGTTCCTTGCCTCGCCCGCAAGCTCATCATCCACTTCTTCACCGTCAAGCGTCTTGATTCTGCCGGTAATGATTGCTTCGGCAATGGCCTGGTCTTGTTCGCCATCATTCCCAGCATCCTTGGAGCGCGAGTCTATATCGATGCCTTCGTCTGTGGGAGCTGACCAGTTCTCGAATCCTGCAGGCTTCTCCTCCCAGCCCTTCTCCTGTGCAGCTTCCGCCTCCTCTTCCAACATCTCTTCGATGCCGGAGTCTTCGAATCTCAGCCTGAATCGATCGGAGAGGTAGTACCGAATATCATCCAGCAACTCAATCGTATCAGTCTCCTGTCGGTTCCGAACTCTCCCCGCACTCTCCTTGACGATGTCCTCGAATTCGGGCTCATCGACGAAAGACTCAAAGCGCATTGCGATGTAGCGGGCGCCGAACTCTTCGAGTCGTGGTACGCTAAGCTGCCAAGCTGCTCGGATGACTTCGTAGATGTCCAGGGGATCTTGTACTTGGCCAATCGCTGAGTCTTCGTGCATCTCGGAGGCTTCAAGCCGGGTGGGTATCTGTGACATGTTGCCACTTCCAAGCGTGCTTATTACAACCGCAGCCCTCATCTTCAGTTTCTCTATAAACAATGAGTCTGCGGCATAGAGCACGTCGAGTGCCAAAGAGAGGGGGATATCCGTCTTTTCTGTGTAGAGGAAGGTGAGGACAATCTCCAAGACCTCAGGAGCACAATCAACATAGATGATATGTAAATGGTCAGGAGATTGAGCTTCGCGAAATGGGGAGGAGAACATGGTCGCAAAGTATTCCGATCGCATAAGCATTGCACGATGAGCAGGAAAGAGTACAGATTTCCGCGGATTCCGGGTTGGCGACGACGGACGGGACTGCTTCGAGAGGGGCCCGACAGGAATAGCGCTCATCGTGCCATCCGCATGCCGGAACATTTGTTCAAGATTGAAAGACGTGGCTTCGTCAGCATCTTCAGCTTCATCTGCTCTTAGAAGGACATCTGCAAAGATGCTATTAGATCGATCCCACCGGATATCATCAGCGGTGTCAACAACAGTGATGACCTTGTGTTTCAGCACATTGTCCGTGAACCAAGCGTCAATTTGATCCCTGCCCCTCTCGACTTCAGCAGTCCGCTTTTGTCTTGCGATTCGTCGATCACTGTTCTCGAGAATGCTGTCCCACAGATTGTGTATTTCCAATTGTTTGCTGATCTTGTCCAGCGCCTCTAAAATCTCGTCTTCAGAGAAGCCTGTTCCGGGTCCACCACCAACTTCGTTTGGTAACTCCCCGAGATAAAGAAATCTTATGGCAATACTGAAGGCTTGAGGAGGTAAAGTAGATGGCAGCTTCCAAGAGGTGGCATCGGGTGCAGCGGCCAGCTTTTTGGAGAAATGCGGTGATCGCGCAGAGAGAAGGAACTTGTGCAGGCGGAAAGACTCCTGAGCAGCGGTCACGAGGATATCCGAGGTTTGCGGATGCTCTCTGGTTAGAAGTGAGGTGATGTAGGCGGCGAAGGGCTGCAAAGGGTCGGTAGATTTAGAATAATCATATTCGAGGAGCAGCCTCCTGATCTTATCATTCAAGGCATTGTAGAGGCAGCGCTCGCCCTGGAACGTGTCTCTCTCACATAATGCGCCGGACTCGAGCAGCAACTGTACGACTTCGTAATGGCCGCACAGGCTTGCCTATGGCATCCAAGTTAGGCTAGCCTTTACATATTTCCTGCAGTGCTTACTATCGTACCAAGATCAAAGGTGTATAGTCGAAGCGATCTTTAGCATTGATGTTCGCACCCTCAGTCAAAGCCTCTTGACAGCCCTTCAAGTCTCCACGCCTGCAAGCTTCACATAATTTGATGAAAGTTTTGCTTGTGTCAAGGGGATTGTCCTCGACCAGCTTGCCCTCTTTGATGAGCTTTTGCTCCTCTTGAAGACTGACTTCAATTTCGACCTTTTTCACAACCATTATACTTGAGGGTGGATGCGACGCTGGCCAGCAGCTGTCTGAAGATCCAACGAAACATGACGCCACTGGAGGTAATTGTCTCGAAGCGTGTGCTAACCGCTTATGGTGTGCCCTGGAGTTAAGGCGGATAACAGCCGTTGTCCCGACATTCTGAGCCGTAAATATTGGCCAAGACTAGGAACAGTCTAAGCTCGACACCAGGACTGGAGCTGAGTTTATAGGCGCTGCGTTTCCATGGGCTTTATTTGCTCTAAAGTCTTTGCTGTATTTACAGAGCGGCTGTCCTGGTCAGATTGCCAATTGCAGCTCTCAGTATGGCAGAATCTGAGAAGTATGAGGTCTTAAGCACAATAGGTTCGTCCATATCAATTTATCCCTCAATTGGGCACATACTGACCGCTTTGCAGGCCATGGTTCATTTGGGATCATTCGCAAGGTCAGACGAAAGTCAGACGGGCTGGTAAGCTTCATGCGCCTGGGTTTTTATGCCCAAACCTAACCAAGCATGTAGGTGCTATGTCGCAAAGAGATATCCTATATCAAGATGTCGCAGAAGGAGCGCGAGCAGCTTCATGCCGAATTTTCGATTTTGAACTCACTCAAACATGTCAATATCGTTGGGTACTATCACCGCGAGCATCTAAAGGCAACCCAGGAGCTGTATCTGTACATGGAATACTGTGGTGGAGGGGATCTCGGCAAAGAGATCCAGCGGCTCAAGGCCAAGAACCAGTATGCTGATGAAGAGTATGTCTGGAGCATCTTCTCGCAGCTTGTCTCGGCTCTGTATCGATGTCATTACGGTGTCGACGCCCCAGAAGGAAAGGCGGGTGGGGCTGCGGGTGACACCAGAGCATCTAAGTTGAAGAGCAAGGAAGCTGTCATGATCCTGCACCGAGATTTGAAGCCTGAAAACGGTAAGCATTCTTAGACTTGCTGAGAAATACCCACTCACGATCGTAGTATTCCTCGGTGCAGACAATTCGGTGAAACTTGGGGACTTTGGTCTCTCTAAACTTATGCAGTCTCACGATTTCGCTTCGACATATGTCGGCACCCCTTTCTACATGTCGCCCGAAATATGTGCTGCTGAGCGATACACCCTCCACTCAGACATCTGGTCCTTGGGCTGCATTATGTACGAGCTCTGTGCGAGGACGCAACCCTTCAACGCTAAGACCCACTTCCACCTAATCCAAAAAATCAAAGAAGGTCGAGTGGACCCGCTACCGACAAGATACTCTCCTGAGTTGCAGAACGTCATTAAGAGCTGCTTGAATGTCAACCCATTGAAGAGACCGGACACAGAAACTCTGCTCAATTTGCCTGCCATGCGCCTCATGCGAAAGGAGAGGGAAATTGTTGAGCTCGGGCGCGTACTCAAAGACAAGGAGGAACACGCAATGCTGAAGGCTCGCGAAACCGATGCGAAAGTCGTCAGTATGAACAATGAGAAAGAGAAGATACGAGCTGAGATAGAAGCCACTTTGCGCAGAGAATGGGAAGTCAAAGCTGGGCTTGAGATATCTCGACAAGTGCAACTTGAGAAGGAGAGGCTCAACAAAATCTTCGAAAGTGAACTACAACTTAGAGTCAAGACCGAAGTGGAGAGGCAACTTCGCTCTCGATCGTCATCAGAAACTTCGCAAGCATCGGGCACATCGCAAACATCAAATACAACATTATCATCCCGGACCTCGCTCACGTCCAACACGCTGTGCCCTAGCTCCAAAGGCAGTGGTGGGCCTCCGTCACCTAGGAGCGAGGCACACTTCTCATCAGTGAGCACCGCAGCAGATACTGACTTTCCTTCAATCACAGACCTCAGCAGCCTTTCACTTGATTCACCAATAGTCGAGCCAGCATCAAAACCAGCAGAAGTCAAATCAAAAACACCACCGCAACGACGATCACGGGGACCTCTTGCTCGCGCACGTACACAATTCGACTCACCCATGGACATCCAAATGGTAGACCCATCCCCCATGTCCATCGCATGCCTATCACTCTCGCCACGACGCAATGAAGCCGCACAAACTTCGACGGGCATACCAAAAAGCAACAACATCTTTTCAAACGCAGCAAACAAGCGAATCGCCCCACAGCCCCGATCCCCTCGTGCATCGCTGATCGCAGTGGATGAAGACGACGAAGACACCATCCCGGAACTGCCATCACCAACTCGAGCACCACTAAAGATGCCGGATCCCTTCAAAGCGCCCACACGACCTGGCATGCTGCGGCAAAAGACAGCGCCAATGAACCGCCTCACCGCTCACCCACCCGCCCTTTTCGCACCTACAGCCGCTGAGAGACCGTCGCGAGTCCCCTCGCCACCGAACGCGAAGCAAGGCGGAGGTTTCTCGCCAGCGCGGAAAGCACCACCAAAGCCTCCCTCAAGCGGGATCGAAAACGACATGCTCAAAGCGGTTGTGAATAGGAACTTGCAAAACGCGGGGGGTAGAACACTCGTGGAGCTTGCACAAGCGAGGGCGGGGATGCCTAGCCAGGCGCAGAAGATTGAGAGAGGAGACTCGAAAGGAAATCTTTTTGGGGTGGGAGAAAGTAAGAAGGAAAACGTACCTATTTGGGATCCGGAGAGGGATGAGATGCCGAGCCCATTCTTGGTGAGGACGAAGAGTGCGAGGAGACTGTAATGTTGACACGGAGTATATGGTGGGTTGTCATGTGTTGTTGTATAGTGGCTTACAACTGGATCCTGAACGCAGGCTTGTGCATGTTCGTGAACAACGCTTTTGGCGTTGGGTAAGAAGACGTGAACGATGATTATGGAGTTATTAGCATATGCATTGCCAGTGTATATGATAGGAAAGCGATTCGCCAGCCTTCCGCCGTATTTGAGCGTACGAGTCTCAATAGAGGTAGGCTTTTGCTAATCGTCTTAAGGGAGATCTCATGTTTGATAGCGTTTGAATCAATGCTTGCCAGCACCAACCTTGCGTTGCGCGTGAGCCTCAGACTTTCAACAATGGCGGACCATTAATGCCATCATCCTTGTTCAGTAGAACCTCTTGGTTGACAGCGCCCACTTTGATGCTTGCCAGCGCATGGACCGGAGAAGCTTTTTGCTCAGCGAACGTTTGCCTTACGAAATGTTTCAAGGCCAAGACAGACATGTCTCGTTTGCGGCCGCAGAGCCGCTTCATAGTCTAGACTGTTGAAGTCCCTGTGGCTTAACCTTTCTTCCTTGATTCGATGAGAAGGTTGAAGATTCGCTGTCAACCGCTCTGGCGGTGCGCTTTGAGGAGATGAGCTGACCGTTTTGGGAGGCGGGAGGTCTAGCTTCATCTAAGCTTGTGATCATTCTCGCCACTTGAGAGCCAAAGGTTGAGCCAAGATCTTTGACATGTGCCACGTATGGCAAGCTTGTCCGTGGAAGCTGTCCCAAAAGGGTAGTTGAAGCTATTCAGAGCTTGCTGGCTAATTTTATACGAAGTGGCCCCGGTGCCAGTCGTTAGACGAGCGTCAAAACCCACGCGACAATTGTAGATCCTGACCTGCTTCATCGTCAGGTACGGGTAGCTGCTAGTCGCTGAATGGGTTATGCCTTTGATTTTCAAATCGTCTATAAATTTGAAAAAGGCGGGAGGAGCAAATCCCGCCGGCAATGGTTCAATATTCATTCCGAATGCCTAAAAATAAGTGGTTGGGTCAGGGTTGCTAGGATGATGATCTCCCTTGAGAACCTTCTTTGAGGCTGCATACGAGGGATTGCCATCAATCGACTTGGGGCGAGATGTAAAGTTCTCAGCAACAAGACTCAATGCTGATGATCTGGAACAAATATACGGAGATTTGTGCGCGTGGGGATATCAGACACTTTCTGACGTCTGACGACGAATATTGGGACATGCAGAGGGGGCGGAAGCGCCGGAGGCCAAGCAGATAGGAATACGAGCTGTCATGCAGGTTAAGCTCTGGCCAGGTCGGAGTCGCGGTGCCTGGCAGGCCTAACCGATGTCGATTCAACAGACTGCTGTAGATGCTGACCCAGAACCCAGCAAACGACCGTGCTACAGCGGATATGTAGGGTCTCGCTGTATCAATGAGCACGATGTGGATGTGTTCGTAGCGAGCCAAGCGTTTTCGCGTCTTACACTTCGGCTGCAGCTTATTTATTCAAGCGTGTCTCATCAAAGGCAGAAGCCGGTGCGGCGCGTTGGAGGAAGGCAGATCTCCCAGCCCTTACCTGGAAGCTGCGTCACTAAGCTGGCTAGGTCGGGAAAGCTTGTGTGGGCTCCCTCAAAGCCTGAAGGCGAAAGTAAAGCTAAAGTCTCTATGCGTTAGTGAGGTCAGATAGCTAAGAGGCGCCCAAGATAGGCATGGTCGTGCGAGCTTGGGGGGGTGGACCCTTAAAGGTTGGGGGGAGTTGTCTCGTAGAAAAGTACCTGTAATCTACCACGCCTCGCCTCACAATTTCTCAAACAGCTAGTTCTAGCATTTGCCGTCTTGTGCATTTATGCATGGGCATTGATCAACTCTCGCCTTCACTAAACAGATACGAACGCGCCCTTTGATCAGCGTCAGACAGTAAACAAAGTATCAAGGCCAATAGTGAATTCGCTTGTGGGCACAGAAAGCACAGATAGGGACAGAGCGACCCGACTTCGATTAGCGCCAATTTCCTTAGGGCGCCGTTCGGGCTAGCACCGAAATTCTCACATCCTACAAAGCTGCTTTCAACCTCCCGTCACACCACCAGCCATCGCCCAAGACGTCTTTCTTTTCACATCTCATTCGTTCCATCTGAGTCCATTGCGACTTCACGATCGTTACCTCACTCTTGAGAATCCTCCCGAACTCCTCTTGGCTCTCGTGCTCGCATTGGCCTCGATGCTGCCTTTTTCTACCCGAAAAGCTGGATCCTACGGATAAAGGAGAATAATACATTAATTACACCTGAAAGACGCCCTGGGCATTGGGACAGCAAAGGATTCACATTCGCTGTCGTTCTTGAGCCTTCAGCGCGTCCGCAATGGCCCCCCAACCACCCCGATTGAGAATCCTCAGTGGTACGTAGGACTCCTTAAGGCATTTAGATAACGCCAACCTCGTCTACGAATGCTAACAAGTGTCTTTCATGCAGTTGGCGGCAATGCTACAAGTGCCTTCATGTCATGGCGGCTCCAAGCAACCAACGCTTGCGATGTCACTCTGGTTTGGAAGAACGGCTATGAATCCGTTTCGCAATATGGCATTTCTTTCAAGTATGCATACAATCCCCTGATCCTGATGATTGAAGTCACTAAGCGATGATAATAGGTCTAAGCTCTTTGGAAACGAGCGCTTCAAACCTCGCCATGGTACGTGAATGCCTCCCCACGCCGGTACTATAGAATATTAACAACTGGTAGTGGTCAGAAGTCCCGAAGACGCAGCAGGCCGGAAAGGCGCCTTTGACTATGTCCTCCTTTGTGTGAAAGCACTTCCCGACGTCTACGACCTTGCGTCCGTCATCGAATCTGTGGTGACACCTCAACATACTTGCATCCTTGTGAATACGACGCACACACTGGGTGTCGAAACTCATCTAGAAACGAGATTTCCAACCAACGTCGTTCTATCATTAGTATCTGGAGCCGAGATCCTACAATTGGGGGCCAGTGAGTTTGAGCATACTGGTGCTACTGATGTCTGGGTTGGGCCTGCAAACCGAAATGCATCTATTCCGCCTGCCATCCAAAACGATATGTCTGAAGCTCTGGCAATGACACTGAGCACCGGTCAAGTGGATTGCAAAGTCTCCCCCAACATTAGGCAGCAGCAGTTTGAGCGGGTTATCGGGTGAGTGCAATGCAGACATTTTCGTTCCACGCAGATCGCTGACCATTTTCAGTCCTATTGCTTTCCATCCGGCTAGCGTCCTATTTGAGACACCTACTCACTCGGAGCTTATCGAGAAGGTGGGAGTACGAAATATGGTGGCAGGCATAATAGATGAGCTGCTCCAGCTCGCCTCTTCGCAAGGATGTCAATTTGACAGAGACTTCAAAGACTCCACAATCCAGAAAATGATCCAACCGCAAGATGCTACAAGCATTATGTATCAGGACTTTGCAGCGAAGCGCCCAATGGAGGTCGAAACGTATCTCGGCTCTCCAATCCAGCTCGCTCAGGACACGCAGATTCGCTGCCCGAGAATCGAGACACTTTACGCCTTGATGCATCACGCCAACATTGTCAACCAACAAAAGCCATTACCCACACCATCACCTAACGGGGGCGCCGGTCAAGCCCCGCCTCCTGCACGAACTTCCTCAAATGCCCCACCTCCTCCACGTGGACCTATGAATGGTGGTATGAACGGCGGAATGAATGGCGGTCCTCCGAACGGTAACGGCGCTCGAGGTGGCCGGACGCCCTCTATGGGAGGTCCGTCAATGCGGCGTGGCGGAGGTCCTCCTATGAATGGGTACCCTCCAAGGCAGGCAAACGGTTACCCTCCCCGTGGCCCGCCCAGCCAACTGTCTAGACGTCCGTCATTCGAAGGGGATGATCTGGGAGAATTCAGCCATCTTGTACTTTATGACGACATACCCGAAGGTGGACAAGCTCCTGATCCCTCAGAATTGGCCTTGCGAGAGCGCGAATTAGCTCTTCGACAGCGCGAATTGCAGCTGAGGGAGCAAGAGTATAAAATGCGTCGTGGCGGTGGGCGGCGGCCCGCTCCTTCTAGAGGAGGCTTTGATGATGAAGATGACGATGATGACTTCTTTGACCCAATGGCAAACGGGCCACCCGTGCAAAACGTTGATCCTGAACAGATAGATATGATGAGTGTCACTTCCCGCCGTAACCGGAGGGTGCCAAGTCACAGCCAAATGCGACAAAATCCGGAAGGCATGATGGGTCGGCCTGGTGGCATGCGCCAAAGCTACGGCAGGCCAGGTGGTTTCAACGGACGCAATAATAGGTCTTCAGCGCAGTTGGTGGATAGCAGCATGCCGAGTCTACACGAAAACCTTCTTGAGAATCCAATGATGGGTTACTCTTCCAATCGATATGGCGCCGTGGATCGGAGAGAGATGGCCACCGAATCGAGAACGAACTCCTTGACGGCAGCCCGACTAAGCGAGCTACAGGGTGCAGGCAACAATGCCGGTATGAACGGTGCTTATCCAAGCCCTATGCCACGAAGGACAAGCCAATCTCCTGGTAATCCGTTTGTGGGGAACAACGTGAGGAGGCCATCGCCGCCAGACGGAGGATATATGGGTCCAGGACCAATGCCACGCAACGGAGGTCCGTCACCTCCGGGCATGCGGCAACCTGTGCCACGCCATCCTCCTGGGCAAGGGAACTCGGTGGCGCCCCACCAAGTCGAACAATACGCTGGGGTGAGCAACCTGTACCCCCCTAAGGGCCCTGTCCAAAAGACCGTACGTAGTCTGACTGGTAGTGCGAGCGCCAGCGCGGGGAGTGGCGATAGTGCACCTGCCGATTCCGATCCTTCCGCCCACAGCAGTCAAAGCAGCCTCGCACCCCGCCTTCACAACGCCCGCTACCCGATGGGTAACCCCGTCGGCGCCCATTAAGGACTCGCCATTTCAACACCCTTCGCGCCTATCATCTGTCATGTTTGAGAGCGACCAATTCAGTGACATGTACTCGATATAAACTTCTTGGACGAGAACGCTTCCGGCGTCAGCATCTGCGTACGCTCAACATTGCGTTCGGCAACTTTTACCTTCTCCTAATCCTCTTAGACGCGTCGAAGGAGTTTTGGCAATCAAAACGGAGGTTGATAAGACAGGTGACCGTGGGTTCCGGGCAGACCCAGGGAGAACTTTATAGCACACGACACAAAGCACTTCGATTCTTGTCTATTCGTACACACGAACATACAGTTTATCCAGCATGCAGGATGCATTTCAACCCTAATACCGTATAATATGGCATATCACCACTATGGCGTTCCCTTTGCTGTGGTCTGTTGGGGTTCGGGGTTTGAAACAGGGTGCGCTGTGGATAGAGAAGGGAAAGTCCCCAATGACTAGCATAAATGGGTGCATTGCATGAGATGAATTTATTGGAGCGAGGATGGTACAAAAGAAAAAGTTGAAGCGGAGCAGACGAGAGCGGCTTCTCTACGGGCAGCTTGGGTTTGCTGTTATGGGGGAGACTGTGTATTAGCTAGAGAAGCACTGGCATCTAGGACGAAAATAAACAAGACATATTTTTCCTGTTAATCATAATCATCTATACCCAGAGATCCCATTCTTTACAGACAAGGTCATAAACAAGGCGTACGTACCAGTTGGTGCCCATTATTTACGCAGTATCCTATCCGCCCTCCTCAGTCTAGCAGTACCACCACCGCCCATCAACATTTTCCATTCCACCCAAACCTCGCGCTCTCCTCAACATCATCTCACCTCCACCAACAATGTCCTCCCACGCCCGCCCCTCAACAGTGCACGTCACCCCCGCCTCCACCTCTTCCCACCCCACCACAACCCCCCACCATGCGTCCACCAATTCATCCTCCTCCCACCCCAACCCCTCCTCAAGTACAAGCAGCATCAACAGAAACCGCCAATACACACACCTCCACGCGCAACTAGCTCAGCTCAACGCGCAAATGGCTGATATGGAGAATCTGGTCGGCATGACGGCTGTGCAAGCGGAGTATATAAGGGGTTTGGGGGGGTGGTGGGGTGGGACGTATGTTTTGAATCTCTTTCCTCTTCTTCTATCTTCTTTCGCTCTGTTAGGTAAGGGAGAGGTTGTGTGGAGGCTTGGTATTCAGGCGTGCATGATGGTGTTGGAAACGGGAGTGGGGAAGAAGAGTGGGAGATAATTGAGAGGAGGAGTGGTTGATTGCTTGGAGGGTATTGAGAGGGCCAAAAGCAACGAGAATCCCCGGAGTGATCGTGAGAGACCAAGGGGAAAGACTTCAATATGGTATCTTGGAGAGGGGGAGGGGGGGGGGGGGAGGGCATGGCAGACGAAAGCGGTGCAGCGACTGAAGACGCAACGTCAAATGCATTCCAACATCGTTTTCGGCTACCTTGTATGGATTGAGATCTAACTTATGCTTTTCTCCATAGGTCTATGGCCGCGTCCAAGATTCTGGGAGAGGAGACCGCGAACGCTGCTAGTGCGGGCGTAAAAGGAGAGAAGTGAAAGAGGGGCCATGTTTGTTGGGTGAAGGGTGGCATGTGCATTCTGCAGTCACGTTGATCGTGTCCGTGTAATGGTGCAGATACGAGCACGGTCTTGATCCAGATGTGCATTGGGGGTCGTGCCGGTGACAGGAGGAGAGGAGAAGTGCTGGCAGTGAATGCAGGCTGCGTGAATGGATTACGAGTGAAGCATGACGGGGTGATGTGAGGAAGACGACAAAGCAAGGCATTTGGACTTGCATGAAGCTGTGGCGATTATCGGTCTGTAGGAATTACAGTGTCTGTAAGAGTATTTGCCGCATGGCAATGCAAGCATTCGAAGGGAGTAGAATGAGGACAACTGCCTTGGATTGTGTGCTTGCATATCTCTATAAAGTCATCTCCCATCTAGCCACGAACTCCGCATACCTGCATCCTGATCATAAGCAGATATGTGACATACAATGAAGATCCTATCCTTGTCCCATGCCTCATTGCTGTCATAGCTATGCTCAAAGATTTCTCTCCCACCCATGTCATCTTACTCGTTTCTGGACCCCACCCAAAATCCAATAATTGCAAGCTATCTGCAAAAATTACATGACATAAACACCAGATGAACCTGTAAATCCCATTGCGCACTTCTGACAATATGTCAGACGCGGTGATATCACTGTGTAACCCTCACTCAAAAAGAAAACCACAAGACAAAGTCGCTTGATAAATAGTATTCGGAAAGTTGTATGTGGTGTAGAGGTGTGAAAGAGGTATGTGGAGCGTAGCCAATGTGTTGGCAGTGTTCATTCGAAAGAGACAGATAGCTCGTCTTCCGGTACTGTAGATTTCAAGGCGACCAGTCCAGCAACCCAGAATCTCCCTGATCATCACGAGATACGGATGGTAGGCAGTCTTAGGGTCACCTAGAGAGGATACCAGGCTAAATGAGCTCACAAGCTCATGGTGAGCCACTCCCATTCACGACTATCACCACTGGAACCACCCGCCATCGCCGTCGGATGAGCTCCACCCATGATAGTGGACATACCGCTCATGCCATTCGGCACTGATTGATGAGAAGGACCATCCTTGCTTCTGACATTCATTGATGGAGCTTTGCCACTTGTATCTTCAGCGTTGGCCATTTCGGCTTCTTGACCACCATCTACACTTTTGTTCGTGTTTGCTTTAGAATGTCTGCGTTGGCGTTTAGGCACGACGGTAGTTGACGGCCTGCTCTGAGTCGACACAGTTGAGGGTTTGGGAGGTGCAGCAGCTATGGGGACGACCCCACTTTTACCTGATGAATTCCCTGGTCCATAGCTTGTAGGGGTACTCCCAGCTGTAGAACCTGAGCCGTACGTCGAAGGAGGTGAAGCCGAATCATTCTGCCCAGTCTTCGTAGTCGTGGGCGTAGTTGCAGCTGCTTGATTGACCGAGTTCTTCCGCGAGGTCTTCTTCGACCTTGTTGATGCAGCACCAACAGGGAGCTGGTGGCCACTGCCTCTATTGCGTTTCTTTATCACGTCAGTCTTCAAGGAAAGCGGCCGTACCACACCATGCAATTTTAGGAACAGCCCACAAGCATTGCACAAAGGATGTCCTTCCGGATTGCGACGCCATAAAGGGGTTGTCTGCGTGAAACAATTTGTACAAGTTGTGGGTACACCGTTATTCTCGTCAGTTTTTGATCCATCTGGACTCGATGGCCGTGAAGGCACAGTACTGCTGAATCCTGAGATCGGTGGAGAGCTGGGAGATGACTGTGGACGCCCATTCATGGAATTTTGATGACCAAAGTTTATCACATTCGGGGTCGATGTAGTGCGCGGTATCTTCTGTTTGCGAGAATCGTTGCCACCCCGATTTCGGACATCACTGACCGAGGCAGAATGGCCTTGATTCGAAGTTATGGGCCCGCTAGAGGACCAATCTTGGGGTGAAGATACCATCTCAGCGCCTCCGATTGTCACTTGCTTTTTCGGAGCCCCACTGGAAAATCGAGATGCCATGTTACTCAATTGGCTTCCATCCCAGGACATGCTATGGCGAACATCAAGAGGGGGATCTTCCACCGGTGAGTAGTCCGTCTGCATCATCATCGTTCCCTCTGGAAAAGAGGATCGTTCATCCTCCTCGTTCTCCGAATCATCTCCAAATGCAAAGATATTCTCATTGCCCCTGGACATTGCACCATGTATATGGCCATTGGAATGTTCTGGGCGGTATACTTGGGAAGGATTGACGTGCTGTATAGAGTAAGGAGGCGCCGTAAAGCTTGAAAGTGGAGCAGCTCCAGCACCGGTCGCCGAATGAAGCATCGAATCCTGAGGCATACTGTACATGTATTGCTGCTGCAAACTATTGTTGAAGTGCGGAGAGCGACTGGATGGCAAAACATGAGATGACCGTCCGCGTTGCACGTCCATATGCTCATACAGCGGTTGTGGGGTTGATCCACTGGACGGGCGGGCTGAGTCTGGAGGCGATTGAAAATCGCTATTACCCAAAGGATACCCACCTATCCCTTTGTATTGACTCGGAATGCCGGTGGCATTGATGGGTGAAAGATCCGGGGAGAATCCAAAGTTAGAGTTTGGTCCAGCAGAAGTGAGAATGGGGTCATCGTTCATGCTGAAGTCATTGTAATTCAAAGATAGTTGTGGAAAGGAGTTCGGATGCATGAGGTATCCAGGGTGATGTGTCTGTTCAAGTGAGTATTCCGTGAGACCTTGCTCGGCCTCTGCATCACTGGGTATCATGATGCTTGGAGCTGCTGTAGCCTGGACTTGCGGAGAGAATTCGGCAGGGCGCTTTCGACCCTTGATTTCATATTAGCATTGGCCTGCGAAGAAAAGAAGGTGCTGTGTACTTTTGTTTCGTCAATGCTCGTCTTTCGCACCCGTCTTTGAACGTAGTCAAATTCTCTACTTCGGGCGCGCTCCTGCGACGGGGCGGATGGTGGAAAATTCGGAAGGATGCCATGTTGCTGCGATTCCTTACGGTGCTTGATAGGAATTGCTGTAGACGTGGTGTTCGGAGGCGGCGTAGGAGGAGAAGGCGTCAGATTGGCAGGCGAAGCAGTTGAATTAGGCTCGATGAAGTCGTCGATATTCATGTCGTCTAGAGAGGCATCAAACTCGGGCACGACTATCCCATTTCTAAGCTGCGCTATGCCTGATGGCATGCTCGTGTTGCGTTGCCGCTGGATCTCTTCGGTTCTATGGCACCAACTCATGTTAGCTTTTCTCAACTCCAAGCCACAGCATCAATACGCCCCCGGCACACAACAGACGCACCGGGCCTGCTCTTCTTCTTCCTGCTTCTTCTTCTTGAGATGCATTGCCATCATTCTCCAGGTCAAATTGTCCATACGCTCTTGATTGGGCAATTGGTGCTTCGTCCTGCTCCATAGTTTCCACATCTGGATCCCTAGCGGGTCTTCTCTCGCCATTTGGTCCGGTCGGCTAGACTCTGGGCCTCCCGCATCGTCTTTGTAGGAATCAAAGATGGCATCTTGAAGGACGTCTTTGCGAGCCTTTTGTCGCTCGGCTGAGGAATCCAGCTTGTTCTTGGGGCGGAGCGGGGGGGCATGCAGGTCGGATTGTTGGCGGTTGGCTGCCGTTACGGAGGGGCGCATTGCTTGGGGTGATGGTGGGGCCCAGTCAAGATGACAAAGGGCGAAGTCATGGGTGATGAGGGTCGAATGAAGGGTTGAAGGAAGTTTGCTATGACTACCGTAGGCCGTAGGCTGTATAGGATGGATGGGAAGAAAGAACGAAAATGATGTTCGATGCGGCCGAATGCGCTAAAGGTTGGCGATTCTGATGGCTTGCACGAGTCGAGATTGGACGCTCATCCACCACTACTACTACTGCGAGACTGCGTGGGGTCAACTTTACGCCTCCGCGTGTTGGAAGCTAAACACCTTAACCCAATGCAGGTGGGTAAGACTAGGGGACGAACATGGGCCAGGGCCAGGGCTATGCAGCCTCTCCGCCATCCAGAACATGCGATGAGAATGACATTGTAGCCGCCTCTAGTCGAGTCACTTTGGCATGCAAGTTGAATCGTTAGAAATGTACAAGTCAGGGGAACCTTTCATTGATCGCTTTCGACAAGAGCAAGATGGGAAGCTTGGCCAGTCGAAGCAAGCTCGGCAAGATCTGCGGTAGACCCTCAGGGTCAGGGAAACTGCACCAATACCTGCTGGTCTGGAGTAGTCGCGGGGAGACGGATGCTAGAAAATGTCAGGGAAGGGAAAGAGAGTCGTGTGTGCTGATGAAGATCATTCAAATATGACGGAAATATCATCATGATGGAAGTAGCCACTGTTTCTACTCTCATGCTCATACTACAGGTAATGCATGCAGTTGTAATTATGGCGTTGCCAGTGAATGCATAAGGTACTTGCGTCACCCAAACTTTGCCTGCGACTTGCCACAGGATCACCCACCTTCCTGAAGGCTGAATCCCTATTTCGGGGCCCGCGAGATTTCGCACTCTAGTGTGAACCCTCCATTTGGCGTAAGAGTAGGCGGAATTGTGGGGTGGATGATCCTTTCGCTCTGTCTTGTCCAACCATGTCCCACCAATTTGCAAGCAGTCTGCAGTCATAAATGTCGGTGCTCAACGACACAACAAATGTGCAGCAGATGTGCATTGTGCTTGAAACGACAACCATGTAGTTCAGCTTGAGTAGGTCAACATGCGCCAAAAAAGGAAGTAGTTCCTCCTTTGCGACAACCTCGGTCTCAGGCGCAAACCTGTTTGGGTATGGAGGTAGACGGTTGTCTTTTCTTGTTCATCGTTGTAACAACAAGCAATTGTATCTTACGAGTCCTTAGTGCGTCTATCGTTGGCAAGCACAGTCAAGTGCTCCGATGCTTCGGTCGCACGCTTGCTGTTACTTGGCTTTGGATTGCAAAAGCGAGCCTTTTATAGTCCTGAGTCTAAGTCCGGTTCTCTCTAAGGCGTTTCTTCCACACAAAGGGTAGCCTGAAGGCATCGCGCTTTAGCCATTGAAGTCGAATTTTGAGGATCCTCATCAATATCTGTAGATGGCTCTCAGGCCAAAGATGAGACGGACTTGGGAGTGAAAGATGTTGTACAGGATCTACCTTTCTTTTGCCGAGCATTCGAAGGCATTCATCGCCATGACAATGTTTTGTTGCCAGACACAATCCAAGTATGTTTCCATGCTGCTTTTGTGAAAGCGTTTCGATATCAGCTCATTCTAGTGCGTCCTGAAATACTGGATCTGAGTATCGCGAGCGAATATGGTGTGAAATACTGGCTTGACTGCTCAAAACGGCATTGACGATTGATTTGGAGGCGTAAATGGCTCTGTTGCACAGGATCGAGGCTAAACAACCAGCAAAGACGAAATATTAGGCGACTTCGGCCCGACTGGAAATTTCCTAGTGTCGTGCCCTCGAAGCTTTGACATCTGCCATCTGACGCACTATTGAACATTGAGATATGACCATTCGTATGTCAACAACTCTTTACGTCCAGAGTTGCCTCTCCGTTAGCCGACTCCACGAGAAGCTCGGCAACATGAGACGAGTGTCCAGAAGAACATGTATAAGATCCCCGCACGGACCATACGTCTGGGTCATCCCAACCCACCGAATTTTAGCTTCTTCGAAAGCGTGGGGGTACTCTTCTACATCGAAATCGAATTCATCGCGGTCGCGAAAAAGCATCGTGGTCCGAGACAGCGTATTCCAGAAAGAGACATTCTAATTTGGCATCGCAGAGAGGCATAGAGCCATACTTCCTGAGCTAAAAAGCCTGAGCAACCAGATCCTCAGCAGAGAACACTCAGCTTGTGGCCTTCCTGGACCGGCATAGTATCCTAGACTGGCAGATCGGTGGCGGTGGCGGCCTCAACGCAAGCATCTGCCGTTCACTGTCCATCTAGCCAAAGGGATGGTGAGACTGGCGTTCAACAATCTCCAAGCTGACGTGAGTTTGGAATCCTGGTGAGACTGGGGCAGACTCGGGCAGCAGATGATCTAATGACCTGCAAGTCAAGCATGTGTTATCATCCAAGGGATTCTGTGGCATTTGCAATGCAGATGAGAGCGGGCAAAGAAATTGCCTTGAAATCAGGAAATGTCGTAGACTTCTTCTCTCTCTCGCTTCGTTCGGAAATTGAACGTGAAAAGAAACACGAGCATTCAGAGGTATTTATGCTACTTTTTGTAGCAATCAGCCGTTATGGAAGATAAGCACCTGTCAACTTGAACGCCATAAGCACGTCTTCCCGAGATAAAGACAAAAAAGATATCCAGAGATTTATGCTTCAACGCTTTGTGATTTGCTTAAGGAAACATCCTTGCCAAATCCAGTATTAGATAGCCAAACTTTGCTAATGCATTATTCCGTATAAGTTTACAACGAAGCTGCGTCAGAAATGCAAGATAAGGTCAAACCTTCATGAAGCTGCCAATCATGCGACTGCTTCTCCTGCTTCTGCTGTTTTGCTTGCAATCCAAACTGGATACTGTGCGATCGAGTAACTTCTTGCTCGGGGACCATTCGATCTCTACATGCTCACTAACGTCTTGGGCCTCGACCACCGCCACCTCCACCCTTGCCACGATTGCCACCCCTACCACCTCGTCCGCCTCGTCCACCTCCGCCCCCTCTCCCAGGTTTGAATTCTATCCTCTTTAGTGGCTCCTCAACCATTTCGTTTCCAATGAGGTTGAGCTCTTTCTTCGTCTCCTCGTTCATCTTCCATGGTTGGAAAAGAAGTTGAGGGTCATCAAGGGGCCTTAGCTCTTCTACCCACATCTTCACGTACTCACCTTTTGGGTCATAGTCAAACCCCTGCTTGACTGGATTGAACGTTCTTGACTCTCTTGGATCGTTGCCGACACCGGCATTGTATTGCCAGTTCTACAACTCACGTTAGTGTTGTCATGAAAACGATTCTAGGCATCAAAGATATGCACGTCATCTTACCCCCCAGTTGCTGCTAAGGTCATAATCTGCGAGCAAGGACTCGTACCATTCTGCTCCGATACGCCAATCAACGCCCATGTGTTTAGCCAGGAAGGACGCTACATTCTGGCGTAATCGATTGGAGGTATACCCGGTGAGGAACAATTCCCTCATGGATGCATCGATGAAGCCATTCCCTGTTCTCCCTTCCAGAAACCTCGCTACTCTCCATTGGGCGTCTGGGTCCTTCTGTGGATACTTCCACGAAGCAGACCTATCGTCTTTGAACCCACCAATTCTGAACAATCTGGGTCCGAACTTCCTTGTCGCTAACCTGAAATAATCACGCCAGAGCAATTCGAACCGTACGGCTGCAGTGCCCTTGTTTTCGCCTTTTCCGTAACCATGAGAACCTTTGCCTAAATCAGTCTTTCCTTCTTCGAATTCCAAAAGATATTGGTGAATCTGCCGTGCCGATACGCAACCCAGAGCCAACCAAGCGGAAAACTTGGTGCTGAAGTCAGCTCCCAGCATACCATTCCGAGTATCCTTGTAGGTTGTCATATTGCCAGTGGCGATAAGATGACGGACTCGATCGTGAACGGCAGCTTCCCCACCATTAAAAGGAAACGCGCTTTTT